>JACEEZ010023608.1:490000-510000 GCA_016584305.1 Chionoecetes opilio
TCTTGACCCTTCCCTCCCTTCTCCCTCCCCTCCCTTCCCTTCCCTCCCATCTCCTTCCTTCCCTCCCTTCTCCCTCCACTCCCTTCCCTCTTCCTTCCTTCCCTTCTCCTCCCTTCCCTTCCCTTCCCTTCCCTTCCCTTCCCCTCTCCTCTCCTCTCCTCCCTTCCCTTCCCTCCCTCTCCCTTCCCTTCTCCTCCCTTCCCTTCCCTCCCTCTCCCTTCCCTTCCCTCCCCTCTCCCTTCCCTTTGCCTCCCTTCCTTCCCTTCCCTCTCCCTTTCCTCCCTTCCTTCCCTTTCCTTCCTTCCCTTCCTTCGTTACGTCACACAAAGAGATTGACACCGTAGAGAGAGAGAGAGAGAGAGAGAGAGAGAGAGAAGAGAGGAGGAGAGAGAGAAGAGAGAGAGAGAGAGAGAGAGAGAGAGAGAATTACGCTGTAGATGTTATGTTATGAATAGAATTTGGGCGGAAAAAGAGTGATGACAAGTTGTATTATTATGATGAAATTATTTGTGTTTGTTATGAATGTACAGTGTCATTGTTGTTTTAGGGCGGGAGGGGGTGGGGGGGGTTGATGGGGGGAGGGGGGTGGTGGTGATGGGGGGGAGGGGGTGTTGATGGGGTTGATGGGGGAGTGATGGTGCAAATAAGGGAGGAATAGAATGATGATAAATGGAGAGATAGAGGGGGAAGGGGAGGCAGGGTGATGGTGCGAAGAGGGAAGAAGGAGAATAAAGAAGGAGGTGATAAGGGGAGTGATAAGGTGATAAAGGAGATAAGATAAGGAGGTGATAAAGGGAGGGATAAGGAAAATATGTACTACTAAAGGGAAGGGATAAGAAAGGACATGTTAAAGGAAGGGAAGGAGATAAGATAAGATACTTTGATCCTATTTAGACACTTTGCAAGGACCAACGACAAGGTTATTGACTATACAAAGCGCCACCACGCCAGGACGAACTTGGTGGGCTCGAACCGCTGACAGAGAGAGAGAGAGAAGAGAGAGAGAGAGAGAGAGAGAGAGAGAGAGAGGGGGTAGAGAGAGGTGGAGAGAGAGAGGTGGAGAGAGAGAGGTGGAGAGAGAGAGGTGGAGAGAGAGAGAGGTGGAGAGAGAGGGAGGTGGAGAGAGAGAGAGGTAGAGAGAGAGGTAGAGAGAGAGGTAGAGAGAGAGGTGGAGAGAGAGGGAGGTAGAGAGAGAGGGAGGTAGAGAGAGAGGGGTAGAGAGAGAGTAAGAGAGAGGTAGAGAGAGAGGTAGAGAGAGAGGTAGAGAGAGAGAGAGAGAGAGAGAGAGAGAGAATCATTAATAGGACAAAAATGCGAAGGAAAGAATTGGACGCAAATGAAGAAAAAGAAAAAAGTAAAAAAAACTTGAAACTACATTAAATTTTGTTGTTGTTACTGACTATAGTTACTAGGGCCATTAGGTATTCAATTAGCCATTTAGTCAGTTTAGTTCATCATAGTTTAAGTTAGTTTAATATAGTCAGAGAGAGAGAAGAAAAAAAACTGAACCACTCTCCAGCATACAGTACTAGTGTGTGTGTGTGTGTGTGTGTGTGTTGCTTAGATTCCTTCACTCTCCTTGACCTTTCGTTTCTCACCACCATCACCATCACCATCACCATCACCATCACCATCACCCCGTGTCTGGATGTCATGTCTTTCCTCTGCTCTCCCACACACACACACACAGATAGATAGATAGATATTTTATTGACCACAACAATATGCACATAAACTTAGCAAAAATACATTGAAGTTTTGGGTCCGACTCAGTTCTGAAGCACAATATTGTTAATTTACTGAAAGGAAAGTCTAAGTTACCCATGATAAATCTGGTGAACACTAAATAGCATCACCAAGTATATCTAAGCACCATAACGTAAACAAAGGAAGTAACAAGTATATCTAAGCACCATCACATAAACAAAGGAAGTAACAAGTATATCTAAGCACCATCACATAAACAAAGGAACTAACAAGTATATCTAAGCACCATCACATAAACAAAGGAACTAACAAGTATATCTAAGCACCATCACATAAACAAAGGAAGTAACAAGTATATCTAAGCACCATCACATAAACAAAGGAAGTAACAAGTATATCTAAGCACCATCACATAAACAAAGGAACTAACAAGTATATCTAAGCACCATCACATAAACAAAGGAACTAACAAGTATATCTAAGCACCATCACATAAACAAGGAACTAACAAGTATATCTAAGCACCATCACATAAACAAAGGAAGTAACAAGTATATCTAAGCACCATCACATAAACAAAGGAAGTAACAAGTATATCTAAGCACCATCACATAAACAAAGGAACTAACAAGTATATCTAAGCACCATCACATAAACAAAGGAACTAACAAGTATATCTAAGCACCATCACATAAACAAAGGAAGTAACAAATATATCTAAGCACCATCACATAAACAAAGGAAGTAACAAGTATATCTAAGCACCATCACATAAACAAAGGAAGTAACAAGTATATCTAAGCACCATCACATAAACAAAGGAAGTAACAAGTATATCTAAGCACCATCACATAAACAAAGGAAGTAACAAGTATATCTAAGCACCATCACATAAACAAAGGAAAGTAACAAGTATATCTAAGCACCATCACATAAACAAAGGAACTAACAAGTATATCTAAGCACCATCACATAAACAAAGGAAGTAACAAGTATATCTAAGCACCATCACATAAACAAAGGAACTAACAAGTATATCTAAGCACCATCACATAAACAAAGGAAGTAACAAGTATATCTAAGCACCATCACATAAACAAAGGAAGTAACAAGTATATCTAAGCACCATCACATAAACAAAGGAACTAACATAGATAAAAAAAAAAAAAAAAAAAAAGCAACCCATACAAAAAGACAAACACACTATACATGCAATGACATTACTAATAGATTATAATAATACAAATTAAGGCTTATTAATGAACATAGATACTAGAACAGAAAATAGTCATTCATTTTGAGAATATACACTCAATATTAAGCTCACATAGAGCTTAATATTATTCTACACTAGCCGCAAAGCCGCCCTCCGGGCGGACTTTTTGGCTAGCTCCTGCGGAGGGCTATTGGTGGGCCTTCGGCCCACCAGCTGTGTTTGGTTGGCCTTCGGCCCACCAGCTGTGTTTGGTTGGCCTTCGGCCCACCAAACACGGACTCTCCAGATAGCCCCTTCTAACTTTCCTGAAATCATGGATGTAGAAATGTATGTATTCCCCCCACCCATTCACTCACCCATTACCCATCACCCCCCACCCATTCACTCACCCATTACCCATCACCCCCCACCCATTCACTCACCCATTACCCATCACCACACACCCATTCACTCACCCATTACCCATCACCCCCCACCTATTCCCTCACCCATCACCCTTAACCCATCACCCCCCACCCATTCACTCACCCATCACCACACACCCATTACCCATCATCCCACCCATTCACTCACCCATTACCCATCACCCTACATCAAGGTTTCCTCAATTCTCGCAACCCACTTTTTTTCACAATTCTCGCTAATTGGCTGCTAAAAAAGAAAAAAAAATAAGTGATCGGATCATCTCATAAGTGGGCTTAAAACCTTCCCCTGGTCGACCTGGTTCCAAAAATGTGCCATATGAGGTGATTGCGCCACGGGGGGCGGAACCTATAACACACACACACACACACACACACACACACACACACACACAGACAGACAGACAGACAGACAGACAGACAGACAGACACACTTTCGCTTATATTATTATAGATAGAGTTGCATTATCAAACGTGCCATTGAATAAATCTTGGAGTGTATTAAATCTATATGTGTCGCGAATGTGTTGTGAGGAGGGACCCAGTTTTACGACATGAGCCTCTGTCTGTACCTGTCCACAAGGACACCACCGCTCCTCCAGGGGCACGCGGCCGCGGCCCCTCCTGTTCCACCTGCCCACCTCCACAGCTAACCACTGTGCTGACAGGCCAAAACGGCTAAAAGCAATTCTGTGGTCTTCCCTTACTCCATGCCTACATGTGTAAATATCATGTACCGTTAAGCTGGGATTCATTTTTTTATAAGTAATTCTCCTTGAGGAATCCGCCTGAACTGTCGCCTCCGTGGTGCAGTGGCTAGCGTGCCTGGCTACGAATCTGCGGGCCCTGGTTCGATCCCGGGCCAGGGCAAGTCGGTGACCAGCCTACCCAGCTGTTCTTCCTTCCTTTCGGGGTTGATAAATGGGTACCTGGGGTAACCTGGGGAAGGTAACTGTGGTAACCCGGGAGTCACACTAGCCCTGTGTCCCGGGATAACGGGTCCTCACCCACCACAGGCTCTAAGGGCTAATGCCACGGAGATGAGCACTGAGGCCACGCGCAGCTTAGCGTATGCTCCCATCTTTACCTTTACTTACCTCCTTGAGGAATCAGAGAGGGATAAGTCACACTTAAGCGTTTCCATGGCAACAACTAGGTCATCTCTATTATGATCAATCAACTGTGACACAAAGGATCTTGTATTATATCTTGTATGAAGTGTTGTATTCATTGCAAAAACTAAAGGATCATCAGCCATTTGTGAGCGCTCTGCCACATCTTTCTAAAGACATGTCTTTGTTTACTCCGCACAAGATCTTTAAGTGGCGGGTAACCTAACTCCACATAGCACATAACATTACAGGCTGTTGTCCTCCACATAGCACATATCATTACAGGTTGTTGTCCTCCACATAGCACATATCATTACAGGTGGTTGTCCTCCACATAGCACATATCATTACAGGTGGTTGTCCTCCACATAGCACATATCATTACAGGCTGTTGTCCTCCACATAGCACATAACATTACAGGTTGTTGTCCTCCACATAGCCCATATCATTACAGGCTGTTGTCCTCCACATAGCACATAACATTACAGGTGGTTGTCCTCCACATAGCACATATCATTACAGGCTGTTGTCCTCCACATAGCACATAACATTACAGGTTGTTGTCCTCCACATAGCACATATCATTACAGGCTGTTGTCCTCCACATAGCACATATCATTACAGGCTGTTGTCCTCCACATAGCACATATCATTACAGGCTGTTGTCCTCCACATAGCACATATCATTACAGGCTGTTGTCCTAACGCCTAATAATTGTTTGAGACACAAGTTATACAGCTTTGTCAGCGGCCTAAGATCAGCACTTAGCCATGACTCCCACCCGTACAATAGTGCTGACAGGAGTGCTGCGTCAAAGATTCGCTTCTTAACTACAAAAGGTATGCCATTATTTTTCTTTAAAATTAAACACATTTATTTACATGAGCCATCTTAGTGCTAGCATGAACCTTAACAGCAGAATAGGCAGAACCATCACGCGTGAATGGTGATCCTAGATATACATATTGGTCACATGGCTCCACCACTAACTCATCCAAACTCAAAGGTTCACTATCTAACAAGTTTCCCCAAATGACAAAGTATGTTGTCTTTGGTGCATTGATCTTCATGCCGTAATTATCACAACATTGTTTCAGAAGCTCTAATTTTCTTAACATGTTTTCTCTAGAAGTATATATAGCTAAAAGAACTCTCTAGAAGTAGCTAAAAGAACTCTAGAAGTATATATAGCTAAAAGAACTCTCTAGAAGTAGCTAAAAGAACTCTAGAAGTATATATAGCTAAAAGAACTCTCTAGAAGTAGCTAAAAGAACTCTCTAGAAGTAGCTAAAAGAACTCTAGAAGTATATATAGCTAAAAGAACTCTCTAGAAGTAGCTAAAAGAACTCTCTAGAAGTAGCTAAAAGAACTCTAGAAGTATATATAGCTAAAAGAACTCTCTAGAAGTAGCTAAAAGAACTCTCTAGAAGTAGCTAAAAGAACTCTAGAAGTATATATAGCTAAAAGAACTCTAGAAGTAGCTAAAAGAACTCTCTAGAAGTAGCTAAAAGAACTCTAGAAGTATATATAGCTAAAAGAACTCTAGAAGTAGCTAAAAAGAACTCTCTAGAAGTAGCTAAAAGAACTCTAGAAAATATATATAGCTAAAAGAACTCTAGAAGTAGCTAAAAGAACTCTCTAGAAGTAGCTAAAAGAACTCTAGAAGTATATATAGCTAAAAGAACTCTAGAAGTAGCTAAAGAACTCTCTAGAAGTAGCTAAAAGAACTCTAGAAGTATATATAGCTAAAGAACTCTAGAAGTAGCTAAAAGAACTCTCTAGAAGTAGCTAAAAGAACTCCCAGAAGTATATATAGCTAAAGAACTCTAGAAGTAGCTAAAAGAACTCTCTAGAAGTAGCTAAAAGAACTCTAGAAGTATATATAGCTAAAAGAACTCTAAGTAGCTAAAAAAACTCTCTAGAAGTAGCTAAAGAACTCTAGAAGTATATATAGCTAAAAGAACTCTAGAAGTAGCTAAAAGAACTCTCTAGAAGTAGCTAAAAGAACTCTAGAAGTATATATAGCTAAAAGAACTCTAGAAGTAGCTAAAAAGAAACTCTCTAGAAGTAGCTAAAAGAACTCTAGAAGTATATATAGCTAAAAGAACTCTAGAAGTAGCTAAAAGAAACTCTCTAGAAGTAGCTAAAAGAACTCTAGAAGTATATATAGCTAAAAGAACTCTAGAAGTAGCTAAAAGAACTCTCTAGAAGTAGCTAAAAGAACTCTAGAAGTATATATAGCTAAAAGAACTCTAGAAGTAGCTAAAAGAACTCTCTAGAAGTAGCTAAAAGAACTCTAGAAGTATATATAGCTAAAAGAACTCTAGAAGTAGCTAAAAGAACTCTCTAGAAGTAGCTAAAAGAACTCTAGAAGTATATATAGCTAAAAGAACTCTAGAAGTAGCTAAAAGAACTCTCTAGAAGTAGCTAAAAAAACTCTAGAAGTATATATAGCTAAAAGAACTCTAGAAGTAGCTAAAAGAACTCTCTAGAAGTAGCTAAAAGAACTCTAGAAGTATATATAGCTAAAAGAACTCTAGAAGTAGCTAAAAGAACTCTCTAGAAGTAGCTAAAAGAAAATCTAGAAGTATATATAGCTAAAAGAACTCTAGAAGTAGCTAAAAGAACTCTCTAGAAGTAGCTAAAAGAACTCTAGAAGTATATATAGCTAAAAGAACTCTAGAAGTAGCTAAAAGAACTCTCTAGAAGTAGCTAAAAGAACCTCTAGAAGTATATATAGCTAAAAGAACTCTAGAAAATAGCTAAAAGAACTCTCTAGAAGTAGCTAAAAGAACTCTAGAAGTATATATAGCATAAAAGAACTCTAGAAGTAGCTAAAAGAACTCTCTAGAAGTAGCTAAAAGAACTCTAGAAGTATATATAGCTAAAAGAACTCTAGAAGTAGCTAAAAGAACTCTCTAGAAGTAGCTAAAAGAACTCTAGAAGTATATATAGCTAAAAGAAACTCTAGAAGTAGCTAAAAGAACTCTAGAAGTAGCTAAAAGAACTCTAGAAGTATATATAGCTAAAGAAACTCTAGAAGTAGCTAAAAGAACTCTCTAGAAGTAGCTAAAGAACTCTAGAAGTATTATAGCTAAAAGAACTCTAGAAGTAGCTAAAAGAACTCTCTAGAAGTAGCTAAAAAAACTCTAGAAGTATATATAGCTAAAAGAACTCTAGAAGTAGCTAAAGAACTCTCTAGAAGTAGCTAAAAGAACTCTAGAAGTATATATAGCTAAAAGAACTCTAGAAAGTAGCTAAAAGAACTCTCTAGAAGTAGCTAAAAGAAACTCTAGAAGTATATATAGCTAAAAGAACTCTAGAAGTAGCTAAAAGAACTCTCTAGAAGTAGCTAAAAGAACTCTAGAAGTATATATAGCTAAAAGAACTCTAGAAGTAGCTAAAAGAACTCTCTAGAAGTAGCTAAAAGAACTCTAGAAGTATATATAGCTAAAAAAACTCTAGAAGTAGCTAAAAGAACTCTCTAGAAGTAGCTAAAAGAACTCTAGAAGTATATATAGCTAAAAGAACTCTAGAAGTAGCTAAAAGAAACTCTCTAGAAGTAGCTAAAAGAACTCTAGAAGTATATATAGCTAAAAAAACTCTAAAAAGTAGCTAAAAGAACTCTCTAGAAGTAGCTAAAAGAACTCTAGAAGTATATATAGCTAAAAGAACTCTAGAAGTAGCTAAAAGAACTCTCTAGAAGTAGCTAAAAGAACTCTAGAAGTATATATAGCTAAAAGAACTCTAGAAGTAGCTAAAAGAACTCTCTAGAAGTAGCTAAAAGAACTCTAGAAGTATATATAGCTAAAAGAACTCTAGAAGTAGCTAAAAGAACTCTCTAGAAGTAGCTAAAAGAACTCTAGAAGTATATATAGCTAAAAGAACTCTAGAAGTAGCTAAAAGAACTCTCTAGAAGTAGCTAAAAGAACTCTAGAAGTATATATAGCTAAAAGAACTCTAGAAGTAGCTAAAAGAACTCTCTAGAAGTAGCTAAAAGAACTCTAGAAGTATATATAGCTAAAAGAACTCTAGAAGTAGCTAAAAGAAACTCTCTAAAAAGTAGCTAAAAGAACTCTAGAAGTATATATAGCTAAAAAGAACTCTAGAAGTAGCTAAAAGAACTCTCTAGAAGTAGCTAAAAGAACTCTAGAAGTATATATAGCTAAAAGAACTCTAGAAGTAGCTAAAAGAACTCTCAGAAGTAGCTAAAAGAACTCTAGAAGTATATATAGCTAAAGAACTCTAGAAGTAGCTAAAAGAAACTCTAGAAGTATATATAGCTAAAAGAACTCTAGAAGTAGCTAAAAGAACTCTCTAGAAGTAGCTAAAAGAACTCTAGAAGTATATATAGCTAAAAGAACTCTAGAAGTAGCTAAAAGAACTCTCTAGAAGTAGCTAAAAGAACTCTAGAAGTATATATAGCTAAAAGAACTCTAGAAGTAGCTAAAAGAACTCTAGAAGTAGCTAAAAGAACTCTAGAAGTATATATAGCTAAAAGAACTCTAGAAGTAGCTAAAAGAACTCTCTAGAAGTAGCTAAAAGAACTCTAGAAGTATATATAGCTAAAAGAACTCTAGAAGTAGCTAAAAGAACTCTCTAGAAGTAGCTAAAAGAACTCTAGAAGTATATATAGCTAAAAGAACTCTAGAAGTAGCTAAAAGAACTCTCTAGAAGTAGCTAAAAGAACTCTAGAAGTATATATAGCTAAAAGAACTCTAGAAGTAGCTAAAAGAACTCTCTAGAAAGTAGCTAAAAGAACTCTAGAAGTATATATAGCTAAAGAACTCTAGAAGTAGCTAAAAGAACTCTCTAGAAGTAGCTAAAAGAACTCTGAAGTATATATAGCTAAAAGAACTCTAGAAGTAGCTAAAAGAACTCTAGAAGTAGCTAAAAGAACTCTAGAAGTATATATAGCTAAAAGAACTCTAGAAGTAGCTAAAAGAACTCTCTAGAAGTAGCTAAAAGAACTCTAGAAGTATATATAGCTAAAAGAACTCTAGAAGTAGCTAAAAGAACTCTTAGAAGTAGCTAAAAGAACTCTAGAAGTATATATAGCTAAAAGAACTCTAGAAGTAGCTAAAAGAACTCTCTAGAAGTAGCTAAAAGAACTCTAGAAGTATATATAGCTAAAAGAACTCTAGAAGTAGCTAAAAGAACTCTCTAGAAGTAGCTAAAAGAACTCTAGAAGTATATATAGCTAAAGAACTCTAGAAGTAGCTAAAAGAACTCTCTAGAAGTAGCTAAAAGAACTCTAGAAGTATATATGCTAAAAGAACTCTAGAAGTAGCTAAAAGAACTCTCTAGAAGTAGCTAAAAGAACTCTAGAAGTATATATAGCTAAAAGAACTCTAGAAGTAGCTAAAAGAACTCTCTAGAAGTAGCTAAAAGAACTCTAGAAGTATATATAGCTAAAAGAACTCTAGAAGTAGCTAAAAGAACTCTCTAGAAGTAGCTAAAAGAACTCTAGAAGTATATATAGCTAAAAGAACTCTAAAAGTAGCTAAAAGAACTTTTAGAAGTAGCTAAAAGAACTCTAGAAGTATATATAGCTAAAAGAACTCTAAAAGTAGCTAAAAGAACTCTCTAGAAGAGCTAAAAGAACTCTAGAAGTATATATAGCTAAAAGAACTCTAGAAGTAGCTAAAAGAACTCTCTAGAAGTAGCTAAAAGAACTCTAGAAGTATATATAGCTAAAAGAACTCTAGAAGTAGCTAAAAGAACTCTCTAGAAGTAGCTAAAAGAACTCTAGAAGTATATATAGCTAAAAGAACTCTAGAAGTAGCTAAAAGAACTCTCTAGAAGTAGCTAAAAGAACTCTAGAAGTATATATAGCTAAAAAGAACTCTAGAAGTAGCTAAAAGAACTCTCTAGAAGTAGCTAAAAGAACTCTAGAAGTATATATAGCTAAAAGAACTCTAGAAGTAGCTAAAGAACTCTCTAGAAGTAGCTAAAAGAACTCTAGAAGTATATAGCTAAAGAACTCTAGAAGTAGCTAAAAGAACTCTCTAGAAGTAGCTAAAAGAACTCTAGAAGTATATATAGCTAAAAGAACTCTAGAAGTAGCTAAAAGAACTCTCTAGAAGTAGCTAAAAGAACTCTAGAAGTATATATAGCTAAAAGAACTAGAAGTAGCTAAAAGAACTCTCTAGAAGTAGCTAAAAGACTCTAGAAGTATATATAGCTAAAAGAACTCTAGAGTAGCTAAAAGAACTCTCTAGAAGTAGCTAAAAGAACTCTAGAAGTATATATAGCAAAGAACTCTAGAAGTAGCTAAAAGAACTCTCTAGAAGTAGCTAAAAGAACTCTAGAGTATATATAGCTAAAAGAACTCTAGAAGTAGCTAAAAGAACTCTCTAGAAGTAGCTAAAAGAACTCTAGAAGTATATATAGCTAAAAGAACTCTAGAAGGTAGCTAAAGAATCTAGAAGTAGCTAAAGAACTCTAGAAGTATATATAGCTAAAAGAACTCTAGAAGTAGCTAAAAGAACTCTCTAGAAGTAGCTAAAAGAACTCTAGAAGTATATATAGCTAAAAGAACTCTAGAAGTAGCAAAGAACTCTCTAGAAGTAGCTAAAAGAACTCTAGAAGTATATATAGCTAAAAGAACTCTAGAAGTAGCTAAAAGAACTCTCTAGAAGTAGCTAAAAGAACTCTAGAAGTATATATAGCTAAAAGAACTCTAGAAGTAGCTAAAAGAACTCTCTAGAAGTAGCTAAAGAACTCTAGAAGTATATATAGCTAAAAGAACTTAGAAGTAGCAAAAAGAACTCTCTAGAAGTAGCTAAAAGAACTCTAGAAGTATATATAGCTAAAAGAACTCTAGAAGTAGCTAAAAGAACTCTAGAAGTAGCTAAAAGAACTCTAGAAGTAGCTAAAAGTACTCTAGAAGTATATATAGCTAAAAGAACTCTAGAAGTAGCTAAAAGAACTCTCTAGAAGTAGCTAAAAGAACTCTAGAAGTATATATAGCTAAAAGAACTCTAGAAGTAGCTAAAAAAAACTCTCTAGAAGTAGCTAAAAGAACTCTAGAAGTATATATAGCTAAAAGAACTCTAGAAGTAGCTAAAAGAACTCTCTAGAAGTAGCTAAAAGAACTCTAGAAGTATATATAGCTAAAAGAACTCTAGAAGTAGCTAAAAGAACTCTAGAAGTAGCTAAAAGAACTCTAGAAGTATATATAGCTAAAAAGAACTCTAGAAGTAGCTAAAAGAACTCTCTAGAAGTAGCAAAAAAGAACTCTAGAAGTATATATAGCTAAAAGAACTCTAGAAGTAGCTAAAAGAACTCTCTAGAAGTAGCTAAAAGAACTCTAGAAGTATATATAGCTAAAAGAACTCTAGAAGTAGCTAAAAGAACTCTCTAGAAGTAGCTAAAAGAACTCTAGAAGTATATATAGCAAAAAGAACTCTAGAAGTAGCTAAAAGAACTCTAGAAGTAGCTAAAAGAACTCTAGAAGTAGCTAAAAGAACTCTAGAAGTATATATAGCTAAAAGAACTCTAGAAGTAGCTAAAAGAACTCTCTAGAAGTAGCTAAAAGAACTCTAGAAGTATATATAGCTAAAAGAACTCTAGAAGTAGCTAAAAGAACTCTCTAGAAGTAGCTAAAAGAACTCTAGAAGTATATATAGCTAAAAGAACTCTAGAAGTAGCTAAAAGAACTCTCTAGAAGTAGCTAAAAGAACTCTAGAAGTATATATAGCTAAAAGAACTCTAGAAGTAGCTAAAGAACTCTAGAAGTAGCTAAAAGAACTCTAGAAGTATATATAGCTAAAAGAACTCTAGAAGTAGCTAAAAGAACCGTGTCGTCCATTAGTACAAGTAAATGGAGCCATGACAGAAATCCCTCTGATCTACACACACGCACACACGCACACACCACGCCAGCTCCACGTGTGCACCCAAACTATTCACACACACACACAACACACACACCACACACACACACACACACACACACACACACACACACACACACCCCACACCAACACACACACACACACACACACGCACACACACACACACACGCACACACGCACACACGCACACACGAGTAGCTACTGTATGCTAAATAGTGGTTACGTTTTTTTTTTTCTCTCTTTCTCTCTCTCTCTCTTTCTCTCTCTCTTTCTCTCTCTCGTTATTTTGTCTCAGCATCTATATAATTTAACTAATTACTGTGTGTGTGTGTGTGTGTGTGTGTGTGTGTGTGTGTGTGTGTGTGTGTGTGTGTGTGTGTGTGTGTGTGTGTGTGTGTGTGTGTGGTGTGTGTGCGATCCCATTTCACACCAAAAAATACTATTATCATAATCATCATCATCATTATACATGAAGCACAGCGATGAAGATAGTGACTCACGACCTCTCTCTCATTATCACACTGCTAATAACATGTCAATCATCATTATCACACAATTGCGTACAACAACAAATGTAATAATGCATGACTGTTATGACTTAGTGAGTCATACAGATATATGACTGTTGACTTACACAGCAACACAATAATGACCAGTCTATCATATCATCAGTCACATTTGTTTTTCCTACTTTACAATTTTTTTTCCTTTTTTTTCCTTTTGATGCCATTTTTTTAAAGTTTGATGCCATTTTTTTTGTTTGATGCCATTTTTTTTGTTTGAAGGCATTTTTTTTGTTTGATGGCATTTTTTTTGTTTGATGGCATTTTTTTAAAGTTTGATGGCATTTTTTTTGTTTGATGGCATTTTTTTTGTTTGATGGCATTTATTTTGTTTGATGGCATTTTTTTTGTTTGATGGCATTTTTTTTTTTTTGATGGCATTTTTTTTTGTTTGATGGCATTTTTTTTGTGTTTGTTTGATGGCATTTTTTTTGTTTGATGGCATTTTTTTTGTTTGATGGCATTTTTTTTGTTTGATGGCATTTTTTTTGTTTGATGGCATTTTTTTGTTTGATGGCATTTTTTTTGTTTGATGGCATTTTTTTTGTTTGATGGCATTGTTTTTGTTTGAAGGCATTTTTTTAAAGTTTGATGGCATTTTTTAAAAGTTTGATGGCATTTTCTTTTTTTTAACATTTGATGGCATTTAAATTTTTTTTTTTTACATTTGATGGCATTTTTTTTTTTTTTTTACATATGATAGCATCTTTTGTTTGTTTACAGTTGACTATATTGACTCCCTCTCCTTTGTATATATGTTCCAATCCCACATACTCCCTTGACTCATTCTATATGTATGTATGTATGTAAAGTCTATGTATGTATGTATGTATATATAAATTCTTGTGTCTGTATTCAGGAAGTACGCCACGGTTCCTGCATTCTTTCATAACACAGACTCGCCTTCATGGTAACTGAGCAAAGTGTGTGTGTGTGTGTGTGTGTGTGTGTGTGTGTGTGTTTCACTCATGGTCTTGTCCACGCGAGTCGGAGTCGCGATCGCCAGTTTCACCCTCCCGGAGCAAGCTTGGAGCTCATTAATCCCGATCTTTGGGCAATGCTGGTACCTCACACACCACACACACCCATCCCCTTGCTCAAGGGGGACAGTAACTACCCGAATTTGTCAATATAAAATCTCCGGGAGCAGTGAGGATTCGAGCCGGCTAACCACAGAATGGCCAACCATGCATTCCCATTAGAGCGCCAACGCTCATATCCACTCGACCATCGTGACGGTGTGTGTGTGTGCATGTGTGTGTGCGTGTGTGTGTGTGTGTGTGCATATATTGCCACAGTAAGATATGTCTGTACACACTCCAGGGTTACTATGTACACAAATATTATTGACACAGGATATTACCCTTGGTGGAAAACAAGGACTACTTTATTCACTCCCTCCCTCCCTCCCCTCCCCTCCCCTCCCCTCCCCTCCCTCCCACTCCCTTAACCCCTCCCCTCCCTCCCTCCCCTCCCCTCTCCTCTCCTCCCTTTCCCTCCCTCCCTCCCCTCTCCTCTCCTCCCCTCCCTTTCCCTCCCTCCTATCCCTTTCCCTCCCTCCCTCCCTTAACCCCTCCCCTCCCTCCTATCCCTTTCCCTCCCTCCCTCTCCTCTATCCTCTCCTCCCCTCCCTTTCCCTCCCTCCTATCCCTTTCCCTCCCTCCCTCCCTCCCCCTCCCCTCCCCTCCCCTCCCTTAACCCTCCCCTCCCTCCTCCCCTCCCCTCCCTTTCCCTCCCTCCCTCCCTCCCTCCCTCCCCGCCTTAACCCCCCATTACCTTTTCCTTTGAAGTGTGACGTAAGAAAAAATAGGCGAGACAGACAGGAAAAAATAGCTTCAAGACACTATCATTTATCTCCTTCTCTATAGTGCGAATCAGAAAGGAAATTTATGATCCTTTGTAAAATTTTATGTTTTTTAAAGTGTGGTATAAGAAAACCGTAAGGAAAGACTGAGGCAAAAAAATAAAATAAAAGAAAAAAAGACTAACTAATTTCTTTCTAGTGCGGATTAGAAAGAAAAATTATGATCTTTTGTGAAATTTAAGTTTTTTTTAAAGTTTTCATCTTTTCAAGTTTTAAATAATAAATAAAGGAAAAAAATAAGGAAAATAAGGAAAAGGAAAAAAAAGAGGAAAAGAATAAATAAGGAAAAGATGGAAAATGATAAATAAAATAAGGAAAGATGGACGAAAAAAAAAAAATAAAGTCACTATTTAATTTCCCTTCTATACGAACCAGAAAGAAAAGTTACGATCCTTTATAAAATTCTACGTTTTTCTAAGTGTGGCATAAAAAATACTGCGGGAAAACTTGGGCAAAAGAATAAAATAAAAGAAAAAAAGACTAACTAATTTCTTTCTAGTGCGGATTAGAAAGAAAAATTATGATCTTTTGTGAAATTTAAGTTTTTTTTAAAGTTTTCATCTTTTCAAGTTTTAAATATTTAGCGTAAAAAAAATAAGGAAAGATGGACGAAAAAAATAAATAAAGACGCTATTTGATTTCCCTTCTATACGAATCAGAAAGGAAAGTTATGATCCTTTGTAAAATTCTGTGTTTTAAAGTGTGGTATAAGAAAACCGTAAGGAAAGACTGAGGCAAAAAAATAAAATAAAAGAAAAAAAGACACTATAATTAATTAATTTCTAGTGCGGATTAGAAAGAAAAATTATGATCTTTTTTGAAATTTAAGTTTTTTTTTAAGTTTTCAAATAATTTAGCGTTAAAAAAATAAGGAAAGATGGACGAAAAAAAAAAATAAAGACACTATTTGATTTCCCTTCTATACGAACCAGAAAGAAATTTATGATCCTTTGAAAAATTCTACATATTTAAATTCTTCTTCTTTTTTCTATTTTTTTAAGTGATAATTTTTGTGTGTGGCATAAGAAAAACGTGAGCAAAGACAGATAAAATAATATAAACACTATACTTTATTTCCTTCCTCTACGCATCAGGAAGCAAAGTTATGATCTAAAATTCTATGTTTTATAAGTTTCAAATTTTTAAGTGTGATAAGAAAACAGTGACGAAAGATGGATGGAAAAACTGAAGCGTGAAGACATAATGCATGATTTCCTTCCTCTACGAATCAGGAAGCAAAGTTATGATCTAAAATTCTATGTTTTATAAGTTTCAAATGTTAAGTGTGATAAGAAAACAGTGACGAAAGATGGATGGAAAAACTGAAGCGTGAAAACATATTACATGATTTCCTTCCTCTACGAATCAGGAAGCAAAGTTATGATCTAAAATTCTATGTTTTATAAGTTTCAAATTTTTAAGTGTGATAAGAAAACAGTGAGGAAAGATGGATGGAAAAACTGAAGCGTGAAGACATAATACATGATTTCCTGCCTCTACGAATCACAAAGCAAAGTTATGATCTAAAATTCTATGTTTTATAAGTTTCAAATTTTTAAGTGTGACAAGAAAACAGTGAGGAAAGATGGATGGAAAAACTGAAGCGTGAAGACATAATACATGATTTCCTGCCTCTACGAATCACAAAGCAAAGTTATGATCTAAAATTCTATGTTTTATAAGTTTCAAATTTTTAAGTGTGACAAGAAAACAGTGACGAAAGATGGATGGAAAAACTGAAGCGTGAAGACATAATACATGATTTCCTTCCTCTACGAATCACAAAGCAAAGTTATGATCTAAAATTCTATGTTTTATAAGTTTCAAATTTTTAAGTGTGACAAGAAAATAGTGAGGAAAGATGGATGGAAGAACTGAAGCGTGAAGACATAATACATGATTTCCTGCCTCTACGAATCACAAAGCAAAGTTATGATCTAAAATTCTGTTTTATAAGTTTCAAATTTTTAAGTGTGATAAGAAAACAGTGACGAAAGATGGATGGAAAAACTGAAGCGTGAAGACATAATACATGATTTCCTTCCTCTACGAATCACAAAGCAAAGTTATGATCTAAAATTCTATGTTTTATAAGTTTCAAATTTTTAAGTGTGATAAGAAAACAGTGACGAAAGATGGATGGAAAAACTGAAGCGTGAAGACATAATACATGATTTCCTTCCTCTACGAATCACAAAGCAAAGTTATGATCTAAAATTCTATGTTTTATAAGTTTCTAATTTTTAAGTGTGATAAGAAAACAGTGAGGAAAGATGGACGGAAAAACTGAAGCGTGAAGACATAATACATGATTTCCTTCCTCTACGAATCAGGAAGCAAAGTTATGATCTAAAATTCTATGTTTTATAAGTTTCAAATGTTTAAGTGTGACAAGAAAGCAGTGAGGAAAGATGGATGGAAAAACTGAAGCGTGAAGACATAATACATGATTTCCTTCCTCTACGCATCAGGAAGCAAAGTTATGATCTAAAATTCTATGTTTTATAAGTTTCAAATTTTTAAGTGTGATAAGAAAACAGTGACGAAAGATGGATGGAAAAACTGAAGCGTGAAGACATAATACATGATTTCCTTCCTCTACGAATCACAAAGCAAAGTTATGATCTAAAATTCTATGTTTTATAAGTTTCAAATTTTTAAGTGTGACAAGAAAACAGTGACGAAAGATGGACGGAAGAACTGAAGCGTGAAGACATAATACATGATTTTCTGCCTCTACGCATCAGGAAGCAAAGTTATGATAATTCTATAAGTAAGGTTCTACGTTTTTCTTCTAACATTATAAGTTTTAAGTATGGTGAAAGAAAAAAATAATAAAAGACATAGGCTAAAAGAGATGAATAAGCATAAAAACACTAGACTTCATTTCCTTCCTCTACGAATCACAAAGCAAATTTATGAGCCTATGAAAAATTCTACTTTATTTATTATTATTATTTTTTTTTTTTTTTGCATTTTCCAAGTTATATATTTGTGTGTTGCCTAGAAATAGAGAGGAAAGATAGACGAAAAAACTGAAGCGTAAAGCCACACTACATTTCCTTCCTTCCTCTACGAACCAGAAAGCAAAGTTATGAAAAATTCTTTGTTTTATTTGTTTAAGTTTTTTTGCATTTTCCAAGTTATATTTGTGTGTGTTGCCTAGAAATAGAGAGGAAAGATAGACGAAAAAACTGAAGCGTAAAGCCACACTACATTTCCTTCCGATACGAATCAGAAAGGAAACTTATGATCCTTTGTAGAATTCAACGTTTTTTAATTTTTTTTAGTATGGCCTAAGAAAAAAGTGAGGAAAGATGGACGAAAAAACTGAAGCGTAAATTCACTATACATGATTTCCTTCCTATACGAATCGGAGGTCAAAGGAAGGGAAGGAAAGGTCAAAGTCAACGAAGGGACAGCTGGCGTCATCCGGTGTACAGGGAACGCATTTGTACCGTCACGGCGGGAGGTGGGGGCCGGAAGCGTGCGTCAGGGAGGAGGAACGCGTTAATGTTGGAATGTACCTGTATGTGTATATCTTCATTCCAGTGGTTATTTAGTAGGTTATTTTAGGTTAGGATAGGTTAGGATATGATAGGTTAGGGAAGTAAAGGCAGGAAGCGTGTGTGAGGGAGGAGGAACGCGTTACCTGAATGTTAGAATGTATCTGTAGGTGTATATCTTCATTCCAGTGGTTATTTAGTAGGTTATTTTAGGTTAGGATAGGTTAGGGTAGGTTAGGATAGGTTAGGATAGGATAGGATAGGATTGGTTAGGATAGGTTAGGTTAGGATAGGTTAGGTTAGGATAGGTTAGGATTGGTTAGGTTAGGATTGGTTAGGTTAGGTTAGGATAGGTTAGGATAGGTTAGGATAGGGATTTAGGTTATGTTGGTTAGGTTGGATAGTTAGGTTGGGTTTTGATAAATAAGGTTAGTTAGGATTGGTTGGTTAGGATTGGTTGGTTAGGATAGGATAGGATAGATTAGGTTGGTTAGGTTAGGATAGTTGGTTAGGTTGATGTTGGTTAGGATAGGATAGGTTAGGTTAGGTTAGGATTGGTTAGGTTAGGATAGGTTAGGTTAGGATAGGATAGGATAGGCTAGGTTAGGTTAGGATAGGTTAGGATAGGTTAGGGAAGTAAGGGCAGGAAGCGTGCATCAGGGAGGACGAGCGCGTTAAGGGAATGTTAGAATGTTCAGGTATATTTTTTCCAGTGCTATTTATTTCCAGTGGTTATTTAGTAGGTTAGGATAGGTTAGGATAGGTTAGGGCTGAACACGCGTCGAGGGCGATAACTAGGGAGTGTTATAATGTACCTGTATGTCTTCCTATCAGTAGCTCTTAAGGTTATAGTGTTATTGTTGTTGCTTGGAATATATTACGGTCATTTAAAACTCTTTCTATCTATATTTTCAATTTTTAAGGTAGGTTATTCTAAGACTATTTTCGTGTTATTACAAAGAGAGAGAGAGAGAGGTAGAGAGAGAGAGGTAGAGAGAGAGAGGAGTAGAGAGAGAGAGGTAGAAGAGAGAGAGGAAGAGAGAAGGGGAGAGAGAGAGAGATGGTAGAGGGAAGGGGGGTAGAGGAGAGGTAAGTAGGGTAGAGGAGAGAAGAGGTAGAGAGAGAGAGAGGTAGGGAGGGAGAGAGAGAGGGAGAGAGAGAGGAGAGTGGAGAGAGAGAGAGAGGTAGAGAGAGAGGGGAAGAGAGAGAGAGAGAGGTAGAGAGAGAGAGAGGTTAGAGAGAGGATAGAGAGAGAGAGAGGTAGAGAAGTAGAGGAGAGTGGGAGAGAGAGAAGGTACAGAGCAGAGAGGTAGAGTAGAGGTAGAGAGAGAGAGAGAGTAGAGAGAGGTAGAGAGAAGAGAGGTAAGTAAGAAGAGAGAGGTAGGAGAGAGAAGAGGTAGAGAGAGAGAGAGGGGTAGAGGTACAGAGAGAGAGAGGTAGAGAGAGTTAGAGGTAGAGAGAGAGGTAGAGGTAGAGAGAGAGGTAGAGGTAGAGAGAGAGAGAGGTAGAGAGAGAGGTAGAGGTAGAGAGAGGTAGAGAGAGAGAGAGGTAGAGGTAGAGAGAGGTAGAGGTAGAGAGAGGTAGAGAGAGAGAGAGGTAGAGAAGAGAAGTTATAGAGAGAGAGGGGTAGAGGGAAGAGAGGTAGAGAGAGTAGATGGTAGAGAGGGGTTAAGGTAGAGAAGGTAGAGAGAGAGGTAGAGGTTAGAGAGAGAGAGAGGTTAGAGAGAGAGGTAAGATGAGAGAGGTAGG
>JACEEZ010023608.1:515000-520000 GCA_016584305.1 Chionoecetes opilio
GCGTGTGAGTGCATTAATGTGTGTGCCGAGTCTTCATACTTTACAAAAATAAAACACGATGACCCAGAAAACACATTAAAGCACTCGCCCTAATGCATTACTTATACTTTAGCGACATAGAAATAGGCTAAGAAACACACACACAAACACACACACACACACACACACACACACACACACACACACACACACACACACACACACCCACACACCACACACACACCCACACACCCACACCCACACCCACACCCACACCCACACCCACCACACACCACACACACACACCCACACCCACACCCACCACACCCACCACACCCACACCCACACCCACCACACCCACCACACACACCACACACACCACACACACAGACACACACAGACACACACAGACACACACAGACACACACACACACACACACACCACACCCACACCCACACACCCACACCCACACCCACACCCACACCCACACCCACACCACACACACCCACACCCACACCCACACCCACACCCACACCCACCACACCCACCACACCCACCACACCCACACACACACACACACACCACACACACAGACACACACAGACACACACAGACACACACAGACACACACACACACACACACACACACACACACACAGACACACACACACACACACACACACACACACACACACACACACACACACACACACACACACACACACGCGTAACAGTGCGCATGGCAATCACAGGTATCGGTAACACACCTTTAAAATAGCGTGGCTTTTACTTGGTACTTGGTACACACACACCCTCAAACACACATACATACACACACACACATACACACACACACCTTCAGTATTTTTACCTTCAGTATTTTTACCTTAACTACGTGTTGTATTTTGTTATGTCTGGTTGTGCAATCATGATCTTATTATATTTTCTAAGGATTGTTTTCTTCAGGAGAATCTTTTTTACATTATCTCTTGCATTGATCTGTTTTTTTCAGCCTCTTTCCCACCCTCAAACACACATACATACACACACACACACACATACATACACCCACACACATACATACATACACCCTCAAACACACATACATACATACATACACCCACACACATACATACATACACCCTCAAACACACATACATACACACACACACACATACATACATACACCCTCAAACACACATACATACACACATACACCCTCAAACACACATACATACACACACGCACCCTTAAACACATACATACACACATACACACACACACACTCCTTTTTCTCATCTTTTCGTTTAATCAGGATTTTCCAAGTAATTTTTATTGTTTCGTGGTTATTAGCTTTTCCTTGTTTCCTTGTAACTCCTCATCATCACTTATATATTTGGTTTGTTTTGCTTCTTTTATTCTTTGTTCATGGTTTTTTCTCCCATTTATTTGTTGTTGTTGTTGTTGTTGTTGTTGTTGTTGTTGTCACGTGTTACATGAAAGTGCAGGAAACTGTTAAGTAGCATCCTGTAGTTTGCCGTTACAGGAGGTGGTTTTCAAGGCTAGGTAAAGTTCCGGTGTGAACTAGGTGTGTGTGTGTGTGTGTGTGTGTGCGCACGTGTGTGTGTGTGTGTGTGTGTGTGTGTGTGTGTGTGTGGCGCACGTGTGTGTGTGTGTGTGTCCTTCATTCATGTATGTATGTGCGTGGTACTGGACTTCCTGTTATGTTTGCGTTCTACAAAACAAACAGTAATATTGGGTGCCTGTATAAATTTGTGATATTTGATAATTGACTAACTCCCATTTCTACAGGTGTAAATACTACTCTATCTGTATAATGTTGTAGGTAGTGTTGCTACATAAGAGCATTACAAGTGTGCTCAAGGTAAATACTACTCTATCTGTATAATGTTGTAGGTAGTGTTGCTACATAAGAGCATTACAAGTGTGCTCAAGGTAAATACTACTCTATCTGTATAATGTTGTAGGTAGTGTTGTTACATAAGAGCATTACAAGTGTGCTCAAGGTAAATACTACTCTATCTGTATAATGTTGTAGGTAGTGTTGCTACATAAGAGCATTACAAGTGTGCTCAAGGTAAATACTACTCTATCTGTATAATGTTGTAGGTAGTGTTGCTACATAAGAGCATTACAAGTGTGCTCAAGACATTTCAGAGTATATAAGGCAGCTACTGTTGATCCACTGCCTCCTGCATACTTTTGTTTAGCTCAAATGAAATGCCTTGATCTAATATATGCTTATTACTTTATGTGTGTTTTGCGTAACGATCATATTTTATAATTTTTAAGAAATACTTTTTAAGGTTTTTAAGAAAAAAACAAACTCTTAGGGAGTAGCCTCAGTGGTAGGGCCAGGACGTGGTGACTGGGGTGGCCAAAGTTGGACGCAGATCTTGTGTTGGGTGGCCATGGCATAGACATTTTAATACATGGTTACATTTTCATTAAATCTCTGACTCAGATCTGGGATGGCCACAAGGGTAGCCAATGAGATTTCAGTGGTGGCCACCCACCCTAGATTCGCCATTGCACTAAAACCCCCCATCCCCCATCACCCATATATTCACCCATATATGGCTCTTCCCCAGGTCATCATGGGCGGGGGCCGGCAGGAGATGGGCGCGGGCCAGGAGACAGACGTGAAGCAGAAGTGTGTGCGGGCTGACGGGCGTGACCTGGTGCAGGAGTGGCGTGAGGCGCGGGCGTCTGAGGGCGCGTCGGCGGCCTACCTCACCACCACAGAGGAGCTCAGGAACGTGAACGCCAGGGACACCGACTACATCATGGGTGGGTGGGTGGTGGTGGTGGTGGTGGTAGTAGTAGTAGTAGTAGTAGTAGTAGTAGTAGTAGTAGAAGTGGTAGTAGTAGAAGTGGTAGTAGTGGTGGTAGTAGTAGTAGTAGTAGTAGTAGTAGTAGTAGTAGTAGTAGAAGTGGTAGTAGTGGTGGTGGTGGTGGTGGAGCGTGTAGTTATCTGGTATTTTTGATGAGTTTTTTATACTTCAAATTTTTCTATATTCCTCTCCTCAATCTCATGGTTAATATCCTCCTCCTCCTCCTCCTCCTCCTCCTCCTCCTCCTCCTCCTCCTCCTCCTCCTCCTCCTCTCCTCCTCCTCCTCCTCCTCTCTTCTTCTCCCCCCCCCCAGGTCTGTTCGGGGACCTACACGTGCCCTATGAGCTGGACAGGGACAGGAGCGGCGCGGGGACACCTCATATTAAGGACATGGTCAAGGTGGCGCTGCAGAGGCTCAAGAGGAGTGACAACGGCTTCTTCTTAATGGTGTGTGGGTGTGTGGGTGTGGGTGGGTGTGTGTGGGTGTGTGGGTGTGGGGGGGTGTTGTGTGTGTGGGGGGTGGTGTGGGTGTGTGGGTGGGTGTGTGTGTGTTGGGGAGGGGGGGGGCTTTGTGGGTGTGTGTGTGGGTGTGTGTGGGTGTGTGTGTGTGGGTGTGTGTGTGATCTAGTTTAATCCTAACATCCACAGACATTATGGGCTTAATTACCAATACATTCCTACAGTTAGAGAGAGAGAGAGAGAGAGAGAGAGAGAGAGAGAGAGAGAGAGAGAGAGAGAGAGAGAAAAAAAAAAAGACATATCCACATAGTAAATACCAACAAGTGAGATAGCTTTAATTACACTAAAAATATCCCATCCTTAAATTTACCTTTCCTTGGGTACAGGTAAGGACGTAAAATTAACGTAATAGAGGTATGAAAGACTACTAATCACACACCCTATGTATCTACGGGCTAACTAATTACACCACCTTATGTATCCACAGGTAGAGGGAGGCAGGATAGACCTCTCTCTCTCTCTCTCTCTCTCTCTCTCTCTCTCTCTCTCTCTCTCT
Source organism: Chionoecetes opilio (assembly GCA_016584305.1). Lineage (NCBI taxonomy): Eukaryota > Metazoa > Arthropoda > Malacostraca > Decapoda > Majidae > Chionoecetes > Chionoecetes opilio. The sequence continues at coordinate 518,851 of JACEEZ010023608.1, forward strand.
CTCTCTCTCTCTCTCTCCTTTTCTCTCTCATCTCGTCCCTGTGCATTCGGTCAGCGGTTCGAGTCCGCCTAGTTCGTGCTGACGTGGCGGCGCTTTGTATAGTCAATAACCTTGTAGTTGGTACTTGCAAAGCGTCTAAATAGGATGAAAATCTTATCTTATCTTATCTCTCTCTTCCTATATTTCGCTTTTTCGTTACATTTTCTTATCTTTTTCTTCATTCGCTCTCCCTCTCTCCTTCCCTCTCTTGTTATCTTTTCTTATCTAACCTTCCTATACTTACAGGTCGAGGGCGGGAGGATCGACCACGGGCTGCACCACGGCATGCCTCACCGTGCCCTGGAGGAGCTGCTGGCCATGGAGGAGGCGGTCACGGAGACACTGCAGGGCGTGGACCTGGAGGAGACCCTGGTGGTGGTGACGGCAGACCACTCCCACGTGATGACCATGAACGGCTACCCGGCCAGGGGCAATGATATCTTCGGTGAGGGGGGGTTAAGGGGGGTAGGGAAGGGTAGGGGATAGAGGGCATGGGGGGGGGAGAAGGGAGAGAGAGAGAAAGGATAGGATAGGATAGGAGAGAGAGAGACAGCGATAGAAAACAAGCTAGAAAGACATAGCAAGATAGGAAAACAGATTAGATTTTTGCGTTTGTGTAGTCATCTAGTTGTATTCATCTAGTTGTATTCATCTAGTTGTATTTTACAGGGCCTGAGCTACACTCGTATGGCCCCGTCTCCATAGCTACATTTAATTTGCTACCTTAGTGCTTAGTGTTGGGGGAAACCACCAGCCCGGGAGGCGGGTCACAAACCCCCGGCTAACACTCGGTACCCATTCACTGCTGGGTGGACAGGGGCTCGGGTTTTTAAGGAGATCGCCCATCTGTCTCCGCTCCGCCCAGGGATCGAACCCGGGACTTCTTGGTTGTGAACTGAGCGTGCTAACCCTTACAATACGGAGTACCTACGGAGAGAGTGTGTGTGTGTGTGTGTGTATGTATGTATGGACGGCCATTAATCCCGGTGTGATGGTTGTTACAGGCAAGGTGATGAACGAGGAGGACGTGTCGGACCACCTGCCGTACACCACCCTCATGTTTACCAACGGGGAGGGATTCAACTACACCTGGAACGGCACTGAGGTGAGA
>JACEEZ010023608.1:522500-540000 GCA_016584305.1 Chionoecetes opilio
TCTCCTCCTCCCATGACAGTTAGTTTTAGTTCAGAGTAGTCATAAGCTTTTAGTGTGCTAAATGTTTTCGTTGCTGATAGCTCCTTCTTGGCCTCCACTCCACCTTTCTTTGCTTCATGAGTAGTAGTCTAGTTTAGTGTAGCTAAGTGTTTCGTTCTAGTTGCTAATTTTTCCTCGCTATAGGCAGTCCTTCTTCTTCTCCCTCCTCATCCTGAGTAGTCTAGTTGCTTGTATCAGCGTACGTCCATTTCTAGTTGTGCTAATGTTTCCATTGCTATAGGCCTACGCTCCTCTTCTTCTTCTCCTCCTCATGATAGTCCTAGTTAGTGTAGTCATCAGTAGTAGTCTAAGTTTCTAGTTGTGCAAATGTTTCCTTGCTATAGGCCTACCACTCCTCTTCCTCTTCTTGCTCCTCACCATGAGTAGTCTAGTTAGTGTAGTCATGAGTAGTAGTCTAAGTTTCTAGTTGTGCAAATGTTTCCTTGCTATAGGCCTACCACTCCTCTTCCTCTTCTTGCTCCTCACCATGAGTAGTCTAGTTAGTGTAGTCATCAGCAGTAGTCTGAGTTTCTAGTTTTGCAAATGTTTCCTTGCTATAGGCCTACCGCTCCTCTTCCTCTTCTCCCTCCTCACCATGAGTAGTCTAGTTAGTGTAGTCATCAGCAGTAGTCCGAGTTTCTAGTTTTGCTAATTTTTACTTATTATTATGTTGTGATTTTCGTCTTATTTTCATTTTCTAGTTTTGGAAATCTTTTCTTCTTATTTTTTTTTTTTTTCATGTTGGATTTTCTAGTTTTCCAAATAGGTCATTCTTATTTTGTGTCATTCTCCTTTTCTTTATTCCTCCTCTCTTAATTCCCTTCTCATTCTCCTTTTCTTTATTCCTCCTCTCTTAATTCCCTTCTCATTCTCCTTTTCTTTATTCCTCCTCTCTTAATTCCCTTCTCATTCTCCTTTTTTTATTCCTCCTCTCTTAATTCCCTTCTCATTCTCCCTTCTCATTCTCCTTTTTTTATTCCTCCTCTCTTAATTCCCTTCTCATTCTCCCTTCTCATTCTCCTTTTTTCCCCTCTCTTAATTCCTCTCATTTCCCTTCTCATTCTCTTTTTTTATTCTCCTCTCTTAATTCCCTTCTCATTCTCCTTCTCATCTCCTTTTTAATTCCTTCTCTCTTAATTCCCTTCTCATTCTCCCTTCTCATTCTCCTTTTTTTATTCCTCCTCTCTTAATTCCCTTCTCATTCTCCTTTTTTATCCTCCTTTTAATTCCCTCTCATTCTTCCCTTCTCATTCTCCTTTTTTTATTCCTCCTCTCTTAATTCCCTTCTCATTCTCCCTTCTCATTCTCCTTCTTTTATTCCTCCTCTCTTAATTCCCTTCTCATTCTCCTTCTTTTATTCCTCCTCTCTTAATTCCCTTCTCATTCTCCTTCTTTTATTCCTCCTCTCTTAATTCCCTTCTCATTCTCCTTTTTTAATTCCTCCTCTCTTAATTCCCTTCTCATTCTCCTTTTTTAATTCCTCCTCTCTTAATTCCCTTCTCATTCTCCTTCTTTTATTCCTCCTCTCTTAATTCCCTTCTCATTCTCCTTCTTTTATTCCTTCTCTCTTAATTCCCTTCTCATTCTCCCTTCTCATTCTCCTTTTTTAATTCCTCCTCTCTTAATTCCCTTCTCATTCTCCCTTCTCATTCTCCTTTTAATTCCTCTCTCTATTCCCTTCTCATTCTCCTTTTTTAATTCTCCTCTCTTAATTCCCTTCTCATTCTCCCTTCTCATTCTCCTTTTTTAATTCCTCCTCTCTTAATTCCCTTCTCATTCTCCTTCTTTATTCCCCTCTCTTAATTCCCTTCTCATTCTCCCTTCTCATTCTCCTTTTTTTATTCCTCCTCTCTTAATTCCCTTCTCATTCTCCCTTCTCATTCTCCTTCTTTTATTCCTCCTCTCTTAATTCCCTTCTCATTCTCCCTTCTCATTCTCCTTCTTTTATTCCCCCTCTCTTAATTCCCTTCTCATTCTCCCTTCTCATTCTCCTTTTTTTATTCCTTCTCTCTTAATTCCCTTCTCATTCTCCCTTCTCATTCTCCTTTTTTTATTCCTCCTCTCTTAATTCCCTTCTCATTCTCCCTTCTCATTCTCCTTTTTTAATTCCTCCTCTCTTAATTCCCTTCTCATTCTCCCTTCTCATTCTCCTTCTTTTATTCCTCCTCTCTTAATTCCTTCTCATTCTCCCTTCTCATTCTCCTTCTTTTATTCCTCCTCTCTTAATTCCCTTCTCATTCTCCTTCTTTAATTCCTCCTCTCTTAATTCCCTTCTCATTCTCCTTTTCTCTTTCATATTTTGCTTCTATTTCGCCTTTACCTAAAAATTCAATCCATAATTTTCCATTCCCTCTATTTACCTTAATTTTCTCCCTACTCTTCCTTCTCACCATATGTATTTTCATGACGCATTCTCTTTTGTTTCCCTATTAAGCATATTACCCGTATTCCTCCTCCTCTTTTTACCTTTCACGATCACCCTTTCTCACACCTGTTTCATCCACTAACTTTACTCCTCCTCCTCCTCCTCTTCCTCTTCCTCCTCCTCTTCCTCTTCCTCTTCCTCTTCCTCCTCCTCCTCCTCCTCCTCCACCTCCTTCTACCTTTTCTCACACCTGTTTCATCCACTAACTTTACTCCTCCTCCTCCTCCTCTTCCTCTTCCTCCTCCTCTTCCTCTTCCTCTTCCTCTTCCTCTTCCTCCTCCTCCTCCTCCTCCTCCTCCTCCTCCACCTCCTTCTACCTTTTCTCACACCTGTTTCATCCACTAACTTTACTCCTCCTCCTCCTCCTCCTCCTCCTCCTCCTCCTCCTCCACCTCCTTCCACCTTTCTCACACCTGTTTCATCCACTAAATTTACTTTTCCTCCTCCTCCTCCTCCTCCTCCTCCTCTCTCCACCTCCTTCCACCTCCTTCCACCTTTCTCACCCCTGTATCCACCTCCTTCCACCTTTTCTCACACCTATTTCATCCACTAACTTTACTTTCCTCCTCCTCCTCCTCCTCCTCCTCCTCCTCCTCCTCCCCTCTCCTCCTCCTCCTCCTCCTCCTCTCCTCCTTCCACCTTTCTCACCCCTGTATCCACCCGCAGGTCCCATGGCGCATCTGTTCCACCGTGTCCATGAACAGAGCTATGTGGCACATGTCATGGGCTACGCGGCGTGTATCGGCCCGTACAGTGACTGCGACAGGCCCGCCCACAAGACGCAGTACAAACACGTGAACAACCATAACCACCACCACGATGATGATGATGATGATGATGGTGATGAGGGAGGGAAGTATGGTGGTAAAGGGAAGTATGGTAAAGGTGTTAGTGGTAGTGGTGGTGTAGTGGTGTCCAGTGGTGCTGTGGTGTTGTGGTGGTGTGTGGTGGTGTCCAGGTTATTGTGGTGAGGTATTGTTGTGTAGGAGGGGGGTGTAGTGTGTGTGTGTGTGTGTGTGTTTTAGTGTGTGTGTGTGAGGTGTCTTGTGTTACGTTTTAATGTGTAAATAAATAAAAATGATAGGAAAGTTTGTGTTTTATGTGTGTGTGTATGTGTGTGTGTGTGTGTGTGTGTGTGTGTGTGTGTGTGTGTGTGTGTGTGTGTGTGTGTGTGTGTGTTTACCTGTAAGTATATTTCAATGTATATCATGTAAAAACAAAACTATAACCCTGAGCAATACTATTTATAAGACATTTGCGGCGCGTAAAGGCCGTGCCACACGAGCGATATTTTCCGGCATCGTTTGGTATTCTGCTGCTTTTTTTTGGATGCCAGTAGTGGTGGCGAAGAGTGCGCGCGTCGTCACACGGCGTTTCCGCTATATACGAGCGTCTTCTACTGGCATCTTCCAGGACCCGCGACCAAAACTAACATTATGGATCGTGCAAAAAGACTTCGCCTGGTTGCTATTGGCCTCAATTTGTGTGTTTTGGCACATTATATGCCAAAATATGCCAAGATTGGTATTTCTCTTTATTTCACTGCAATGTGTAGTTGTACAAGTCCTGCGTGGCGTGGGCTGCTCCGAGATGTACACAAGGATGCACTGCTACTCAGCCTAGGCGAGAGAACGTACATAGCGCATCAGTAGATTGTTGCTGTGGCCTAAGTAGTATTGTACAGGTTTATGCAGGCATTAAATGGTAGCAAAATACCAAAAGATGCCAGAAAAAGTGCCCGTGTGACCCGGCCTTAAGGCAGAAACAGACCCGTGTACACCCATGTCAACACCGCCACTGCCCCGTGTACACGTGTGCGTTTCCGTGACTGCTGGTGTGTGGGCTTGCCTTAAGGGTGGGCGACACTGTTCTCCACTAGCTTGTCTGTTTCTCTTTATTTGTCCTAGATGTGTATTTTTCCTCCTCTCATTGTTCCCCATTTTGTTGTCCTCTGCCATTCATTTCCTCTACTTTTTTTTTTTTTTTTCCTACCACACTTTTGTTCCCTTATATTTTACATACATTTTATTTACATTTTATATTTATTCCTCTTTCCTTTTTTCCCATTGTTGTCTATTTTTTTCCCATTATTTTCCCATTATTGTCCCATTATTTTCCCATTATTTTCCCATTATTGTCCCATTATTGTCCCATTATTGTCCCATTATTTTCCCATTATTTTCCCATTAGTTTTCCCATTATTTTCCCATTATTTTCCCATTATTGTCCCATTATTTTCCCATTGTTGTATATTTTCCCATTATTGTCCCATTATTTTCCCATTGTTGTATATTTTCCCATTATTTTCCCATTATTTTCCCATTATTTTCCCATTATTCTCCCATTTTTTTCCCATTTTTTCCCATTTTTCCCCCATTATTTTCCCATTATTTTCCTCAATTTGAATTATTTTATCTTGCCTAACACACTTTTTTCCTTTATATTTTATCCGTCTTTCCTTGTACATACATCATCAGCATCAGCATCATCATCATCATCATCATTCTGTTTAGCGTCAGATTTCCCCACAATGATGATGATGATGATGATGATGATCTTTCCTTGTACATCAATTACTATTTTAATTTTTTATGTTGGAGCCTATAGCGTGTGTAGGCCTATGGAGAGTGGATCGATCTCGCCCGCTACTATTGATGAGCACTGGGTGACTCTACTAAGTTACCAACACGTGTATTTGATGAAGTGATGAATGTGAATAAAGTCTGTGGCGTCAACGCAAAGTATAAATAACGAAAGATTCTATTTTTCCGCCTTCCTACGACTTAAATTTCTTCAAGAGAGGAGTGACAAGACACCTCCGGAATAAATTAGCAATGAAGCAAAAATAAAGACATGCTCCCTCATAAAAAATAGACATGCTCCCTCATAAAAAATAGACATGCTCCCTCATAAAAAATAAATTCATGCTCCCTCATAAAAAATAGACATGCTCCCTCATAAAAAATAGACATGCTCCCTCATAAAAAATAGACATGCTCCCTCATAAAAAATAGACATGTTCCCTCATAAAAAATAGACATGCTCCCTCATAAAAAATAGACATGCTCCCTCATAAAAAATAGACATGCTCCCTCACAAAAAATACAGACATGCTCCCTCATAAAAAATAAAGACATGCTCCCTCATAAAAAATAAAGACATGCTCCCTCATGAAAAATAGACATGCTCCCTCATAAAAAATACAGACATGCTCCCTCATAAAAAATAGACATGCTCCCTCACAAAAAATAGACATGCTCCCTCATAAAAAATAGAAATGCTCCCTCATAAAAAAATAGACATGCTCCCTCATAAAAAATCAATCATTGCTATTGTTAAGATATTGACGCTCTGAACCATTGAGTCAAATAAATGAGGTGTGTTTTTTTTTCATTACTCTCGTGGGTGGGTAATCAAACTTGATGAGCTGCTGTAGTAAAGGGAAGGTTAGGAAGAGGGTACAGGGGGGCACAAAGGGGTAGGAAGGGGGGGGGGCAAAGGGGGGCTTCATATGCAATATCTTTTGTTCCATTAGTAATTGACGACCTTTTTTTTTTTTATTGGTCTTAATCAATTTTTATTTATTCAATTGTCTGACTTCATCAACCAGGGAGGGAGAGAGAGAGAGAGAGAGAGGGGGAAGGGACCTAACTAAACCTAACCTAACCTAACCTAACCTAACCTAACCTAACCTAACCTAACCTAACCTAACCTAACCTAACCTAACCTAACCTAACCTAACCTAAACTGTCCTAACCTAACCTAATCTAACCTAATTAAACCTAACCTAACTTAACCTAACCTAAACTGTCCTAACCTAACTAAACCTAACCTAACCTAACCTAATCTAACCTAACCTAACTAAACCTAACCTAACCTAACTAAACCTAACCTAACTAAACCTAACCTAACTAAACCTAACCTAACCTAACCTAATCTAACCTAACCTAACCTAACCTAACCTAACCTAATTAGCCTTATTCTATACTATACTGTTCTCCTATATGTGTAGTTTAGCATGTAGTAGTTAGTAGTAATGCGTAGTTCAGCAGATACCCTCGTTATAGACCAACGGGCAGGCTCCTCCTCCTCCATATGATGACACCTACGCAACCAAGTACTTCACCCCCCCCCCCTACTTAACACCCTCCACCCAACCACCACTCATGCCCCCCCCTTCACCCCCCCTCCACCCAGCCACCACTCATGCCCCCCCCCCCCCTTTACACCTCCTCCACCTTCCAAACTACTCCGCACCTGGTCATACGATCCCTCTTCACAGCTCCCCCCTCTCTCTCTCTCTCTCTCTCTCTCTCTCTCTCTCTCTCTCTCTCTCTCTCTCTCTCTCTCTCTCTCTCTCTCTCTCTCTCTCTCTCTCTCTCTCTCTCTCTCTCTCTCTCTCTCTCTACGTAGATGAAGAATGGTAAAAAATAACAAGAATAAAAAAAGTTACAAGATATTGAAGACACAAATGAACCGAAAATTAGAAGAAAATTAGAGACGGGATCCATAATTTAGAACATTTAATTGATCAAGTAAAGTAGGTAGTTAAGTAATTGTAAAGTAAGTAATAAAGTAGTAGGTTAAAGTAGTAGTAGGTAATAAAGTAGGTAGGTAAGTAGTTGTAAAGTAGGTAATAAAGTAGTAGGTTAAAGTAGTGGTAATAAAGTAGGTAGTTAAGTAGTAAAGTAGGTAAGAAGAGGAGGACAAGGAGGTGGACAAAAAATGAAGAAATACACTTACACTTTTACGTGAGAGCAAGTAACACTAAAGTAACGCTAACCAAGTAAGGGTGAAGTAAGAGTAACACTAAAGTAACGCTAAAACAAGTAAGGGGAAGTAAGAGTAACACTAAAGTAACGCTAACCAAGTAAGGGTGAAGTAAGAGTAACACTAAAGTAACGATAACAAAGTAAGGGTGAAGTAAGAGTAACACTAAAGTAACGCTAACCAAGTAAGGGTGAAGTAAGAGTAACACTAAAGTAACGATAACAAAGTAAGGGTGAAGTAAGAGTAAAACTAAAGTAACGCTAACCAAGTAAGGGTGAAGTAAGAGTAACACTAAAGTAACGATAACAAAGTAAGGGTGAAGTAAGAGTAACACTAAAGTAACGCTAACCAAGTAAGGGTGAAGTAAGAGTAACACTAAAGTAACGCTAGCCAAGTAAGGGTGAAGTAAGAGTAACACTAAAGTAACGATAACAAAGTAAGGGTGAAGTAAGAGTAACACTAAAGTAACGCTAACCAAGTAAGGGTGAAGTAAGAGTAACACTAAAGTAACGCTAACCAAGTAAGGGTGAAGTAAGAGTAACACTAAAGTAACGCTAACCAAGTAAGGGTGAAGTAAGAGTAACACTAAAGTAACGCTACCAAGTAAGGGTGAAGTAAGAGTAACACTAAAGTAACGCTAACCAAGTAAGGGTGAAGTAAGAGTAACACTAAAGTAACGCTAACCAAGTAAGGGTGAAGTAAGAGTAACACTAAAGTAACGCTAACCAAGTAAGGGTGAAGTAAGAGTAACACTAAAGTAACGCTAACCAAGTAAGGGTAAAGTAAGAGTAACACTAAAGTAACGATAACCAAGTAAGGGTGAAGTAAGAGTAACACTAAAGTAACGCTAACCAAGTAAGGGTGAAGTAAGAGTAACACTAAAGTAACGCTAACCAAGTAAGGGTGAAGTAAGAGTAACACTAAAGTAACGCTAACCAAGTAAGGGTAAAGTAAGAGTAACACTAAAGTAACGCTAACCAAGTAAGGGTGAAGTAAGAGTAACACTAAAGTAACGATAACCAAGTAAGGGTGAAGTAAGAGTAACACTAAAGTAACGCTAACCAAGTAAGGGTGAAGTAAGAGTAACACTAAAGTAACGCTAACCAAGTAAGGGTAAAGTAAGAGTAACACTAAAGTAACGATAACCAAGTAAGGGTGAAGTAAGAGTAACACTAAAGTAACGCTAACCAAGTAAGGGTGAAGTAAGAGTAACACTAAAGTAACGCTAACCAAGTAAGGGTGAAGTAAGAGTAACACTAAAGTAACGCTAACCAAGTAAGGGTAAAGTAAGAGTAACACTAAAGTAACGCTAACCAAGTAAGGGTGAAGTAAGAGTAACACTAAAGTAACGATAACCAAGTAAGGGTGAAGTAAGAGTAACACTAAAGTAACGCTAACAAGTAAGGTGAAAGTATAAGTCGTGCAAGTAAGGGTAAGTAAGGTACACTAAAGTAACGCTAACCAAGTAAGGGTGAAGTAAGAGTAACACTAAAGTAACGATAACCAAGTAAGGGTGAAGTAAGAGTAACACTAAAGTAACGATAACCAAGTAAGGGTGAAGTAAGAGTAACACTAAAGTAACGATAACCAAGTAAGGGTGAAGTAAGAGTAACACTAAAGTAACGATAACAAAGTAAGGGTGAAGTAAGAGTAACACTAAAGTAACGATAACCAAGTAAGGGTGAAGTAAGAGTAACACTAAAGTAACGCTAACCAAGTAAGGGTGTAAAGTAAGAGTAACACTAAAGTAACGCTAACCAAGTAGTAAGAGAAAATAAGTAACGACAAGTAAGGGTGAAGTAAGAGTAACACTAAAGTAACGATAACCAAGTAAGGGTGAAGTAAGAGTAAACTAAGTAACGTAACCAAGTAAGGGTAAGTAAGAGTAACACTAAAGTAACGTAACCAAGTAAGGGTGAAGTAAGAGTAACACTAAAGTAACGATAACAAGTAAGGGTGAAGTAAGAGTAACACTAAAGTAACGATAACCATAAGGGTAAGCTAGTGACAAGTAAGGGAGTAAGTACACTAAAGTAACGATAACAAAGTAAGGGTGAAGTAAGAGTAACACTAAAGTAACGATAACAAAGTAAGGGTGAAGTAAGAGTAACACTAAAGTAACGATAACCAAGTAAGGGTGAAGTAAGAGTAACACTAAAGTAACGATAACCAAGTAAGGGTGAAGTAAGAGTAACACTAAAGTAACGATAACCAAAGTAAGGGTGAAGTAAGAGTAACACTAAAGTAACGCTAACCAAGTAAGGGTGAAGTAAGAGTAACACTAAAGTAACGTAACCAGTAAGGTAAGTAGAGTACCGAATAAAGTAAGGGGAGTAAGAGTAACACTAAAGTAACGATAACCAAGTAAGGGTGAAGTAAGAGTAACACTAAAGTAACGTACCAAGTAAGGGTGAAGTAAGAGTAACACTAAAGTAACGTAACCAAGTAAGGGTGAAGTAAGAGTAACACTAAAGTAACGATAACCAAGTAAGGGTGAAGTAAGAGTAACACTAAAGTAACAAGTAAAAAAGTAAGAGTGAAGTAAAGTAAATAAAGTTAACGTAACCAAGTAAGGGTGAAGTAAGAGTAACACTAAAGTAACGCTAGCCAAGTAAGGGTGAAGTAAGAGTAACACTAAAGTAACGCTAGACAAGTAAGGGTGAAGTAAGAGTAACACTAAAGTAACGCTAACCAAGTAAGGGTGAAGTAAGAGTAACACTAAAGTAACGATAACCAAAGTAAGGGTGAAGTAAGAGTAACACTAAAGTAACGCTAACCAGTAAGGTAAGTAAGTAACAATGAGTAACGAGTAAGCACACAGTAAGGGTGAAGTAAGAGTAACACTAAAGTAACGCTAGCCAGTAAGGGTGAAGTAAGAGTAACACTAAAGTAACGTAACCAAGTAAGGTGAAGTAAGAGTAACACTAAAGTAACGCTACCAAGTAAGGGTGAAGTAAGAGTAACACTAAAGTAACGCTAACCAAGTAAGGGTGAAGTAAGAGTAACACTAAAGTAACGCTAGCCAAGTAAGGGTGAAGTAAGAGTAACAAGTGTGAGTAACAGGGAAGTATGGCAGGTCACACCCCAGCGGATGAGGACAAAACCACTACACCAATGAATATAAAATGAATGTAAAGTGGGTGAAGGGATGGCGGGCTGGGTTACGCCTCACAGCCAACCCATTGCCTTCCACCATCACCTTCCACCATCACCTTCCACCATCACCTTCCACCATCACCTTCCACCATCACCTTCCACCAACACCTTCCACCATCACCTTCCACCAACACCTTCCACCATCACCTTCCACCAACACCTTCCACCATCACCTTCCACCATCACCTTCCACCATCACCTTCCACCATCACCTTCCACCATCACCTTCCACCAACACCTTCCACCATCACCTTCCACCATCACCTTCCACCATCACCTTCCACCAACACCTTCCACCATCACCTTCCACCATCACCTTCCACCAACACCTTCCACCATCACCTTCCACCAACACCTTCCATCATCACCTTCCACCATCACCTTCCACCATCACCTTCCACCATCACCTTCCACCATCACCTTCCACCATCACCTTCCACCAACACCTTCCACCATCACCTTCCACCAACACCTTCCACCAACACCTTCCACCATCACCTTCCACCATCACCTTCCACCATCACCTTCCACCAACACCTTCCACCAACACCTTCCACCATCACCTTCCACCATCACCTTCCACCAACACCTTCCACCATCACCTTCCACCAACACCTTCATGTCTCCTGTATTCATCTAGTTGTATTCATTGGCAGCTCGCTTCGCTCGCTGTCGCTTACCATAAGACCCGTGGAACCAAGTTTCCGCCAAAAAGTGAATACCTACTCCTAATTATTGTCGGATTGAGCTGAAATTTGACATGCAAATAGTGCTGTCAAAATCAATGGGGGTCGTCGCAAGAAACTTTTTGCGTAAAACAAGCCCTTAATGAGTAATTAGCGTAAACTACTCCTAAATATTGTCGGATTGAGCTGAAATTCGACATGCAAGTAGTGCTGTCAAAATCAATGGAGGTCTGTATAACAAATTTTTTGCGTAGAACAAGCCCTTAATGAGTAATTAGCGTAATGAGTTAATTGGCTGGAACGTGGCTCGCTGTCACGTTCCAGCCACAAGAACTGAGCCAAAAGCAAAGGGGCCAGAGGCTGGACGCCTAGACTTGATGTAGTTGTATTTTCCAGGGCCTGAGCTACACTCGTATGGCCCCGTCTTCATAGCTACATTCATTTGATCATTCATCCTTAGTGGTTAGTGTTGGGGGAAGCCACCACCCCGGGAGGCGGGTCACAAACCCCCGGCTAACACCCATTCACTGCTGGGTGGACAGGGGCTCGGGTTTTATGGAGATCGCCCATCTTTCTCCGCTCCGCCCAGGGATCGAAATAATCGAACACGGGATTTCTCGGTTTTGAATCGAGCGTATTAACCACTACACTACGGAGTACCCTAAATACGGAGTGACATACATTCACAAGATGGGCCATTTAGTCCTAGCCTGAAGAATAGGCCATTTTTTCATGTGCCTTTTCAGTGCCATTATTTTATGTGCCATTATTTCCTGTGCCATTAATTCCTGTGCCATTATTTCCTGTGCCATTATTTCCTGCGCCATTTTTTCCTAAGCCATTAATTCCTGTGTTATTATTTCCTGTGCCACTATTTCCTGCGCCATTTTTTCCTAAGCCATTAATTCCTGTGCCATTATTTCCTGTGCCACTATTTCCTGCGCCATTTTTTCCTAAGCCATTAATTCCTGTGCCATTATTTCCTGTGCCACTATTTCCTGCGCCATTTTTTCCTAAGCCATTAATTCCTGTGCCATTAATTCCTGCGCCATTATTTATGTGGCCTTAATTAATTCTGTGCCATTTTTCATAGTATGCAATTTGTTCCTACATTCGTGATTGGCCTATGGCGTAACATGGACTAACTGAGGGAACTAAATTAATGGCGCTCCACCACGCCATTATGCCCTTTGATGTGCGCCTCGCTGCTCCAATAAGGATAAATGGCTTTTTTATTTGCACTTTTTTTACATCACAAAAAAAAAAAAAAAAAAAAAGTCCGCTAGAATAATAATAGATAAATAAATAGATCCATAAAATAATGATAAATATATAATAAAAAATTCCACCCTTTAAAAATCAGACCGTAAGAGATTTTTTAAAGTATAGTCTATTTTTTTTAACGAGGCCCAACTTCCATTCTATCTTAAGGTCTCATGCTTAAAATGATGCCTCTGTTTACCTGATACTAGGGTTAATTATGATAAAATACAGCTGAAATTAAAAAGAAGCGTAGTATTCCCTTCTCCTGGCATCAAATAGCAGTCAGTAAGCAGCAAGGGGTTAAAATGATGCCTGTGTTTACCTGATAATATGGTTAACTATGATAAAATACAGCTCACATTAAAAAGAAGTGTAGTATTCCCTTCTCCTGGCATCAAATAGCAGTCAGTAAGCAGCAAGGGGTTAAAATGATGCCTGTGTTTACCTGATACTAGGGTTAATTATGATAAAATACAGCTGACATTAAAAAGAAGCGTAGTATTCCCTTCTCCTGGCATCAAATAGCAGTCAGTAAGCAGCAAGGGGTTAAAATGATGCCTGTGTTTACCTGATACTAGGGTTAATTATGATAAAATACAGCTGAAATTAAAATGAAGCGTAGTATTCCCTTCTCCTGGCATCAAATAGCAGTCAGTAAGCAGCAAGGGGTTAAAATGATGCCTGTGTTTACCTGATAATAGGGTTAATTATGATAAAATACAGCTGAAATTAAAAAGAAGCGTAGTATTCCCTTCTCCTGGCATCAAATATCAGTCAGTAAGCAGCAAGGGGTCAGGATTTTTTACCTTGTTAAAAAAATCTGAGTATAGGTGTGTCAATTTAGTTTGCCTCCTGAACTACTATAATGAAGCAGGAGTTAGTAAGAGATAGATAGTTATAGTAAGATAGATAGATAGTTAGTAAGATAGATAGTTATAGTAAGATAGGTAGATAGTTATAGTAAGATAGGTAGATAGTTAGTAAGATAGATAGATAGTTAGTAAGAGATAGATAGTTATAGTAAGATAGATAGATAGTTAGTAAGATAGATAGTTATAGTAAGATAGGTAGATAGTTATAGTAAGATAGGTAGAAGTTAGTAAGAGATAGATGTTATAGTAAGATAATAGATAGTTAGTAAGAGATAGATAGTTATAGTAAGATAGGTAGATAGTTAGTAAGAGATAGATAGTTATAGTAAGATAGATAGATAGTTAGTAAGATAGATAGTTATAGTAAGATAGGTAGATAGTTATAGTAAGATAGGTAGATAGTTAGTAAGAGATAGATAGTTATAGTAAGATAGATAGATAGTTAGTAAGAGATAGATAGTTATAGTAAGATAGGTAGTTAGTAAGAGATAGATAGTTATAGTAAGATAGATAGATAGTTAGTAAGAGATAGATAGTTATAGTAAGATAGGTAGTTAGTAAGAGATAGATAGTTATAGTAAGATAGGTAGATAGTTAGTAAGAGATAGATAGTTATAGTAAGATAGATAGTTAGTTAGTAAGAGATAGATAGTTATAGTAAGATAGGTAGATAGTTAGTAAGAGATAGATAGTTATAGTAAGATAGGTAGATAGTTAGTAAGAGATAGATAGTTATAGTAAGATAGATAGATAGTTAGTAAGATAGATAGTTATAGTAAGATAGATAGATAGTTAGTAAGAGATAGATAGTTATAGTAAGATAGATAGATAGTTAGTAAGAGATAGATAGTTATAGTAAGATAGATAGATAATTAGTAAGAGATAGATAGTTATAGTAAGATAGGTAGATAGTTAGTAAGAGATAGATAGTTATAGTAAGATAGATAGATAGTTAGTAAG
Organism: Chionoecetes opilio; assembly: GCA_016584305.1. Classification (NCBI taxonomy): domain Eukaryota; kingdom Metazoa; phylum Arthropoda; class Malacostraca; order Decapoda; family Majidae; genus Chionoecetes; species Chionoecetes opilio. The sequence continues at coordinate 536,672 of JACEEZ010023608.1, forward strand.
AGATAGATAGATAGTTATGAAGATTAGTTACATTACAAAATTATGAAAGTAATAAAACAAGCCTACAAATTAATAGGCCTACAGGTGCTATAGGCTTAAACGTAAAAATGAAAAATAGTAATGGAGAAAGAAAGTATAAAAAGTCTACATAAAGGTGATATTGATCTTAATAGTGGAACGTTTTCTATTATTCCTTACATATACGCTTTTATTTATTTATTATCAAATAGGGGACTGGCTAATGGCAAAATAAGGGGTGGGGGGGGGAAAGGAGCAAGCAAAATGTACAGTTATGTTTTTTTATATATATTATCAACATATATATAGATCACACACCCACCCGCCCACAAACAAGGCTTCCCACCCACACACACAATTCTACGCCCACAAACCAGGCTTCCCACCCACCCACACACACTTCTACGCCCACAAACAAGGCTTCCCACCCACCCACCCACACTTCTACGCCCACAAACAAGGCTTCCCACCCATCCACACACACTTCTACGCCCACAAACCAGGCTTCCCACCCACCCACACACACTTCTACGCCCACAAACCAGGCTTCCCACCCATCCACACACACTTCTACGCCCACAAACACACCCACTCACGCCCACACTACGCCCGCATTCCACGTCACACCCACGCCCGTTTTTTAAGTACTTCAACCTGTCTTAAGGAAGTGGGTGGGTGGATAGAATTATGAGTAACAGGAACTACCACGTGTAGGTCTCGCGGCCTCTTGTAGCTTCCTTATTTTCTTATGTTCTTCTTAACATAGGGTTATTTCAAGGGTAATTAAATAATGCGTAACACAAAACTCCCTCATTAGAAGTCCTGGTCTAGCATATAATTAAAGACTTTCATAAGGGGATTAGGTAATATAAATTAGCACATGTGAAGGGAGACAGAGAGAAGAAAATTAGTCTGTTTTTAATTGAAGTTGTTGTGCCGGCTTAGACAACAACATTAACTGGTAATTTGTTCCATCGATTAACAATATTTGTGTGTGTGAGTAGCAGTAAGGGGGGGAAGGGAGTGTATTGGGTTTGTGAGGGGGGCAGTGGGGGGCAAGGGGGTGATATTTGGGGTTTGTGAGGGGGGAGGGGGGGCAGAAAGGGGGGCAAGGGGGTGATATTGGGGTTTGTGAGGGGAGCAGTGGGGGCAAGGGGGTTTATATTTGGGGGTTTTTGAGGGTGGCAAATGGGGGGCAGTAAGGGGGGCAGGGGGTGATATTGGGGTTTGTGAGGGTGGCAGTGGGGGGCAGTAAGGGGGGAAGGGGGTGATATTGGGGGGTGTGAGGGGCGTTGGGGGCAATAAGGGGGGCAAGGGGGTGATATTGGGGTTTGTGTGGGGGCAGTAAGGGGGGAAGGGGTGATATTGGGGTTTTTGAGGGGGGCAGTAAGGGGGGCAAAGGGGTGATATTGGGGTTTGTGAGGGGGCAGTGGGGGGCAGTAAGGGGGCAAAGGGGTGATATTGGGGTTTGTGAGGGGGGCAGTGGGGGGCAAGGGGGTGATATTGGGGGGGGGTTTTGAGGGGGGGCAGTGGGGGCAGAAAGGGGGGCAAGGGGGTGATATTGGGGTTTGTGAGGGGGGCAGTGGGGGGGCAGGGAAAGGGGGCAAGGGTGGTGATATTGGGGTTTTTGAGGTGGGCAGAAAGGGGGCAAGGGGGTGATATTGGGGTTTGTGAGGGGGGCAGGGGGGGGCAAGGGGGTGATATTGGGTTTGTGAAGGGGGCAGCAAGGGGGGCAAGGGGGTAATATTGGGGTTTGTGGGGGGGCAGGGGGGTAGCAGAAAGGGGGCAAGGGGGTGATATTGGGGTTTGTGAGGGGGGCAGTGGGGGGCAGTAAGGGGGGCAAGGTGGGTATATTGGGGGTTTTTGAGGGGGGCAGTGGGGGGCAAGGGGGTGATATTTGGGGTTTTTGAAGGGGGCAGGGAAGGGGGGCAAGGGGTGATTTTTGGGGCTTGTGAGGGGGGCAGTAAGGGGGGCAAGAGGGTGATATTGGGGTTTGTGAAGGGGGCAGGGGGGGGCAAGGGGGTGATATTGGGGTTTGTGACGGGGTCAGGGGGGGCAAAGGGGTGATATTGGGGTTTGTGAGGGGGGCAGTGGGGGGCAGTAAGGGGGGCAAAGGGGTGATATTGGGGTTTGTGAGGGGGGCAGTAAGGGGGGCAAGGGGGGATATTGGGGTTTGTGAGGAAGGCAGTGGGGGGCAGTAAGGGGGGCAAGGGGGTGATATTGGGGTTTGTGAGGGGGGCAGTAAGGGGGGCAAGGGGTGATATTGGGGTTTGTTTTGGGGGGGGGGTTTGGGGGGGTCAGTAAGGGGGGCAAGGGGTGATATTGGGGTTTGTGAGGGGGGCAGTGGGGGGCAGTAAGGGGGGCAAGGGGGTGTATTGGGGTTTGTGAGGGGGGGCAGTGGGGGGCAGTAAGGGGGCAAAGGGGGTGATATTGGGGTTTGTGAGGGGGCAGTGGGGGGCAAGGGGGTGATATTGGGGTTTTGTGAGGGGGGCAGTAAGGGGGGCAAGGGGGTGATATTGGGGGTTGTGAGGGGGGCAGTGGGGGGCAGTAAAGGGGGGGAAGGGGGTGATATTGGGGTTTGTGAGGGGCAGTAAGGGGGGGAAGGGGGTGATATTGGGGGGGGTTTTTGAGGGGGGCAGTGGGGGGCAGTAAGGGGGGCAAGGGGGGTGATATTGGGGTTTTTGAGGGGGCAAAGGGGGTGATTTGGGGTTTGTGAGGGGGGCAGTAAGGGGGGCAAGGGGGTGATATTTGGGGTTTTTGAGGGGGCAGTGGGGGGCAGTAAGGGGGGCAAGGGGGTGATATTGGGGTTTGTGAGGGGGCAAGGGGGTGGATATTGGGGTTGTGAGGGGGGCAGTGGGGGGCCAGTAAGGGGGGCAAGGGGGTGATATTGGGGTTTGTGAGGGGGGCAGTGGGGGCAGTAAGGGGGGCAAGGGGGTGATATTGGGGTTTGTGAGGGGGGCAGGGGGGGGGCAGAAAGGGGGGCAAAGGGGGTGATATTGGGGGTTTTTGAGGGGGGCAGTGGGGGGCAAGGGGGTGATATTGGGGTTTGTGAGGGGGGCAATGGGGGCAAGGGGTGATATTGGGGTTTGTGAGGGGGGCAGTGGGGGGCAAGGGGGTGATATTGGGGTTTGTGAGGGGGCAGTGGGGGCAAGGGGTGATATTGGGGTTTGTGAGGGGGCAGTGGGGGGCAAGGGGGTGATATTGGGGTTTGTGAGGGGGCAGTAAGGGGGGCAAGGGGTGATATTGGGGTTTGTGAGGGGGGCAAGGGGGGAATATTGGGTTTGTGGGGGGGGCAGTGGGGGGCAAGGGGG
>JACEEZ010023608.1:545000-555000 GCA_016584305.1 Chionoecetes opilio
GGGAGGAGGGGTATAGAGCATGCTGGGAGAGGGGGTATTGTGGAGGGGGGGTGGCGGGGGGGTTGGGGATGATGCGAGGGTATATAAAGGTGTGGGTGGGTGGGCGGTGCTTCAGTCGCTTGTCACCCCCTGTACGAGCAGCAAGGTCATGAAGTGGGTCATCTTGTGTACGGTGCTGTGTGTCGCCACAGCCAAGAAGCACGAGGTCACAGGTGGGTAGTGAGATCAGTGGATGTGTAGGTACTGATTAGGTCGTGATAACAGGTAACAGGTAACATGGGTAGGAACGGTGACAAGTAATTAGGGTAACAGGTAATCGTAGAGGTAATTTGGTAGAATAACAGGTCATATACGGGCATTGGGAGAGGTAAGGTGAGTAGAGGTTATGATACGAGATGGCAGGTGGGTAGAAGGGGGAATGACCAATTAGGGCACAGGTCATGGGGTCAAAGGTAATGGGGTAGGACAACAGGTAATACATGAGGTCATAGTAGCATAGTATAATGGTATAGTAGGGTAGTATAATATATAGGAATGCATAGTAGAGGCGAGCGGGGCAGGTTGCATCATTGCCTCTCACTCGCCTGTTATCACACGTACATCCTCTTAATACTACTACTACTACTACTACTACTACTACTACTACTACTACTACTATAAACTACTACTACTACTACTACTACTATAAACTACTACTACTACTACTACTACTACTACTATAAACTACTACTACTACTACAACTACAACAATAATAATAATAAAGAAAGTTAATGCGAGTTAGAGGCAATGATGCAACCTACCCTCGATGCAACCTGCCCCACTCTCCCCTATATAGTTATTGTTAAAGAGGTATGTACTGAAATCATAAGGAAATGTTTAATAGGTGTACCAGTAATACATGAGGCAGTAGATGAGGTGTGAGGACATGTAGGTATAGTTATGACAGGAATTCCCAGGTGGGTAGAAAGGGATAGACCAGGAGGAATACAGGTCATTGGGTCAAACAATAGGTATTACATGGGTAGGTGCGAGGTCAGGTCAGTATAGGTTATGACATAATATTACAGGTTAGGGAATGACCATATGGGGCACAGGTTATTGGGTCATACAGCAGGTCATACATGGGTGTTGGAAGAGGACGGGTAGGTGTACAGGTCATGGGGTATAACAACAGATAGGGTATTGGTAGAGGATAGGGGAGTACAGGTCATACGAGGTCACAGGTGGGTAGACAGGGATACAGGTAGGCACGAGAACAGTTGAGGGTACAGGTCATGGGGTCAAGCAACAGATAGGGTATTGGAAGAGGATAGGGGAGTACAGGTCATACGAGGTCACAGGTGGGTAGACAGGGATACAGGTAGGCACGAGAACAGTTGAGGGTACAGGTCATGGGGTCAAGCAACAGATAGGGTATTGGAAGAGGACAGGGGAGTACAGGTCATACGAGGTCACAGGTGGGTAGACAGGGATACAGGTATAAGAACAGTTGAGGATACAGGTCATGGGGTTAAGCAACAGATAGGGTATTGGAAGAGGACAGGGGAGTACAGGTCATACGAGGTCACAGGTGGGTAGACAGGGATACATACAGGTAGGCACGAGAACAGTTGAGGGTACAGGTCATGGGGTCAAGCAACAGATAGGGTATTGGAAAAGGACAGGAGAGTACAGGTCATACGAGGTCACAGGTGGGTAGACAGGGATACAGGTATAAGAACAGTTGAGGGTACAGGTCATGGGGTCAAGCAACAGGTAATATATGGGTATTGGAGGAGGCCATGTAACTATATATAGGTTTATAGGTTTATAGGTTTATAGGTTTTTATAGGTTTATTTTATAGGTTTTTTATAGGTGTAGTGTGTGTGTGTGTGGTTTATAGTTTTATAGGTTTTTATAGGTTTTATAGGTTTTATAGGTTTATTTTATAGGTTTTTTATAGGTTTTATAGGTTTATAGGTTTATAGGTTTTAAAATATAGGTTTTGACAAGGGATTACAGGTAAGAACAAGTGACCAGTACAAGGCTACAGGTATGGGTAGTGTGAGGACAGGTGAATACAGGTTATAGTCTATTTTTTGTATTATGGTCAAAATGCAGTCAGGAAGCCACGCCCCCTGCCTCCCCTTCTATTCTACGGGGCAGCTGATTGATGCATTCCTCGTATCATCACTACCAATCACAATATCTTCACTACTTAACAGCGCGTGACCACTGGACAGAGCAATCTTCACTACTAAGGGATGTTTTGATTTTGTCACCCTCTGTAGTGAAGATTGCTCTGTCCAGTGGTCACGCCGCTGTTAAGTAGTGAAGATATTGTGATTGGTAGTGATGATACGAGGAGTGCACCAATCAGCTGCCCCGTAGAATAGAAGGGGAGGCAGGGGGCGTGGCTTCCTTACTGCATTTTGACCCTAATACAAAAAATAGACACTAGTGGACAGGCGAGTACAGGTAGGAATGAGAGCCTTGTGGGTGACAGGTAGGGGAAAACGAGGACAGGTGGGAGTACAGGTAATTAGTGGCCAGGCGAGTACAGGTAGAAGAAAGAGGAGACAGGTGTAACAGGTGTAACAGTGGTGTGACAGGTGTGACAGGTGGATTAGGCTGTAGGTTTAAAATACATTGAAACATTTGAAACATTTGAAACATTTAATAATAGCCGCAGAAATACATAGAATACATAGAAATACATAAAGGGATTGTAAGAGGATCAGGAATGTATCTTAACTGAGAGGGAGATTTTGTAAGCTTTCCTGTTAATTAGATCTATTTTTTTGTGGATTTATTTCATCACCGTTGTAGTTTGGCCAGTCCTTGGTGATGTAAAAAAAAAAAAAAAAAAAAAAAAAAAAGTTATAGCATGGTTTATTATTTCAGTATTCAGTCACCCATTAATTTTGACGTTGTATTTCAGGGAACGTATAAAATCATGGACAGTCAAAGAAAATAGACATAAAAGAAACCTACTAAGAAAGAATGAACTACTATAGAAAGTTTTAATCTCTATCTTTATTCTAGAAGTGTGTGTGTACAGTGTGACGAGTTATTTCTCTACCTAGTGTGGTTTTCTTCCTTTAGTGTGTGTGTGTGTGTGTGTGTGTTGTGTCTGTGTGGTTGTGTGTGTGTGTGTGTGTGTGTGTGTGTGTGTGTGTGTGTGTGTGTGTGTGTTTGTCTTGTTGCAATGCAGTGACTAATTTACCAAGAATCTACCTATTATTTCCCTTGTGGTACTTGTGTGTGTGTGTGTGTGTGTGTGTGTGTGTGGTGTGTGTGTGTGTGTGTGTGTGTGTGTGTGTGTGTGTTGTGTGTGTGTGTGTTGTGTGTGTGTGTGTGTGTGTGTGTGGTGTGGTGTTCATCTAGTTTGTATTTTCCAGGGCCTGAGCTACACTGGTATGGCCCCGTCTCCACATCTACATTATATCATTCATCCTTAGTGCTTAGTGTTGGGGGAAGCCACCACCCCGGGAGGCGGGTCACAAACCCCCGGCTAACACCCGAACCCATTCACTGCTGGGTGGACAGGGGCTCGGGTTTTAAAGAGACCGCCCATCTTTCTCCACTCCGCACGGGGATCGAACCCGAGACTTCTCGGTAGTGAACCGAGCGTGCTAACCACTATACTACGGAATACCCTGTGTGTGTGTGTGCGCGTTTGTGTGTGCGTGTATGTGTGTGGGGACAAAAAACAAACAAAAAACTAAACATGCCATATTCAAAACAGAGATGAAAAAAAGAGAGAGAAAGAGAGAGAGAGAGAGAGAGAGAGAGAGAGAGAGAGAGAGAGAGAGAGAGAGAGAGAGAGAGAGAGAGAGAGAGAGAGAGAGAGAGAGAGAGAGAGAGAGAGAGAGAGAGAGAGAAATACAAACAATTAAGAAGGTAAGCAAACAAAGCAGGGAGTCAAGGGGCATGGTGTAGGGGCCCCTGTCACCCTGCTGCGTGGTAATGGCAGGGCGCTACACACCCTGCCGCGCCACACTCTGAAGGCCTGTCATTGGCGCGTCCTGGCGGTGGCGTGCTCTATCAGCTACTTCCTGCCGCCACCCACACCACCCCATGTCCTGCATGATAAGCTACAAGGGGCCCGCCACACTTACTGACCTGCCGCAGGGAGAGGCCGGGACCGGTAATGACGCCCTTACCCTCTCCCCCTCACCCCTCCCATACTCTATAAGGGTTCCTATCACGCTTACTAACCTTCCCTAACCTGCGGGGGCGGGGGCGGGGGCGGGGGGGGGGGGGTAATGGTAGAGGGGGGTTTGTGGTATGCCAGGCCTCTTACTGTCACTCTTCCGCAGACGAGGCTTCCAAGGAGGCGGCGGAGCAGCGGGCCAGCGATGAGGACCTGAGGCTGACCCCCGGCACGGACTACTACTACGACCTCGACCTGGACTCCTTGGAGGACGCCGAACCAACAAGACTCACCGACTACTTGTACGAGTTTGTTGACGACTACGACGACGAATACGAGGTGGAGGTCGAGGAGGGCGACGACCGCATCAAGAGGAAGGTGATCTTCGGCGGCGGCGGCGGGTACGGCGGCGTGCAGCGCAGGGGAGGCGGGGGCCGCGGAGACCCGTACGGTCGGCGGCGCGGCAACAACAACCAACGCGACCCGGACTACGGCATCTACGATTCATCATACGATTCTTCGTATGATTACGAGGACAGTAACCAGAACCAGAACCCCAGCCCGGACACCACCTCCCGCTCCCCAAGCACCCGCTCCCCCAGCACCCGCCAGCCCACCACCACCCCACCCCCCACCAATGCCCCCACCAATGCCCCCACCAATCTCCCCCCCCGCATCCCCACCCACAGCGACCCCACCCGGCTCCCCACCCGCCACGCCCCCACCAGGTCCCGGGCGTACGGCATCGTGCGCTCCTCGCCGGACGACGTGAGTGTGCCCAGTACCACCGCACGCAAGAGCAAGACCGGCCGCCGCGCTGCCAAGAGGAAGCTGCCCCGCAAGCTGAAGATGGAGATCGCGAAGTACGCCCTGCAGCACGGCCACCGCGAGGCCATGACGCTCTACACCGAGCAGGTGGGACGGCGCATCAACGAGAAGAAGATTGAGAAGTTCGTGCAGCAGTACCAGCGGCGACAGGGCTGAGGCGTGCCCCCCATGCCCCCCCCCACACCCCTTGGCCCCGGGGCCGCCACGCCCCGCTGTACATAGTTTCGTGGGGCGCTTTGGTTCTCCAGAGAGGCAGTGTGGGTATTGCCTTGAGCCTCGCCCCGCTGGTGTCTCTGGAGGGATTTACAATTAACTTAAGTCCTTGAGGGTGCTGGTATAGCACACCCCATAGCACCGTTCTATAGTATAGAACAGGTAGGACAGGTGTGCCTTGTCGGTGTGCACCAGGTAAGTACCCGTAAAGGCCGGTTCCCACTAGCCCGCTTGTACGGCCGCCGTACAACAACAATGAACAACAATGACGTCACAATGACGTCACAATAAAGTCGACCGCACCGCCGTACCGCTGTACGGCTGTCGTACAAAGTTAAAATCAAGCATCTCTCCCGCTCGGCGGTGTCCGCCCGAGCGGAGGTGCAAACTGTGCCCGGTTACCACTACAACCACTCAAGCGGTGATGATGGTGACGTCATTGTTGGGCGGTGTACGGCAACGGCGGCCGTAGAAGCGGGCTAGTGGGAACCGGCCTTAAGCCTCACACAGCCCACCGCCAGGCAGGGGCAGAGCAGGCAGAGCCCAGGCGCGGCCCTCCTGTGGGAAGCCGGTGGTGCTGTACTGTCCCCACCTCGCATGTTACCCTAGCCATGTAAGCTGTTTTACCTCACACTTTATACCTAGATGAGTGAGAGAGAGAGAGAGAGAGAGAGAGAGAGAGAGAGAGAGAGAGAGAGAGAGAGAGAGAGAGAGAGAGAGAGAGAGAGATAGTCCATGGTCCTGTCAGCAGCAGAGGAGGGGCAGCGTGCCTGGCGTGCAGTAGTCCTGGCCTCCTACACTTCTATCACAACAAGCCAAGACTCAGGGTCACGTGGTGGTGCCCCTCCTCAAGACCCGCAGGACGGTATTCACCAATGTTATGTGTTAGTCTTAAGTAGCGTCAGGTAACTTATGATTAAGGTAGACTATAATGTCCCCTTGTGGCACCTCGTCAAGATGGCCTGCAGGTGTGTAAGGGAAGTCATATTGATAATAATAATAACAATAATAATAATAATAGATACTTTGTTATCATTTCTGTTATCATAGTTATTGCGTACTCTTGTTTATTTCATTTTCCATAAGGGACATAAATACGTGAGAAAAAAGATGCCGATATATAAGGAAAGGAATGAAGGAGCATGTCCAGAGACGGGCCCAGGGCGTGAAGGGTGACTGACGGGCAGTAAGGAGGAACAAAGACATGCGTGTGTACTAGAGCTTAGGTCATGAGGGCCAGACAGGTGTGTTAGGGGCCAGACAGGTGTGTTAGGACAGGTGTGTTAAGGGCCAGACAGGGGTGTTAGGGGCCAGACAGGTGTGTTAGGGGCCAGACAGGTGTGTTAGGGGCCAGACAGGTGTGTTAAGGGCCAGACAGGTGTGTTAGGGGCCAGACAGGTGTGTTAGGGGCCAGACAGGTGTGTTAGGGGCCAGACAGGTGTGTTAAGGGCCAGACAGGTGTGTTAGGGGCCAGACAGGTGTGTTAGGGGCCAGACAGGTGTGTTAGGGGCCAGACAGGTGTGTTAAGGGCCAGACAGGTGTGTTAGGGGCCAGACAGGTGTGTTAGGGGCCAGACAGGTGTGTTAGGGGCTAGACAGGTGTGTTAGGACAGGTGTGTTAGGGGCCAGACAGGTGTGTTAGGACAGGCGGGGCAATGTTACTATTAGTCTACCACCTTGGATTATAATGCACATATTATTTAACATTGCTTGTGTTTCCTTCTATCTTATTAGACCTTGATATGTGTGTGTGTGTGTGTGTGTGTGTGTGTGTGTGTGTGTGTGTGTGTGTGTGTGTGTGTGTGTGTGTGTGTGTGTGTGTGTGTGTGTTCAAATAACTCATATAATACATACATCCATTCACAAAGCTCTTTTTTTCTTTAGTTCACACGCACACAATACCAAAACATGTACGTCAAATACAAGTATACATGTCTTTAGTATGTACACATGTATTATAACCTTCCAAGTATACATTATACATAGACGTGCCTTCGTGTTTCATGTGTCATCTACTTAGTGCAAAACATTGTAACTTATGTATACGTGTGCCATACTTACAATTTCTAATACAAGATACATACCTACATCCATTCTTGCTATGTATTATACCTTCATCATACATACATTTTTTTTTTTTTTTACGTTGAAGCCTATATCTGGGGTTATCCTGGGGTTGTCCTGGGGTTGTCCTGGGACTATCCCGGGGTTGTCCTGGGGTTGTCCTGGGGTTGTCCTGGGGTTATACTGGGGTTATCTAGGGGTTGTCCTGGAGTTGTCCTGTGGTTATACTGGGGTTATCTAGGGGTTGTCCTGGAGTTGTCCTGGGGTTGTCCTGGGGTTATCTAGGGTTTGTCCTGGGGTTATCTAGGGGTTGTCCTGGGGTTGTCCTGGGCTTATCTAGGGGTTGTCCTGGGGTTGTCCTGGGGTTATCTAGGGGTTGTCCTGGGGTTGTCCTGGGGTTATCTAGGGATGTCCTGGGGTTGTCCTGGGGTTATCTAGGGGTTGTCCTGGGGTTATACTGGGGTTGTCCTGGGCTTATCTAGGGGTTGTCCTGGGGTTGTCCTGGGGTTGTCCTGGGGTTATCTAGGGGTTGTCCAGGGGTTATCTAAAGGCTGTCCTATAGCACCTGTAGGCTATCTATTATATCAGTCTGGAGGGACGTGATGGTTGGCCCTCCGCCCGTTGGTTGGCGCAGGCTGCATTTTTGTATAGTGACACCTGTGATGTTATAGGTGAAGGTCCGTTTTCTATGATGATCTACCCTCAGTTTTTAGGCACACGCTGCTACCTGTTGTCCCACCGCCGCACAATACTGTATAGCAAGTGTTTATACATTGTAGCAGATATATACATGTCTATCTATCCATGAATAACACGTTTTTTTTCTTCTAAAGCGTAAATTTAAAAAAGAAATAGGGAAATACTGGTTCACAAATAGGGTGGTAAATGATAGGAATGGACTCAGTCGTCAGGTAGTTAGTGCGGAGTCAATAGGGAGCTTTAAAGGGAGGCTGGACAATGTTATGGATGGGGATGAAAGGTGGATGTAGGTAGTGTTAAGTAACAGGAACTACCACGTGTAGGTCTCCCAGCCTCTTGTAGCTTCCTTATTTTCTTATTACCTCCGCCAACGAAGTTGGAGGGAGGTTATGTTTTCACCCCGATCTGTTTGTTTGTTTGTTTGTTTGTTTGTTTGTGTACAAGATTTCTCAAAAAGTTACGAATAGATTTGGACCAAACTTGGTATACCAAGTCTATTTGGTATAAGAAAGAACTGATTTAATTTTGGATGAAATCGAATCACAACTGTTGCCATGGCAACCAATTGATGAAATATATTTCCTATTTTTTTTTTAGTTTTGGGTAAAAATATTCCGTTTTCTGTTTTAGCGTTCTAGGGATCACTGAGGCCTTAGGACACACTATGGTAAACTAGATTTATTCGAGCGGAGGTATGCGCTCTACTGAGTGCCCCCCCCCCCTAGTGTTCTTATGTTCTTATGTTCTCACGGTGTGTTGTGTTGGTAGGTCTATGTTTAGCCAGAGTACAGGTGTGAGCAGGTTATTATTATTATTTTTTTCTTTTTATCACAAAGGTCAAGGTCAAGAAAAGTTCAAGGGTAATTTTTTTTTTTTAAAGTCCGCTCAATTGGCAGTCCCTATAAAGAAGACAGTAAGAGAATACAAAAATGGGGGTGGGACAATTTAGTTCGGGATAGTTAATTATATCACCCTAAATATTTCCCACGGTTCTGTCGGGTAAGGTAAAGGTGCATGGCCTCGGTGCTCATCTCCGTCGCATTATCCCTTAAGCCTACGTTCTGACGGGTGCTTTACATTATATATCACAAGGTATAAACACGCGGCTTTATTCTGAAGAGTTTCGTCCTTAATTACAACGCTACCTTATACGTACAAATCAAGAACACTACTGTACGTGAAGGGTATTAGTCCAGTTTGACACCGAACTCACTTTGGTGGAGAAAACAATATTTTTTCGGTGAGTTTTGATGTGTTTTGAATGAATCTGCCAGCCGTTTCTGTCGCAAATCACTTTTTTTCATATTTTAAGTTAGGTAAAGGTTAGGTTAGGTTAGGTATAGGTTAGGTTAGGTTACGTATAGGTTAGGTTAGGTATAGGTTAGGTTTAATTTGTTTTCAATAACTTTTGTCGCAAATCCCTTAAAAAAGAAAAGAAAAAAAAAAGTGATTTGCGACACAAACGTTTATCAGATGAATTCAAACTAATTCATTCAATGAACACATCAAAACTCACCAGAAACTAATATTTTCGTCCACCAAAGTTAATTCGGTGTCAAACTGGAAATGTACCCGTGAAAGTAATAGGCAACTAGAGGGGGGGGGGGGGGCAACTCAGTAGAGCGCATACCTCAGCTCGAATATTTAATCATTTGGTTGCCATGGCAACAGTTGTGATTCGATTTTATAAAAAAAAGGTAAACAAAAAAAGTAGAAAAAAAAAAAAAAATATTATATATATATATATATATATATATATATATATATATATATATTATATATATATATATATATATATATATAAAATATATATATATATATATATAATATATATATATATATATTATGCACTCAGTATGAGCGCATACCTCCGGCCGAATATTTCATCAATTGGTTGCCATGGCAACAGTTGTGATTCGATTTCATCCAAAATTAAATAAGTTCTTCCTTATACCAAATAGACTTGGTATACCGAGTTTGGTCCAAATCTATTCACTAATACTTTTGAGTTTTGAGTATTCGCTAATACTTTGGACTTTTTGAGAAATCCTGTACACTAA
>JACEEZ010023608.1:560000-562500 GCA_016584305.1 Chionoecetes opilio
TTCCTTTACCCACTCAAGGTCCCGCTCGAGGAGGAGGAGGAGGAGGAGGAGGAGGAGAGGAGGAGGAGGAACACTTTTTCACTGTAGATTGGGTGAAATTGCGTGTGTAAATGAAGCTGATGACTATGAACTCGTTTGCGTCAAGTTACAGTGTTGTTACATCAGAACATAAGAAAATAAGGAACCTACTTTATTTATGTTCTTATATAACAACACTGTAACATGACGCTAACGTGTTCATAGTCATCAGTTCAATTTACACACGCAATTTCACCTAATCAATTGTTGTAGTTGTTGTTGTTGTAGTGGTGGTGGTGGTGGTGGTGAATTGTGGTGGTGGTGGTGATGGTGGTGGTGGTGGTAGTGAATAGTAGTGGTGGTGGTGGTTGTGATGGTGGTGGTAGTAGTAGTGAATGGTGGTGGTGATGATGGTGATAGTGGTGGTGAATGGTAGTGGTGGTGGTGGTTGGATGGTGGTGATAGAAAATAGTGAATGGTGGCTGTTGATGATGGTGTTTATGTGAATGGTAGTGGTTGGGTGGTTGTGATGGTGGTGGCAGTAGTGGTGAATGGTGGTGATGGTAGTGAATGGTGGTGGTGACGATGGTGATGGTGGTGGTGAATGGTAGTGGTGGTGGTGGTTGGATGGTGGTGATGTAGTAGTGGAATGATGGTGATGGTAGTGATGATGGTGATAGTGGTGGTGAATGGTAGTGGTGGTGGTGGTTGTGATGGTGGTGATAGTAGTAGTGAATGGTGGTGGTGATGATGGTGGTAGTGAATGGTAGTGGTGGTGGTGGTTGTGATGGTGGTGTAGTAGTGGTGAATGGTGGTGATGGTAGTGAATGGTGGTGGTGACGATGGTGATGGTGGTGGTGAATGGTAGTGGTGGTGGTGGTTGTGATGGAGGTGATAGTAGTAGTGAATGGTGGTGATGGTAATGAATGGTGGTGGTGGTGGTGGTGGTGAATGGGGTAGTGGTGGTGAATGGTGGTAGTGGTGGTGATGGTGGTGATGGTGGTGATAGTAGTAGTGAATGGTGGTGATGGTAGTGAATGGTGGTGGTGGTGGTGGTGAATGGTGGTAGTGGTGGTGATGGTGTTGGTGGTGAATGGTTGTCGTGACTGTGAATGGTGGTGATGATGTATAGTGAATGGTAGTGGTGGTGGTGGTGGTGGTGTTGAATGGTGGTAGTGGTGGTGATGGTGTTGGTGGTGAATGGTTGTCGTGACTGCGAATGGTGGTGATGATGTATAGTGAATGGTGAATGATTATGATAGAGTGATGGTCTTCCCTTCGGACCCTTCCCTTCCCTTCCTATCCCTTGCCCTCTCATATATACTGACCCTCACCGTTTGTTCTCCCTCCGCAGATCCCGAGGCGCCCCAGGGTCCCGCCGTGAGCCGTGGATACCGCGGCGGCGTGGCGGGGGGCGTGGCGCGGTGGCTGGAGCGGCAGGAGGTACGGGAGGATGTGCGGTGGCGGCTGCGGGAGCTGGTGGAGGACCTGCGTGCCGGGGAGGTGGACGAGGATTACCTTAAGGCCGTGCTGAGCCAGGTGCTGCAGGAGGAGGAGGACGAGGAGGAGGTGGACGAGGAGGAGGAGGAGGAGGAGGCGGAGGAAATAGAGTCCAGCATCCTCAATGACCTGCAAGAGGAATATGAGATGGACGAGGCAATAGCGGCAGGTTTTCTGGACGACAGCATGGAGGAGATGGAGGAGGAGGAGGAGGAGGAAGAAGACATCCTTGCCTCCGACATCACCAGCGAGGAGGAAGGGAGCGAGGAGGACACCGAGGCGGTGGAAGAGCCCTCCCTGGACGAGGGCCTCATCCGGCGGCTGCTGAAGGGCTTCAGCTTTGAGGCGTGGGGGTGTCCCGGGGCGCGGTGCGGGGAGGCGGGGGGCGCGGCGAGCCCCGACCAGCTGCGGCGACCCAAGCGTTCCCCGGACCCCCGCCGCCGCACATCCTCCCGACGCTCCGGCAGCAGCAGCAGCGGCAGCAGCAGCAGCAGAGGCAGCGGCGGCGGCTGGTGGAGGAGATCCAGCCCAAGCTCCTCCACCTCCCGCCCATCATCCACCTCCCGCACCACCTCGTCGTCGCCGTCGTACCCCAGCACCAGCACCGGCAGCAGCAGCAGCAGCGGGGGCACCTCCGTGGTGCGGCCCGTGCCCTCCGGATACCCGGGGGCCACCAGGCCTGCTGGATATCCTGGCACAACACAGCCCGTGGGGGGGTACCCGGGGGGCGCCAAGCCCGGTGGTTATCCTGGAACTACTAATCCTGTCGGGGGTTACCCAGGGGGCGCCACACCAGCAGGATACCCTGGAAGCACTAATCCTGTTGGAGGATATCCAGGGGGCGCCACACCAGCAGGATACCCTGGAAGCACTAATCCTGTCGGGGGTTACCCAGGGGGCGCCAAGCCAGGAGGATACCCTGGAAGCACTAATCCTGTCGGAGGATATCCAGGGGGCGCCACACCAGCAGGATACCCTGGAA
>JACEEZ010023608.1:567500-585000 GCA_016584305.1 Chionoecetes opilio
GAGGGGAATATAGCAGGTGAGAGGAGACAGAGAGGTGGGTGTGAGAGGGGAAAGAGAGGGTAGGAGAGGGAGTGAGAGGGAGGGAGGGGAAAGAGAGGGGAATATAGCAGGTGAGAGGAGATAGAGAGGGTGGTGAGAGGGAAGAGGGTGGAGAGGTGAGAGGGAGGGAGGGGAAAGAGAGGGGAATATAGCCGGTGAGAGGAGACAGAGAGGGTGGGTGTGAGAGGGGAAAGAGAGGGTAGGAGAGGGTGTGAGAGGGGAAGAGAGGGTAGTTGAGGGTTTGAGAGAGGGGAAGAGAGGGTAGTTGAGGGTATGAGAGGGGAGAGAGAGAGAGGGGAGGTCATTTTTCCCCTCTTTCTCGGACCCTTTTTTTTTATTATTATTATTATTATTATATATATTTTTTTTTTTTTTTTTTTTTTTTTTTTTACGTTGTAGCCTACTTAGTTATTATCTTTTATTTTTTTGCATCTTCTTAATCTTTTCTCCTTCTTTCCTTCTCTTCCCCCATTCTTCTTTTGTGGCATTCATCTTTCTCCCTCTTTTTCCTCTCTTCCCCCCTTCCCCCCCTTGCATCTCCCCTCACTGTTCCCCTCTCCCGCAGGCCTGGAGCGAGGGGATGGCCTCTTCGGCGCTCTCATCGTCAATGTGGACCCGGAAAGTGACCCCTATGTGCATATTGAGGAGCATGTTCTGCTGGTAAGGTATTTATTTTTTCTCCCTTTCCCTTTAATTTTATGGCTGATTTTGCTTTCCCCTTTTCCTTTTCCTCCTTTTTCCTTCTTCCATCCAGTTACTTTACCCTTTTTTTTACTCCCGTATGTTTATTTGTGATTACTGTTTATTTATTTATCTTTTACATCTTACTCATTTTTGTTTCGCCTCTTTTATCCCATTAATTTCTAGGCACCCATTTGATTTATATTCTAGGCTCATTATTTTCTAGGCACTCTATTTTTTCTTATGTAGGTATCAATTTCTTTCTTTCATTTTATTTGTACTTCATTATTGTTATATGCCTTTTATTGTTTATTCCTCCTTTCTTTATCTCTGTCTGTATGTTTGTTTCTCTCTCCCTATCTATGTATCTATCTCCCTATCTATCTATCTATCTATCTATCCTTTCTCTCTATATCCTTTCTCTCTCTCTCTCTCTCTCTCTCTATTTCTATCAATCAATTTCTCTCTCTCTCTCTCTCTCTCTCTCTCTCTCTTCTCTACTCTATCTCTCTCTCTCTCTCTCTCTCTCTCTCTCTCTCTCTCTCTCTCTCTCTCTCTCTCTCTCTCTCTCTCTCTCTCTCTCTCTCTCTCAATCTATCTATATTTATATATCTACCTATTTATCTATCTATATATATATCTATTTATCCATCTACCTATCACTCTCTCTATCCAACTCTCCCCTCACAGATCAGCGACTGGCACAACAAGTCCTCGGTGGCCCTCATGGCGGACAGGCACAGCGCGGGGCCCCCAATACGCCCCTCGGCCCTCCTCATCAACGGCAGGGGCACCCGAGGCAAATCCCCGTCAGTGCCCCCGCCTAGGCTCATCGTCCAGAACGGTAGGGGACTAATTACTTACCTACCCTTCCCTAGCCTTGTCTCTCCCTGGGTTACCTATCTTACCCTTTCTACCCTTTCTACCTATTACCCTTTCTAGTTTACCCTTTCTACTACTTCTACATTCTCAGGCGTGTTTCTACCCTTATTGTCTTTTTGTTTGGTGCGTGTGTGTGTATGTGTGTTATTTTGAGAGAGAGAGAGAGAGAGAGAGAGAGAGGAGAGAGAGAGAGAGAGGAGAGAGAGAGAGAGAGGGAGAGAGAGAGAGAGAGAGGAGAGAGAGAGAGAGAGAGAGAAACACTGAGACCGAGACCAATAATTCACTACTTTTTTATATATATTTTTTTTCATCTTACTAATATTTTTGTCCACATTTTTTCTTCCCCAATTAACTTTTTTTATTTCTCTGTTTTTTTTTTTTTTTTTTTTTTTTTTTTTTTTTTTTTTTTTTTTTTTTTTTTTTTTTTTTTTTCCCTTTGATCTTAATATTTTTCCCGCCCTTTGCCAGGCACGCGTTATCGCCTGCGTCTGATCAGTGCCGCCGCCGCCCTGTGCCCCGTGACCGTGACCCTGCAGGACCACGACTTCATCATCCTGGCCCTCGACGGCGCCCCGGTGTCCTTCGTCAACGCCTCAACCATCCTGCTCAACCCAGGTACAGGACACACACACACACACACACCACACACACACACATACACACACACACACACACACACACACAACACACACACACACACACACACATAGGTGGTACTCCGTAGTGTAAGGGATAGCACGCTCGGTTCACAACCGAGAAGTCCCGGGTTCGATCCCCGGGCGGAGCGGAAACAGATGGGTTGTTTCCTTAAAACCTGAGCCCCTGTCCACCCAGCAGTGAATGGGTACCGGGTGTTAGCCAGGGTTTGTGACCTGCTCTCCGGGGTGGTGGCTTCCCCCAACGCTTATACTATGGAGACGCCCTACGAGCGTTGCTCTGACCCTGTAAAATACAACTAGATGAATACAACTAGATGAATGCACACACACACACACACACACACACACACACACACTTATATGTTCCCTCCCTTCTACAGGCGAGAGATATGACGTCATGTTCCAGGCCGAGCAGGAGTTCTCGGCACGCCCCAACGGCACCTTCTGGGTGAAGGTGGTGGGCGGAGGGGCGTGTGAGGGCCTCTCCCAGCACGCCGCCCTTCAGTACTTGCCTGTTAACTTCACCGCCAATAGTACACTGCCTGATTTACCGCCTGTGCCTGTTATTAAAAAGGATGAGGCTTCTACGGTACGTGTGTGTGTTGTGTGTTGTGTTGTGTTTGTGTGTGCGTGTGTGTGTGTTGTGTGTGTGTGTGTGTGTGTGTGGGTGTTGTGTTGTGTGCTGGGTGTGTGTGTTGTGTTGTTGTGTGGCTGTGAGTGTGGTGGTGTGTGGGTGTGTGTGTGGGTGTGTGTGTGTGTGTGTGTGTGGTTGTGTGTGTGGGTGAGTGTGTATTCTGTATTGGACTGCAGTTTGTTTCTCAGTAATTTGTGGGAGAGTTCAATTATAGACATGTGTTTTGTCTATATAGCAATGATATTATATGTAATTTCTAATGGTGTGGTCGAGAAATATCTATCTCTCTATCTATCTATCTATCTATCTATCTATCTATCTACATCTATCTGTCTAACTAGCTATTACTATCTGTCTATCTATCTATTATCTATCTAACTATCATTTATCTATTATTTAACTATCTATCTATTCTGATCTATCTGATCTATATCTATCTATCTATCTATTCGTATGTTATCCTATACTAATCTATCTATTCTATCTATCTATCTTATTATCATATTTATTCTATCTATCTATCTATCTATCTATCTATCTACTATCTATCTACTATCCTATCTATCTTATCTATTATCTATCTGTATCTATCTAATCTATCTATCTATCTATACTATCTATTCTATCTATTCATCTATCTAATCTATCTATCTATCTATACTACATATTATCTATCTATCTATCTATCTTCTACTATTATACATCTATCTATCTATCTATCATATCTATCTATATCTATCTATCTATTCTATCTATCTATCATATCTATCTACTATCTATCTATCTATCTATCTATCTATTATTTATCTATCTATTCTATCATTATCTATCTATCTATCTATCTATCTATCTTCTATCTTATCTATCTATCTATCTATCTATCTATTATCTATCTATCTATTTATTATCTATCTATCTATCATCTATCTTCTATCTATCTATCATTATCTATCTATCTATCTATCTATCTATCTATCTATCTATCTATCTATCTATCTATCTATCTATCTATCTATCTATCTATCTATCTATCTATCTATCTATCTATCTATCTATCTATCTATCTATCTATCTATCTATCTATCTATCTATCTATCTATCTATCTATCTATCTATCTATCTATCTATCTATCTATCTATCTATCAATATTTATCTATCTATCTATCTATCTATCTATCTATCTATCTATCTATCTATCTATCTATCTATCTATCTATCTATCTATCTATGTGGTGCAAATCTTCATGTCTCCATCACTCCTTCAGGAATCCTTTGGTGTGTCCTGCGGTGTCCCCGGCCAACGGTGTCTGTCTCACCTGTCCAGCCTCGCGCCCGTCCCCAGCCGCATCACGTCCTCAACGCGTCCGGATCACGTTCTGTACCTCTCATTCTCTCATCGCTACAGTCACAACCAAAACTACTATTCCCTCTTCTACTACGATATCTTCACAGGTAATCTACGTACTTAAACTTAACTGACTTAACCCCTTGAGGCCCAGAACGTAATTTCCATTGTAATTTGGGCACCATTAGACGATTTGTAGTGACTATAAGCAATACTTTACAGATAATTATGACCTGTTTACTGTTTAGTATCCTTGTCCATTAACTAATTTGGTATATTCAGTTGCTTTTCGTTATTTTATGGCTCGACAACTGACAATTTTTTAGAGCAAAGGGAAGATCTGGGCGTGAACGGGTAAATACTGATATACGTTTTATATGACTTAGCTACACCATCCCCTTCTCTCTCTCTCTACACCTTCTACCTTCCTATCCTCTCCCTTATTATCTAGTTAGTGTAGTGTAGCTGTGTAGATAAACCAAACAGCCATGTAAGGACCTAATGGCGTGTTGCTGTTTGTGTTTCCTTTGTATTCCTTTGTATTCCCCTCTACCTCTCTCTCCCCCCCCCCCCCCCCCCCACATCAATAGACCCCGAGGGCACAAGACTCCAAACGCCCCAGATCAACAACCTCAGCTTCAGACGACCCCCGAGGCCCCTGCTAACCAACTGGAAGCCCCTTAAGTCTGAGAACTGCAGCGCGGATGGTGGCGTGAGGAGCAACCAGTGTGTGTGGGACTACTGCGAGTGTGTCCATGCTATCAGTGTGCGTAAAGGCGCCCTGGTGGAGATGGTCATGATTGGGGAAGGTGAGTTTGGAGGGGGGGGGGGGCTTGTGTGTGGGTGGAGGGGGGTCTTTGTGTGTGTGTGGGGAAGGGGGGCTTTTGTGTGTGCGTGGGGAAGGGGGGCTTTTGTGTGTGTGTTGGGAAGGGGGGCTTTTGTGTGCGTGTTGGGAAGGGGGGCTTTTGTGTGTGTGTGGGGTGGGGGCTTTTGTGTGTGCGTGGGGGGGGGGGCTTTTGTGTGGGGTTGTGGGGAAGGGGGGCTTTGTGTGTGCGTGGGGTGGGGGGCTTTTGTGTGTGCGTGGGGTGGGGGGCTTTTGTGTGGGTGTGCGTGGGGTGGGGGGCTTTTGTGTGTGGTAGGGAAGGGGGGCTTTTGTGTGTGCGTGGGGTGGGGGCTTTGTGTGTGTGGGGAAGGGGGCTTTTGTGTGTGCGTGGGGTGGGGGACTTTTGTGTGTGCGTGGGGAAGGGGGGCTTTTGTGTGTGCGTGGGGTGGGGGTGAGTTTTTTTTCTTCATATCAAAATTATTTATCATTCATCCTTAGTGGTTAGTGTTGGGGGAAGCCACCACCCCGGGAGGCGGGTCACAAACCCCCGGCTAAAACCCGGTACCCATTCACTGCTGGGTGGACAGGGGCTCGGGTTTTAAGAAGACCGCCCGTCAGTTTTAGCTCCGCCGGGGATCGAACCATGGACTACTCGGTTGTGAGCCGAGTGTGCTAACCGCTACACTACGGAGTTACACTGTGCGTGTGTGTGTGTGTGTGTGTGTAACTAAACTAACCACTACAAATAACTAACTACACTAACTACACTAACCACTACAGGACCAGCTAACGGCAGAGCAGAACCCGTCCACCTACACGGCTACAAATTCTGGGTGATGAGCCAAGTGGACGCCTCAGCCCTTCCACCTATCCCCCCTCCACCCACCCCTCCACCGCAAGGCAACGACACCACCACTCCACCGCAAGGCAACGACACCACCACTCCACCACAAGGCAACGACACCACCACTCCACCGCAAGGCAAAGACGCCACCACTCCACCGCAAGGCAAAGACGCCACCACTCCACCGCCGCTTCCACCACCACCGTTCCTGTACCGCGAGGGAGCTAAGATACTAGATGAACAAGGACTTCTAGTAAGGGATCTCAAGAGCCCTATACTGAAGGATACGGTGTCGGTTCCTACAGGAGGTTATACTATCGTCAGGTTTATTGCGGATCATCCAGGTAGGTGTTGGGGGTTGGGGGTTGGGTTAGGTTACGGGGTTAGGGGGTGGGTTAGGGTTAGGGTTGGGGTTAGGGTTGGGTTAGGGTTGGTGGGTTGAGGGTTGGTGGGGTTGGGGATTGAGGGTTGGGGATTGAGGGTTGGTGGGTTGGGGGTTGGGGATGAGGTGGGGTTGTTGGGATGGGTGTGGTTGGGGTTGGTGGGTTGAGGGTTGGTGGGGTTGGGGATTGAGGGATTGAGGGATTGAGGGTTGGGGGTTGAGGGTTGGGTTAGGGGGTGGGTTAGTTAGGGGTTGGGGGGTTGAGGGTTGGTGGGTTGAGGGATTGGGGGATTGAGGGTTGGTGGGTTGGGTTAGGGGGTGGGTTAGTTAGGGGTTGGGGGGTTGAGGGTTGGTGGGTTGAGGGTTGGGGGTTGAGGGTTGGTGGGTTGAGGGTTGGTGGGGCTTGATGTTGTATTGCATTATGTAGGAATATGGATCAAACAGACCTCTATGTTTTGAATGTAGAAGTGTGTTTGTATTCTAGTATGAATTTAATATGAAGATGAGATTAGACACCTTTTCTCACCTTGGGCGCGGCCACACGTGTGCTCCAACATGCGCTGCCAACATGTAAACAACCTATTACCGAACAAGCTGTGAACGTGTTGTGAAGTGTTGTGTCCAGATAATGTTGGAAGCACTGGCTGGGAACATGTTGGCAGCACCGATGTGGACGAGGCAGCGTGGATGTGCATTTTACTTACTCTCCTTACTCATCTTACTCCTTTACTCACCTTTGACTCACCTTTTACTCACCGTACTCCTTTACTCAACTAGATAAACTCTCCTTACTCACCTTTTACTCACCTTTTACTCACCTTATTACTCACTTTACTCACCTCTAGATAAACTCTCCTTACTCACCTTTGACTCACCTTTTACTCACCCTACTCCTTTACTCACCTAAATAAACTCTCCTTACTCAGGCTAATACTCACCTTTGACTCATCTTTGACTAATCTTACTCCTTTACTCACCTAGATAAACTCTCCTTACTCCCCTTTTATTCACCTTTTACTCACCTTACTCCTTTACTCACCTTAATGATTCTCCTTACTCACCTTTGACTCACCTTTTACTCACTCACCTTACTCCTTTGACTCACCTTATGACTCCCTTTACTCACCTTTTACTCACACTCCTTTACCACTAGATAACTCTCCTTACTCACCTTACTACCTTTACTCGCCTTTTTACTCACTTTACTCACCTTTACTCCTTACTCCTACCCACCTTTTAAATAAACTCCCTTATCCTTTTACTCACCTTTTACTCATCCTTAACTGACTACTCCTTACTCACCTTATACTCATCCTTTTACTCACCTTTTTGACTACCCCTGACTCATCTTTTACTCACCTTTTACTCACCCTACTCACCACGATGCCTCCCCTGCAGGTCTGTGGTTGCTGGAGAGTCAAGTGAGTCTGAGTGGTGAGTCCGGCATGGCGCTGGTCCTGCAGGTCGGGGACAAGAAGGACGTACCCAGCAAGGCGCCCCCAGACTTCCCTACCTGCTAATGGATGACCTCCTTCCTACCTGTCAAAACCCTACACAGGAATCCCATAACAGAATCCTACAGTAATCTATTTTTTCCTATCATCCTACTCTTCTGTCTACTCAGTTCAGTTCAGTTCAGTTCAGTTCAGGTGTGGGTCGGGAGTCAGGCCTTTTTTACCGGCACTCCCTGACGTGTTTCTTCTTCTTGCTGTCTGGGTCTTTAATTTTTTTCTTCTCTTATTCTATCTTATTAGTTTCTTTCTTTTTCTTTCTTCTTATTTTCTCTGGTCATCCAAAAACTGTTGATTGTTCTTTTTGCTTCTTCACATTCCCCCTCCAAACAAATACTCCCCCACTATAGCCTCTCCTCCTAGTAGGTGTTGTAGCCTCACACTTTTGCTTCTTCCAATCCCCTTCTAATACAAACTTCGCTCTTAGCCCTTCCCCTCCACTAGTAGTCCTATAGCCTCTCACTCTTGGTTAGCTTTGTCACTTCCCCTCTTCCAACAATACTCCCTCCCACTACTCCAAACATCTCCCTCTAGTAAGGTTTCTTGTAGTTGCCTGCCTACACTTTTTGTTTCTTCCACATTCCCCTTCCAAACAAATACTCCCCCACTATAGCCTCTTCCTCCTCTAGGTAAGGTTGTTGTCCTACACTTTTTCTTCTTCCATTACTGCCTACTAAACTACTCCCCTATGTCCTATCCTCCTTATATTTGGTTTGTAGATTTATTGTTTGTGCTTTGTTAGTTTCGTTTCGTAATTCCCTCCTATCTTTAGTGAATTGTTTCGTCAATTTTTACTACTTTTTGTGTGTTTTCCTCCACTTCCCTACATGTAATCCATGATGCCTTCCTCCGCCAAAATCTTTACCTGCAATCATACTAATCCTACACCAACTTTACTATTATACTATCTGTACCTATATTTTCGTAACCATTATCCCATAGTTTCAGTTTAGTGTAGTTATAGCCTTTGTTTTTGTTCTGTTTTCTGTTTTGTTCGGATTGAGTTTTTATTTTTTATCTTTTTTTTTGTGTGGTTTTTTCTGATTGTGTGGTTGGTGGCTCCGTTCTACGGCAATGTCAGGTTCTTCGATTTTATTTTGTCTAGTATTAGTCTTAGTTTCTATCTGTCTTTTTCGGTTGTTGGTGTAGTTAGTGTTGTTGTGTGTTTTGTGTGTGTGTTGTTGTTGGGATTGAGTATTATTTCGTCAGTTGTTCTCTTTGTTTGTGTTTGTTTTTGTTGTTTTGGTTTTGTTTTTTGTTTGTGTTTGGTTGTGGGTAGTTTGGTATTAGATGTGTTCTGTTTTCTTGTGTTTGTGGATGTTTGTTATGTGTGTGTAGAATGTGTTTGTGTGTGTGTGTGTGTGAGAGAGAAAATGCACGATTACAGGAGGCATTCGAAAGTTACTACTACTACTACTACTACTACTACTATACTACTACTACTACTACTACTACTACTACTACTACTACTACTACTACTACTACTACTACAACCACTACTTACAAACCACTATTACAACCGTACTACTACTACTACTACTACTACTACTACTACTACTACTACTACTACTACTACTACTACTACTACTACTACTACTACTACTACTACTACTACAACCACTATTACAACCGCTACTACTACTACTACTACTACTACTACTACTACTACTACTACTACTACTACTACTACTACTACTATTACTACTACTACTACTATTGTCATTGCTTCTGCTACTTTCTCTTCCTTGATATCTTCACAATGTACATATATAATATCAAACGAGCAGCCTTCCATAGCACGGGTGACTAAACTAAAACTATTCAAAACAAAGAAATTATAAATGTTAGAAATATTAGACAGAAATTCGGTGTCCACTTTATAAGCTGTCATTCAAGACTTACTACAAAGATATAACAAACACATTGAAGAAGTAAGAAAAGAAATAAGAGCAAATAAGAAAAGAAATCTATAAGAAAATGGGCTCTATAAGAAAATGGGCTCTATAAGAAAATGGGCTCTATAAGAAAATGGGCTCTATAAGAAAATGGGCTCTATAAGAAAATGGGCTCTATAAGAAAATGGGCTCTATAAGAAAATGGGCTCTATAAGAAAATGGGCTCTATAAGAAAATGGGCTCTATAAGAAAATGGGCTCTATAAGAAAATGGGCTCTATAAGAAATAAACTGTAATTTAAAACAATGCAAAAATAACAAGAAATATATAATAGATAAAGTTAATAACACGTAGATAGAATAATTAATATAGTCAGGTAGATCATTACTAACCAGGCAATTATTAAGTATACGTAATAGTTTATAATAATCAATCAATATTCAAACACTTTAGAATTAGCATTACGTGTCACTGTCTTGTATAATTGGTTGATATATACATGCAGTTATATCCTAAAAGAGAATTATGTAAGGATTCTCAGACAGACAGGGGGTTATTGTAATCTGTAATCGTAATGGAATACAGTTTTAATTTTTATGAAGTAATCGTAATCGTGATCTTTTTTTTTTTTTTTTTTTTATGTTGGAGCCTATACGCCTGTAGACTTATAGAGGTCTTGATGTTGGTTGATCTCGCCCGTTGGTGGCGCAGGCTGGATCTTTATGGTGACACCTGTGGTCTTAGGTGAAGATCCCGTTTTCTCTGACGTTTGGATCTTCAGTTTAGGCTCACGCTGCCCCTGGAGTTTCTGCGTTGCACTCGCAGACGGAGAACAGGTTATAATAGCATGTGGGTTTCTTCAGCCACTCGACGATGGTTTTGACACTTGCTCCTTGGTGGGACGTGAACTCGGGACCTTCTGCTCCCCTACCAGGCTCTTGAAAGAGTTGTCCCCGGCAGGATTCGAACTCGGGACATTGAGCTCACCACTCCAAGACGCTAACCACTCGGCCACCACCTCCCCCTTACATTACTTTTAATTACATCAAAAATGAAATCGTAATCATGATTACTTTTGCAATGACATTAGTACACAGTCGATATATGTATACATGCTGTACATGATACAAGGTTAATAAATAATCAGAAAAATGTCACTTTTACACGTAAGACTGAAGTGAGAACCGTGTGTCGTGAAGGGATGGAGGGAAGGGAGGGAAGGAATGAGGGATGGAGGGAAGGGAGGGAAGGAATGAGGGATGGAGGGAAGGGAGGGGAGGAATGAGGGATGGAGGAAGGAAGGAAGCCAGTTAGCCATACTGCCTGTACTTCTCTCACTCTTGTTATAGAGAGGAAAAACCAACCACTCTGCATGATAATATAACCTCTAGAGAGCGGGGAGGAGAGGAAAAACCAACCACTCTGCATGAATAGAGACCAGAGAGTGGGAGAGAGAGGAGAGAGAGAGAGAGAGAGAGAGAGAGAGAGAGAGAGAGAGAGAGAGAGAGAGAGAGAGAGAGAGAGAGAGAGATTTACATTCTTGGTTATAATTAAGTCCTTTCTGTATTCCTATAATATCAATATTTTGTACCAGTAATGAACATGTTTCGACGTTATGTTTATAATCAATAGCAAGACAAAAGACAAGGTGATTCATTTTTTTTTATCCTGAAGTTTGTCTTTTTTGGCCTCAATTTTAATTTTAATGAAGGAAAAGAAAGAAGAAGGAAAATAGAGGAGTGAAAAAAGTATAGAAATACGAAGGGAAGGTAACTGTGGAAGGTAACTGTGGAAGGTAACTGTGGAAGGTAACTGTGGAAGGTAACTGTGGAAGGAAGGTAACTGTGGAAGAGAAGGTAACTGTGGAAGGTAACTGTGGAAGGTAACTGTGGAAGGTAACTGTGGAAGGGAAGGTAACTGTGGAAGGTAACTGTGGAAGGTAACTGTGGAAGGGAAGGTAACTGTGGAAGGTAACTGTGGAAGGTAACTGTGGAAGGTAACTGTGGAAGGTAACCGTAGAAGGTAACTGTGGAAGGTAACTGTGGAAGGTAACTGTAGAAGGTAACTGTGGAAGGGAAGGTAACTGTGGAAGAGAAGGTAACTGTGGAAGGTAACTGTGGAAGATAACTGTGGAAGGGAAGGTAACTGTGGAAGGTAACCGTGGAAGGTAACTGTGGAAGGTAACTGTGGAAGGTAACTGTGGAATAGAAGGTAACTGTGGAAGGTAAGTGTAGAAGGTAACTGTGGAAAGTAACTGTGGAAGGTAACTGTGGAAGGTAACTGTGGAAGGTAACTGTGGAAGGTAACTGTGGAAGGTAACTGTGGAAGGTAACTGTGGAAAGTAACTGTGGAAGGTAACTGTGGAAGGTAACTGTGGAAGGTAACTGTGGAAGGGAAGGTAACTGTGGAAGGTAACTGTGAAAGGTAGCTGTGGAAGGTAACTGTGGAAGGTAACTGTGGAAGGTAACTGTGGAAGGTAACTGTGGTAACCCGGATGTCACACTAGGGTATAATAGTGTCCCGGGGTAGTAAGTTGTCACCCCCCACAGTAGGCTCAAAGGCTAATGCGACGGAGATGAACACCAAGGCCACGCGCAGTATAGTGTATGCCCCGTCTTTATTTTTACCTTTAGTGGCATGACCTCGTGTGGCGGGCCAGAATAGAGGAGAGAGAGAGAGAGAGAGAGGAGAGAGAGAGAGAGAGAGAGAGAGAGAGAGAGAGAGAGAGAGAGAGGAGAGGAGAGAGAGAGAGAGAGAGTGAGTGAGTGAGAGAGAGTGAGAGAGAGAGAGAGAGAGAGAGAGGAGGTGAGTGAGGAGAGAGGAGAGAAGGAGGAAGGAGAGAGAGGAGAGAGAGAGAGAGAGAGAGAGAGAGAGAGGAGAGAGAGAGAGAGAGGGGAGAGAGAAGAGAGAGAGAGAGAGTGAGAGAGTAGAGAGAGAGAAGTGAAGAGAGAGAGAGAGAGAGAGAGGAGAGAGAGAGAGAGAGAGAGAGAGGAAAAGAGGGGAGAGAGAGCACTTATATATGATGCCAAGACTTTCCGAGAATGTAAAAGGACCACCTTTATAATGATTCAAATTTTCGATCTGTAAGCAACTCATCTATATCTTTATCATTTGGTTATTTATTCATAGACCAAGAGTATAGGAACCACGAAGAGTGACGCAACAAAGTAAACACACACACACACACACACCACACACACAACACACACACACACACACACACACACGCACACAACAGACACGTGGAGCTACTTGTCACCTCATTGTGCTCCCTCTTAAGCTCGTCAAGCGATGTGTTACGAGGCGATGGAGGGGTCATGAAGGAAGGGAGAGAGAGAGGGAGAGAGGGAGGGAGGGGGTCATGGAGGAAGGGAGAGAGAAGGAAAGGGAGAGGGGGTCAGGAGGGGTCATGGAGGGAGAGAGAGAGAGGGGGAGAGGGAGAGAGAGAGAGAGAGGGGTGATGGTGGTGGTGGTGAGAGCAGTGAGAGGGACAGTGTGGCGGGAACTGTATGCCAAGGATGTGGTCGCCTCTCTTACCCCTCGTCTGCGCCACCACCCTGTTAACCATCATGCAGGTACGTCGGGGGGTACGTGTGACGGTACGTGTGTGGTTGAGGGGTGCGTGTGACGGTACGTGTGTGGTTGAGGGGGTGCGTGTGACGGTACGTGTGGGGTTGGGGGTATGTGTGACGGTACGTGTGGGGTTGGGGGGTATGTGTGACGGTACGTGTGGGGTTGGGGGGTGCGTGTGACGGTACGTGTGGGGTTGGGGGGTATGTGTGACGGTACGTGTGGGGGTTGGGGGTGATGTGTGACGGTACGTGTGGGGTTGGGGGGTGCGTGTGACGGTACGTGTGGGGTTGGGGGGTACGTGTGACGGTACGTGTGTGGTTGAGGGGGTACGTGTGACGGTACGTGTGTGGTTGAGGGGGTACGTGTGACGGTACGTGTGTGGTTGGGGGGTGCGTGTGACGGTACGTGTGGGGTTGGGGGGGTATGTGTGACGGTACGTGTGGGGTTGGGGGGTATGTGTGACGGTACGTGTGTGGTTGGGGGGTATGTGTGACGGTACGTGTGTGGTTGGGGGGTATGTGTGACGGTACGTGTGTGGTTGGGGGGTGCTGTGTGACGGTACGTGTGGGGTTGGGGGGTATGTGTGACGGTACGTGTGTGTGGTTGGGGGGTGCGTGTGACGGTACGTGTGGGGTTTGGGGGGTGCGTTGTGACGGTACGTGTGTGGTTGGGGGGTGGTGTGTGACGGTACGTGTGTGGTTGGGGGGTATGTGTGACGGTACGTGTGTGGTTGGGGGGGGGGTACGTGTTGTGGTTGGGGGGGGGTGTGACGGTACGTGTGGGGTTGGGGGGTATGTGTGACGGTACGTGTGTGGTTGGGGGCATGTGTGACGGTACGTGTGGGGTTGGGGGGGGTACGTGTGTGTGTATGCGTATGTGTGTGTGTGTGTTTAGTCTTTCATTATTTCTACCTATCTGCTTATCTTTCTTGCTGCCTTTAGTGTGTGATAGTGTCTCGTGTACGTCGTGTTGGGTTTGGTTATGCCTTTCACTAATTCCCTGACTTGCATTATAATATCTCCCCACATTGCCTCGTCCACACCAGTGTTACCAACATGTCACTTACAGATCAGAACCAACCTGTCTACAGCTGTATCATCAACGACTTAACAACTTGTTGCCTACTAGTTTGTAGGGGAGAGCGGGGCAGGTTGCATCGAGGGTAGGTTGCATCATTGCCTCTAAGTCGCATGTTATCACACGTACATCGTCTTAATACTACTACTACTACTACTACTACCTACTACTACTACTACTACTACTACTACTACTACTACTACTACTACTACTACTACTACAATAAACAACTACTACTACTACTACTACTACTACAATAAACAACTACTACTACAACTACAACAATAATAATAATAAAAAAAGTTAATGCGAGTTAGAGGCAATGATGCAACCTACCCTCGATGCAACCTGCCCCGCTCTCCCCTATTTTGTGTTGTCAGCTTGTCAGCATGTTTTGTCGCCAGTGTGGACGCATCCAAAACAAAGTCTCCATTTCTTTCATGTTGATCTGCTTCTTCCTGTTTCCTTCAAGCCTCTTTTGTGCCTATGTATTTTTCACAATTTTCCTGTTTGCATTAGTTAACCCCCCACCTCGTGCCCCCCCCCACCCCGTGTTCCCCCCGTGCCCCCCCTCCCCCCCTCCCTCAGTACTGTCCCCTGCATGACACAGTGTCTTGGCTAAGTGCGTGCCGTGATCCCCAGGGGCGGCGGTGGCTGGCGGCGCGGTGGTGGGCGGGGTCTTGGGTTGGCCAGGGGGGCGTGGCCTTGGCGCCCCCGCAGGACGGCCGCCTCACCTCCACCTTAAAGCGCCCCCGCCGGAAGGTCATCTCCCGCGGGGGTCACTACATTGTGTGGAGCAGGGGGGGCTCCTCCCCCTGGAGCTCCACCACCCCCGACGCCACAGGCTCCCAGGGCAGCGTGGGCCGCAGCAAGCACCGGGAGTACAGCTGGCATCCCCCGGGGGACATGGTGGGCGACGGGGGGCTGCAGGGGTACGTGGGGCCCCAGGGTCGCGTCAGGGGTTCAGGGGGCGCTGCCAGGAAGCGGCTGAACCAGTCGTTCAAGCGTGAGATCGCGCAGTACGCCATGGTGTACGGCGTGCATGAGTCCGCGCAGCACTACGAGCAGGCGGTGGGCAGGAGGCTCAGGGACCGCGTAGTGGCCAAGTTTGTGCGCCGCTACCAGGACAGGAAGAAGAGGAAGAGGAGGAGGCTGCGCAGGAGGCTGGCACAGGCCTAGGACATGGACCACCAGGGGTACCAGGGGCACCAGGGGACCAGGACCAGGGGGAGGGCGTGGAGGAAGGTGCCTGCGGGGTCCTGGGGGCACCACCACCGCTGCGGGGCCGGGGGTGCTCGCCCCTCGCGGCGCCACCCTGACCAGCGTTGCGGCCCCTCTGTTGTGTGTTGCGTTGTGGTAAGTGACCCTGACAACACCTGACTGGCGTGTTGGCATCACCGCATCACCGTATGACACGGCACGACTTGGTGGCGTTTTAGATCACCATGAGTATATATACCTGTATAATTATGATCACCTGATGACCTCACTAATCAAATGACATTATATCACCAACCCTTGATGTACTACTCGTAACGTATAATATAAATAACCCTTAAGTACCTGGTGAAAATATAGATTACCTGAATACCTTCAAAAAATACCTGATTATCTTGTAAGGTAAATTGTAGCTAGCTATTTACGTTGTCTTTTTATGCTCTCTCTCTCTCCTCTCTCTCTCTCTCTCTCTCTCTCTTCTACTCTTTTCTCTCTCTCTCTCTCTCTCTCTTCTATCTCTCTCTCTCTCCTTCTCTCTCTCTCTCTCTCTCTCTCTCTCTCCTCTCTCTCTCTCTCTACTCTCCTCCTCTCTCTCTCTCTCCTCTCATCTCTCTCTCTCTCTCTCTCTCCTCTCTCTCTCTTCTCTCTCTCTCGTCTCTCTCTCGTCTTCTCTCTCACTCTCACTCTACTCTCATCTCTCTCTCTTCTCGTTACTCACACTACTATAGCCTAATATGATGTTACTTGTGATAACTTGAATTTGTACAACACTTATAACATGAAATACGTGCCTATTGCTGCATCATCATACTACTATCCTGAATTATATACTACTACAAGCAAATCACTACTAAGCATCTTAAATGATGTTGTTACGATACTAGTTTAACTTTAAATACACATCTGGGGGGGGGGGGGGGGGGGGGGGAAACCCCCCCGGGGGGTTGGGGGAAAAAGGCGGGGCTTTTTTTTTGGGTTAAAGACCCAAAAAGGGGTTTTTAACCCCCGGGGAAATTAAAAAATATAAACAAAAAAAAAATTTAAAAAAATTTTTAAAACCCCCCTTGATTTAAATTTTAACTATAAATAAAAAAACCCCTTAATACCTTAAAATTAGATTACTCAAAAAAAAAATTTAAATTTAATAATTTATAGCTATTGTTTTTTACCTTCTCCCTTTCCCCCCCTCCTTCCCCTTTTATTTTTTCTCCTTCTTCCCCTTCCTTCCCTTCCCTTCCCCTTTCCCCTTTTTTCCCCCTTCTTTCCCCCTTTTTTTCCCTTCCTTTCCCTTTTCTTCTTTTCTTTTCTTTTTTCCCTTCTCTTTCTTTTTCCCCCTTCCCCTTCTTTCCCCCTATTAATTCTCCTTTTTTGGGATAATATTAAACCAAAAATTTGGGGTTTTTTTAAATAATTGTTTTCCATTTTTAATAAAATACTTTCCTTTGTGATCATTTTTACCAAATGACCGGGGTGGGAATTTTTATTTTTTTTAACAAGGCAAAAAATCCTTATTTTAAAGGGTCCATGCTTAAAATGATGCCCCCTGTTTACCCGATACTAGGGGTTTTAAAATGATAAAATACAGTGACATTAGGGGAGCTTTGGTTTTTCCCTTTTTCCGGCATTTTAAATATAGCAGTAAACAGCAAGGGGTTAAAATGAGCCTTGTTTACCTGTACTAGGTTAACTATGAAAAATACAGTGACATTTTGAAGGAGAAATTAGGTATTCCCTCTCCTGGCATCAAAATCAGCAGTAAGAGCAAAGGGGGGAGGATTTTTTTCCCCGTTTTAAAAAAAAAGGACTAAAGTGGTTCATTTTTATACTTAACTTTAGCCGAA
This sequence comes from Chionoecetes opilio, assembly GCA_016584305.1. Classification (NCBI taxonomy): domain Eukaryota; kingdom Metazoa; phylum Arthropoda; class Malacostraca; order Decapoda; family Majidae; genus Chionoecetes; species Chionoecetes opilio. Next base: position 584,906 of record JACEEZ010023608.1, read on the forward strand.
ATACTCGTTTTAAAATTTTTTTGGGACAATTTTTTATTTTGTGAAGGCAACCTAGCTTTTAAACCCGACACACACCCTATACTCTCTCTCCTCTC
>JACEEZ010023608.1:587500-598144 GCA_016584305.1 Chionoecetes opilio
TAACCCCTACAACAGCTGGCGGCACTAAAAAATAACACTAGGGGGGTCTGGGGGAGCGAAACCCCCCAGCGAGGTTAGGTTACGTAATCAATGCCCGGGTTAGGTTAGTGAACTAGTAGGGGGGTCTGGGGGGGCGCATCCCCTCAGTTATGTCAGGAGACTTGGTCAATACTCAATAGGGAGCATTGGATGAAGCTGCATATTTACCTGTCTTTCTATTCATATTTTCTGTACCTAGCATTTACCTTAACAATAACTTATTATTATACATACATCCTTTTATGCACTCAGGCATTGCGTTCCCGTTATCTGACTGTAGGTAGGTAGGTTTTTTTTTTTTTTTTTTTTTTAGGTTTTTTTAAGTTTTTTTTTTTTAGTTTTTTTTTTTTTTTTAGTTTTTTTTTCCACCACAAAGGACTGGCCAAGAGATAAAAAAATGCTTAACAAAAAGCCATCCCAAGAAGACAATAAGATAATATAACAAGGCGGGTGGGCCTATTTAGTTCTGTTAAGTGTAATTCAGTTATGGTGATGCTATGCCGCAATGTGTGGTGGACGCGGTGGTGGGCACAGTGGTCCTCCTATCACAGGGCGGCGTGCTAATACCGGACACGCCTCGGTAATACCTGTAATACCGGACACGCCTCGGTAATACCTGTAATACCGGACACGCCTCGGTAATACCTGTAATACCGGACACGCCTCGGTAATACCTGTAATACCGGACATGCCTCGGTAATACCTGTAATACCGGACCCGTCTCGGTAATACCTGTAATACCGGACACGCCTCGGTAATACCTGTAATACCGGACATGCCTCGGTAATACCTGTAATACCGGACACGCCTCGGTAATACCTGTAATACCGGACACGCCTCGGTAATACCTGTAATACCGGACACGCCGCGGTAATACCTGTAATACCGGACACGCCTCGGTAATACCTGTAATACCGGACATGCCTCGGTAATACCTGTAATACCGGACACGCCTCGCTGATGCCAAGCTGCCCAATTTTTTTTTTTTTTTTTTTATTTATTTCCATCTATTACAGTTTGACAGAAGTAGAAAAAAAAAACCAAAAAAAAACAAAGGATAGAAACAAAAAATAAAAATTAAAGAGAATAGAATTTTAGAAATCTTGCTCTCTGTCCGTCATCCTAGCATGGTCGCCAGTTTTTTTTTTTTTTTTTTTTTTTTTTTTTTTTTTCTCATCACAAAGGACTGGCCAAGGGGGAAAAAAATGTAACAAAAAGTCTGCTTGGTTGCCAGTCCCTATGAAGAAGTTGCCTCAAAAACCAGGTCCAGGGCACCCTCTAGTATTACCTTCCCTCCTAAGTAACCCTCGTATTATTAACTATCACTATTATTCTAACTCAATCTGCGGGTATATGCAAGGCGTTGATGAATAATTAGGTGCACCATTACAGTGTTAAAACCACGCACTTATTCAGTGTTTCTTTCAGATTCAGGATTATTTTGAAATATCTTGGTTGAAGAAGTGTAGGGGGGGGGGGCATGAAGGCAAGGACCCACTACTGAAGGGGGGGGGGGGCCATGAAGGCAAGGACCCACTACTGAAGGGGGGGGGGGCAGTGAAGCAAGGACCACTACTGAAGGGGGGGGGGGGGGCATGAAGGCAAGGACCCACTACTGAAGGGGGGGGGGGTCATGAAGGCAAGGACCCACTACTGAAGGGGGGGGGGCATGAAGGCAAGGACCCACTACTGAAGGGGGGGGGAGGGGGGCATGAAGGCAAGGACCCACTACTGAAGGGACGTGGTGGTGAAGGGGGGGGCATGGAGGCAAGGACCCACTACTGAAGGGGCGTGGTGGTGAAGGGGGGGCATGAGGCAAGGACTAACTACTGAAGGGGCGTGGTGGTGAAGGGGGGCATGGAGCAAGGACCCACTACTGAAGGGGCGTGGTGGTGAAGGGGGGGCATGGAGGCAAGGACTAACTACTGAAGGGGCGTGGTGGTGAAGGGGGGGCATGGAGGCAAGGACCCACTACTGAAGGGGCGTGGTGGTGAAGGGGGGCATGAAGGCAAGGACCCACTACTGAAGGGGCGTGGTGGTGAAGGGGTGGATGGAGGCAAGGACCCACTACTGAAGGGGCGTGGTGGTGAAGGGGGGCATGGAGGCAAGGACACAACTACTGAAGGGGCCGTGGTGGTGAAGGGTGGGCATGGAGCAAGGACCCACTACTGAAGGGGCGGGTGGTGAAGGGGGGCATGGAGGCAAGGACCCCTATGAAGGGCTGGTGGTGAAGGGGGGCATGGCAAGGACCACTACTGAAGGGCCGTGGTGGTGAAGGGGTGGGCATGGAGGCAAGGACCACTACTGAAGGGGCCGTTGTGGTTGAAGGAGGGCATGGAGGCAAGGACCCTACTGAGGGTGTGTGGTGGTGAAGGGGGCCATGGAGGCAAGGACCCCCTACTGAAGGGGCCGTGGTGGTGCGAAGGGGGCATGGAGGAAGGACCCATAATGAAGGGGCGTGGTTGGTGAAGGGGGGCATGGAGACAAGGACCCACTACTGAAGGGGCGTGGTGGTGAAGGGGGGCATGGAGCAAGGACCCACTACTGAAGGGGCGTGGTGGTGAAGGAGGGGCATGGAGGCAAGGACCCACTACTGAAGGGGCGTGGTGGTGAAGGTGGGGGGCATGGAGCAAGGACCACTACTGAAGGGCGTGTGGTGAAGGGGGGGGCATGGAGGCAAGGACCCACTACTAAGGGCGTGGTGGTGAAGGGGTGGTATGGAGGCAAGGCCACTACTGAAGGGGCGTGGTGGTGAAGGGGGCATGGAGGCAAGGACCCACTACTGAAGGGGCGTGGTGGTGAAGGGGGGCATGGAGGCAGGACCCACTACTGAAGGGGCGTGGTGGTGAAGGGGGGCATGGAGGCAAGGACCCACTACTGAAGGGGGGTGGTGGTGAAGGGGGGCATGGAGGCAAGGACCCACTACTGAAGGGGCGTGGTGGTGAAGGGGGGGGGGGCATGGAGGCAAGGACCCACTACTGAAGGGGCGTGGTGGTGAAGGGGGGCATGGAGGCAAGGACCCACTACTGAAGGGGCGTGGTGGTGAAGGGTGGGTGGGCATGGAGGCAAGGACCCACTACTGAAGGGGCGTGGTGGTGAAGGGGGGGGGCATGGAGGCAAGGACCCACTACTGAAGGGGCGTGGTGGTGAAGGGGGGCATGGAGGCAAGGACCCACTACTGAAGGGGCGTGGTGGTGAAGGGGGGGCATGGAGGCAAGGATCCACTACTGAAGGGGCGTGGTGGTGGGGAAGGGGGGCATGGAGGCAAGACCCACTACTGAGGGACGTGGTGGTGAAGGGGGACATGGAGGCAAGGACCCACTACTGAAGGGGGCGTGGTGGTGAAGGGGGGGCATGGAGGCAAGGACCCACTACTGAAGGGCGTGGTGGTGAAGGGGGGCATGGAGGCAAGGACCCACTACTGAAGGGGCGTGGTGGTGAAGGGGTGGTATGGAGGCAAGGACTAACTACTGAAGGGGCCGTGGTGGTGAAGGGGGGCATGGAGGCAAGGACCCACTACTGAAGGGGCGTGGTGGTGAAGGGGGGCATGGAGGCAAGGACCCACTACTGAAGGGGCCGTGGGTGGTGAAGGGGTGGTATGGATGCAAGGACCCACTACTGAAGGGGCGTGGTGGTGAAGGGGGGCATGGAGGGCAAGGAGCCACTACTGAAGGGGCGTGGTGGTGAAGGGGGGCATGGAGGCAAGGACCCCACTACTGAAGGGGCGTGGTGGTGAAGGGGGGCATGGAGGCAAGGATCCACTACTGAAGGGGCGTGGTGGTGAAGGGGGGCATGAAGGCAAGGACTAACTACTGAAGGGGCCGTGGTGGTGAAGGGGGGGCATGGAGGCAAGGACCCACTACTGAAGGGGCGTGGTGGTGAAGGGGGGGCATGAAGGCAAGGACTAACTACTGAAGGGGCCGTGGTGGTGAATAGGTTAAGAGGCACTGCTTTAGATGCATATACTAAGATGCGCGTGGCCTCTATGCACTGCTTCGTATCTTTAGCCTTAAAGTAGATGTAACTCTGTGATGGCAACTCACTGCCATGCGTCTAGACCACCTTTCCTTCCTGCCTGTATCATGTTCTATCATGTTATGGGTCTGAGCGTGTATGGCCCATGTATTGTTGCCTCCTGCCCTGCCCCCCCCCCCCTCACACCACCCTGGGGGCCGCACACAGGGGTGGGGGGGCGATAAAAAGGGTTATGTCTACCCTTGTGAGGCACCGAATGACAGCACGCGACACACTTTGGGACACTTTGAGACACTGAGACACTGGGGGAAATATGTTATGATCGAATTCGGTGATTTTTTTCTATTTTTTTATTGGCAGAGAGAAAGTTCGAGGTATGAGTGTGTTTGTTGATGATGATAATGATGATAATGATAGTGATAATGATGATAATAGTATTGTTATTATTGTTATTATTATTAGTGTTATTGTTATTGTTATTATTGTTATCGTTGTTGCTGATGAGTGGAGGACGAGGAAATAGTACACAGAAAAGAGAGAGAGAAGAGAGAGAGAAGAGAGAGAAGAGAGGGGAGGAGAGAGAGAGAGAGAGAGAGAGAGAAGAGAGAGAGAGAGAGAGAAAAGAAAAGACAGTTAAGAAAGAGAGAGCCAAAAAAAGACAGAAAGAGAGAGACAGACAGAGAGTGATAGAAAGAAAGAATGAGAGAGAGAGAGAGAGAGAGAGAGAGAGAGAGAGAGAGAAGAGAGAGGAGAGAGAGAGAGAGAGAGAGAGAGAGAGAGAGAGAGGAGAGAGAGAAGAGAGAGAGAGAGAGGAGAGTGTTAAAGGAAGAAGAGAGAGAGGGGGAGACAGAGAGAGAGAGAGAGAGAGAGAGGAGAGAGAAGGAGGGAGAGAGAGAGAAGAGAGGTGTGGTGTGTGTGGGTGTGTGTGTGTGTGTGTGTGTGGGGTGTGTGTGTGTGTGTGTGTCGGGATAGTGTTATGTAAGTAGGAAGAGGAAGAGGAGGAGGCGGTAGCGGGACAAGAGGTCATAATTGCATGGGTAGTGTGTACGCGGTATGAACACGTATAGGGGTCGCAGGGTAAACAGTGGTAGACAGCAAACAGAATCAAGCTATGGGTGCTTTGTTTATAGGGGTGAATGAGGCTCCATAAAAGAGACACATATTGACCCTTTGATAACACTTCATATGCCGCTACTGTTATCACCCACACTTCCCCTCTTCCCTCTGTTATCACCCACACTTCACCTCTTCCCTCTGTTATCAAGTTTCCTGCTTCTTCATATTCTTATTTCTCGCCTCTGTTATCATCAACACTTCAATTTTTCCCTCTTTTATCATGCTTCCTGCTTATTCTTATTGGTTTTTCCTACTACTACTACTACTACTACTACTACTACTACTACTACTACTACTACTACTACTACTATACTACTACTACTACTACTACTACTACTGTCCCTACAACTATTAACAAACTACTACTACTACTACTACTGCTACTACTTACTACTACTGTCCCTACAACTATTAACAAACTACTACTACTACTACTACTACTACTACTACTACTACTACTACTACTACTGTCCCTACAACTAACAAACTACTACTACTACTACTACTCACTACTGTCCCTACAACTATTAACAAACTACTACTACTACTACTACTACTACTATCCTACAAACTACTACTATACTACTACTACTACTACTACTACTACTTCCTACAACTATAACAAACTTACTACTACTACTACTCTACTACTACACTGACTACTAGTCACTACTATTTACAACTATTAACAAACTACTACTACTACTACTACTACTACTACTACTACTACTGTCCCTACAACTATTACAAACTACTACTACTACTACTACTACTACTACTACTGTCCCTACAACTATTAACAAACTACTACTACTACTACTACTACTACTACTACTACTACTACTACTACTACTACTACTACTACTACTACTACTACTACTACTACTACTACTGTCCCTACAACTATTAACAAACTACTATACTACTACTCAGTGCATTTTTGAAGCCAATTTACTGGGCGACATTCTTTGGATAGCCAGAAAGGTCAAGGCCTACCTGTTAAAATATAGTTTTTGGATACATCAACTTCACCCTTTTGTATGTTGTGTATAAATAAAGATCCTATGCAGTAATAAGAATGCACTTCTGGATCTAACACACACAGATATGATGAACCATTGTATCCAGGAAAGATTTTATGAATAAATTCTTGTCGCCCAGTAGCTTAAAATGTTCTTACTGGGCGACAGTTTTTCATTACTGGGAGACATTTTAAGAACATAAGAACATAAGAAAATAAGGAAGCAACAAGAGGCCGTGAGACCTACACGAGGTAGTTCCTGTTACTTAACACTACCTACATCCACCTTTCATCCCCATCCATGAATGTATCCAGCCTCCTTTTAAAGCTTCACATTGACTCCTCACTAACTACCTGACAACAGAGTCCATTCCAATCATTTACAACCCTATTTATGAACCAGTTTTTCCCTATTTCCTTTCTAAATCTATGCTTTTCCAGTTTGAATACGTTACTTCTTGTTCTACCCTGCTCAATAGCCTTAAGAACTTTTCCTACACTACACCACTGCAGTCCCAAGTCCTACACCACTTTCCTACTACTACCTTTTTTCCTTTTCCTTTTCTCTCCTTTATTGCACCCCTTTAACCACTTTTAAGGTGAGTGAGAGTATTGTACCCTCACCACACACCCACACCTAGGGAAAGCATTCTTCTACAATATCACGCCTTATTTCATAACCGGGTGCATCGTCTTCGTTTTCCACCTCATTGTCATCCACTTCTTCCTCCACTGCAGTGTCTCCTTCCACATCCTCAGGCAGGGGAATCCTCCGCTGCACACATTTATTATGCTGCCACATGCACGCCGCTGCTATTTTGGCACATTTTATGGGTTCATATTGCAGAGCCCCACTTGACTGGTGAATGCGACGGAAGCGAGATTTCTTCGTCTGTAGTGTTTGTTCCATGACTTCCCTTGTGCTGCTGTGATTTTGGTCGCCCAGTTATGATGTTAAGAAATGCACTGCCTCTTTCTCCATGCGAATGAAACGTTTATATTGCATACATAAACACGGATAAAAATAGTTAATGATGATAATATTAATTTTAGAATATGTCTGTGTTAGAGTTAGTGCGTCACGTTAATCACGGCTTATGGAACTGTCGCCGATAGGAACTCTCGCCGAAACACCAACCCAGAACTCTCGCCGACATTGGAACACTCGCCGACGTGTACATTTTCGGCGACAGTTCAACTTTTAATATATGAAAAGGAATCTAACCTAACCTAACCACATAATCTAGCCTAACTATGCAGGCTAGTGTTGGTATTTAATCCCTGAATGCAGAAACACGGGTCATGGGAACACTCGCCGACGTGAAAAATAGGAACACTCGGCGACGTCGGCGAGTGTTCCTATCGGCGACAGTTCCAGGTACCCTCACAGCAGTAAAGAAGAATATATTAGCTTGTGTTATAAAAGGACCATTTTCTGTTGTGGTTATGAAAACGATTTTTTTTATGAGTAACCAAAGTAGTTCTGTTATGAGTTATATTTTTCTTTTCTATATTGCATGTTTGATCTAGTACACTTAGGATGCACATACACTACCGTAGATAACACTAAAGTCTCCAGGACAACTTTTTTCTGTGTACAGACGTGTGGTGGCGTTAATAGTTACATTTGTACATCCATGATTTCAGGACAGTTAGAAGGGGCTATCTGGAGAGTCTGTGTCATTTTGTGTCTTCATCTGTGTCATATTAGGGCTATAAATGAACAAATGACAAAAATATCTACAAAGTGGCTACCAACAATAAAGTCGCCATTTAGTGTTTATTTACTGAGTGTCGTACCGCTGTCGTCGTCGGCCGAAAAAAAAACGCGTAGTGAAATTGTAAACCCTCTATACTTGCAGCTACAAAGCATAAAACAAACGCTGAAACCAGGGTTAGCTTATAAAAGTCATGATATAAACTACTGTGTATCATCTTCAGTGGCACAGACACAGCAGTAGTGAGGCTATCATTCGTAATATATGGCGGCTGGCGACATGACTGCAGGTGGCGACTTTACTGTTATCTACGGTAGTACACTTAGGATGCACATACAGTAGTAGTAAGTTACCCGCAGTGGCTCCGTGCCCCCCGTAGCTATGCCCCTGGTTACGCGTGGCCTCTATACACTGTGTCGTATCTTTGGTATCAAGGCAGTGCAGTAAAGACGCCGATAATAAACAAAAAATAATACATATATATGAAAGTTAAAAAAAATGTTACAAATATAATGTGCAAAAGAAATTAGCTAGGAAGGAGAAAATGGATTTACTTGTAATGTATGGAGACCGTTTTACTGTCAGGTACAGATAGGTAGACGTACACCGTGCTGCCTTGAAATCAATGAATAATGAATATACAAAAGAAAATAAATATCAGCATTATAGAAAGATAGGAAATGAAGGACATGAAGAACACACACACACACACACACACACAACACACACACACACACACACACACACACACACACACACACACACACACTTTTGGGGAACTCCGTAGTGTAAGGGTTAGCACGCTCGGTTCACAACCGAGAAGTCCCGGGTTCGATCCCCGGGCGGAGCGGAAACAGACGGGCGGTCTTCTTAAAACCCGAGCCCCTGTCCACCCAGCAGTGAATGGGTACCGGGTGTTACCCGGGGGTTTGTGACCCGTCTCCGGGGTGGTGGCTTCCCCCAACACTAACCACAAAGGGCAGAATGATAAAATAAATGTTGATATGGAGACGGGGCCAAAACGAGCGGGTTTCTCAGGCCCTGGGAAAATACAGCTAGATAATGCAATAGATGAATAACCCCCAAACCCCACACCCCAAAAACCACACCCCACACAATACACAAACATACACAACAATACAACACAAACACAGGAACATACCACACACAAAACACACACACACACAACACACCACACACACACACACCAACCCCAACACAACACACCACACCACGCATACACACACACACACAACGTGATTGACTGTGGTGGGGTGTGGTGGTTTTGTTGGTGTAGGGCAAAGATTTACAGCTGCCCTGTCATAAAAGCTACGACATAAGGGTTCCAGTAAACATAAATTCTCCCATGGATGTATAATTTACGTGTGTGTGTGTGTTGTGTGTTGTTGGTGTGTGTATATGTGTGTTGTGGTGTGTGTGTGGTGTGGTGTGTGTGTGTGTGACTGTGTGTGTGGGGGGGGGTTTCATATTTTTCCTTTTTCATATATATAAAAAAAATATAAACATTTGTCTGAATTAAGTCAAAAGAAAATAGCTAAGCCAGGTTTTAAAAATAAACTGATAACAAAGGAAATTCTCTCTCTCTCCTCTTCTCCTCTCTCTCTCTCTCTCTCTCTCTCTCTCTCTCCTCTCTCTCTCTCCCCTCCTCTCTCTCTCTCTCCTCCTCCCCTCTCTCTCTCCTCCTTCTCTCTCTCCCCTTCTCTCTCTCTCCCTCTCTCTCTCTCTCTCTCTCCTCCCCAAACCCTAATTATTTCCTTCAAGTCAGATAATTTAAGAGTCTCTCACACACAGGTCAAGAAATCTTCAGGAGAGGAGAGAGAGAGAGAGGAGAGGAGAGAGAGGAGAGAGAAGGAGAGAGGAGAGAGAGAGAGATGAGAGAGAGAGAGAGAAGAAGAAGGAAGAAGAGAGAGAGACGAAAAAAGACAAAGGAGAGAGAGAGACAGACCAGACAGAAGAAGAGAAGAAGAGAGAGAGAGAAAAAAGGAAAAGAGAGAGGAGAAAAGAGAGAGAGAGAGAGAGAGGGGGGAGGAGAAAAGAGGAGAGAGAGAGGAAAAGAGAGAGAGAGAGAATAGGAGACATAAATGGTTTTTAGTTCTTTTTGTTATTATATTATTATTTTTATTATTATTTAATTATTATTATTATTAATTTTTATTAGTATATTATTAATTATTATTATTATTATTATTATATTATTATACTACTATCACTATCACCATCATTATCATTATTAGTAGCATCATTATAGTTGGATTTTCATTATTTTAGTTGTTGTCAATATATATAAAAAAATTTGATCAACATTTTCATTTTCAAAAAAAAAAAAAAAAAAAAAAAAAAATCGTGAAAAAATTTCACAAAACGAAATAATTTCGTCTTTCTTATAAACAAATTAATAATAATGTATTTTTTATCCATGTATTCATATGTATTTTTTTTACTGTATTAAAAATCACACTCGTTAACATGATTGCAATACAAAATCACGAAAAAATCTGGAAAAAAAAAAAAAAAAAAAAAAAAAATATATGGGAAAAAAAAATAGCAGAGAATATTAATCATTCAAAAATATGGAAATAAAATAAAAAAAAATTTAAATAAAAATATGAATAAAAAGAGTGTATAGCAGAGAGGGTTTAATTTTGTGAAGTGTGGCGTAATAATAAAGGCGGAGGATGGTATTGTGATGATTGCATTAAATGTGGTGGTGGTTGGTGGTGGTGTGGTGTGTGTGGTGGTGGTGGTGTGTGGGTG
>JACEEZ010023609.1:0-5000 GCA_016584305.1 Chionoecetes opilio
CGTTAATCACGTCGAGGGAGGCCCCCTCCTGAGGGGACGTTGGACCCCTCCTGAACCGGCCGGATAAGTGGCCCTCCATACTTCCCTCGGGACGCTGACGGCCTCATGCGGCTGTATAAGGCCCAAGTGAGGCCCGTCATGGAGTACAGTCCTCTCACCTGGATGAGTAGTGCCCAGTGCCACCTGTCACTGCTGGACAAAGTGCAGAGGCGTGCTGAGCGTCTCATACATCTAACCGACGACCAACATCACAGGGAACGTCGCTCGCGGCAACAGTGGCAGCAGCAGCAGCGACGACAACAACAACATCAGCTGCAGCTCCAACACCAGCAACAACAACAACAACAACGACTACAGCAGGAGCAGTGGCGGGATGATCCCCGCTCCCAGCTTGACAGCCTGGGGCACCGGAGGAGAGTCGGTGCCCTCACAGTGCTGCACAAGGCCCAGGTGCAACACTCTTCCCACCTTGCAGGACTTCGGATCCCGTGGAGGAGGTCAGAGCGCGCTACGAGGACGGTAGCGTCAGGTGATCTCCTCCTCGAGGCCCCGAGGACCCACACCGTGACGGGTCAGCGAGCCTTTACTTGGGCCACGGCGACACTGTGGAACACCTTCACTGTTGAGGTGTATGTCGTGGCCATGAACACCCAGCAGATGAAGGTGGCGGCCCACAGATGGTGCCGCTTACATCCGCCTTAGTGCCCGTAAGACGTAACACAGTGTCGTTTCAATAGTGATACATAGTGACACACACACACATAGTGACACACATTGACACAGTTACGTGTAAATAGTGCGCCTGAAAAGTGCCTGTGACGGACAGTGACCCTCAGTCTGTAACATTATATATGTAGTTTATCCTATAAGGCATAGCTTTCAGATAGATGTCCCCGGGACAGGGGACATCTTTAGCTTCTGCCACCCATTGCCTTCAACAACCTCTTTGCTATTTGTAGCCCCATGTATACCATGTCAGTTGTTTAAATAATAAAAAAAAAGAGAAAAAAAGAGAGAGAGAGAGCATATCAGACCTATCACAGACTTTAGATGATAGACTCTCTGGAATGACTTAACTATTCCGCTTATCACTAAAATGCATCTCCTTACTGACTGACTGACTGGCTGATTGACTGACTGACTGAAGAGAGAGGTAAGGAGAGGAGTTAGAATCCCTTTGAAGGACGACCCTCTCTCTCTCTCTCTCTCTCTCTCTCTCTCTCTCTCTCTCTCTCTCTCTCTCTCTCTCTCTCTCTCTCTCTCTCTCTCTCTCTCACACACACACACACACACACACATTCTCATTCTTCCTCTCTCTCACTTTCTCACTTTCCCTTTATCATCACGTACGCCTCTTTTTTTTTCTTTTTTTTATTTACTTTGCAGTCAGCCGCCGCTAGTAACTCCTTCCGCCTTGTTCACTTCCCCTCCTCTCTCTCTCTCTCTCTCTCTTTTCTCTCTCTTCTCTCTCTCTTCTCTCTCCCTCTCTCTCCCCCCCTCCTCTCTCTCTCTCTCTCTCTCTCTCTCCTCTTCTCTCCCCTCCTCTCTCTCTCTCTCTCTCTCTCTCTCTCTCTCTGTGGCCCCATTCTTAAACTAACTTGGCATTTTCATCTCTTACGTTTTCTTTTCTCACTTAATTTTTTTTTTTGTTAGTCAAGAGGTAATCTTTCCCCGCCCCAAGGGAGAAACCACAACCAACATCACACACACACACACACACACACACACACACACACACACACACACACACACACACCACAGACACACACACACACACACACACAGACAACACACACACACACACACACACACACACACACACACACACACACACACACACACACACACACACACACACACACACACCAGGGTCCATTTTCGCGGACAGTCCCACTTTAAAATGTACAAAGAGCATCTTAACGAGTCTGTCTGATGAAGAAAAATCAACTAGATGATTACTTCTTTTTTTCGTGTCTGTGTGTGAGAGAGAAAATGAATGCTAATATGCGTGAAATTAGCTAACCTGCTTTATAATTGGATCAAGGCGGGCGCAAATTATAGTTAAAGGGGCCGAGAGTTGGCTTTCGTGAAAACTGTCATGAAGTAAGGAAAAGATAAAACAAGCTCGGAAAGATAAACAAGGGAATTCGATTTTCATCCCTCCCCCTCTTTTTTTTCAGGCAAAAGCCATTTAACGCCAAAGAAAGTTTATTCATTAGAGAGCAGCTAATGGGATTAATTTCGAGGCTTATTCAAAATTTTAAGTATATGATCCATGATGAAGGGGGAGAGAGAGAGAGAGAGAGAGAGAGAGAGAGAGAGAGAGAGAGAGAGAGAGAGAGAGAGAGAGAGAGAGAGAGAGAGAGAGAGAGAGAGAGAGAGAGAGAGAGAGAGAGAGAGAGAGAGAGAGAGAGAGAGAGATACATAACCAGCCTGATAAACAAAGACCCTAATCACAGATAAAAACACACAGACGGCCACAGAGACAGACGGATAAAAAGATAACAAAGAACAGGAGCATTAATCACACTCCAACAGAAGAGGATCGAGGTCATCCAAAACCATGCTCGGGGCGCCACGCTGGACCAGTGGCTGCGTCATGCAGAGCGAGGTCCGGCTGGTGCCCCTGACCACCAGGATCCAGCAGCTTGTGGCCTGTCGGGTGGCCGCGATCCTCCGGCAGGAGAGGAAGTTGTATTCACGGTCCAAGGTGAGCCGTGGCCCCCGGGTCTTGCCACAAGGACTTGCCACACCTGTCAGCCTGCAACACCTGCATGGCTACGCAGGGTGGCCCACGCCGCCAACCACCTCCTTCCAACCACCTTCTTCCACCTCCACCACCTACTGCAGGAAGGACCCCACCCTCCTGCCGCCTTCTACGTCGCCCCCCCCCCCCCCCGTGGCAAGCTCCGTCGGTGGAGGTCATCACCACCGCCTTGCCGGCCAGCCAGGCGCTGTGCACCCGGGCGCAGCACTGAGGGGAAGGCAGAGGCCAACGTCCCGGGCAGCGCCGTCTACTAATCGGACGCTCAGTCGACCCTGAGAGAGGGAGGACGGGCGCGGCGGCGGTCACAGGCCGGGAGGTGCTGTCCGACCCCTGCTCCACCCTGCAGACGGAGCTGCTGCCGATCCAGAATGCCCTGGAGCACGCCCGCCACCGTCGGGGGGAGATGGTGGTCATCCACTGCGACTCCAGGTCTGCCTTACAGGTCCTGCAACAGCTGCCTCCACCAGCGGACAACGTGCGGCTCACCACCACTATCATGGACCTCATCCAAGGGATCGCCCGCGTGCGGTTCCACTGGGTGCCCCACCACGTTGGACTGCGAGGAAACGAGGCTGCTGATGAGGCAGCCCGCGCAGCCAGCAGGCAGCAAGTGGCCTGCAGTCACCGCCGCCGTTTTGCCCAGCCTACAGCAGGCCAAGACGTTGCCAGACGTGCTGCCGCCCACAGCACAGAATAGCAACACCGGGAGACGGAGGCGTCCTCGCGGCAGGCGGGCTGGTATGCCCACCGTCCACTGCTTCCCGCCCGCCAGCTTTCCGGGGCGGACGAGGTCCTGCTTCACCGACACCGGCTGGGCTATCGCACGCTAGAGGAGCTGAGGGAGGACTTTGAGAGTGGACACTGTGGCCACCTTGCCCGGCACCCCCTGAGGCACTGCCTGCTGTCCTGCCCCGCCACGGCTCAGCTGAGGCAGCAGATCGGCGGCCCAGAGCACGACGAGGATAGGGCAGCCACGGGGCTCCGGCGGGCACAAGAGGACCTGCCTCGGCTGTTAGTGTTGGCAGTACCCCATTACATTACATGCTGAGCGCACCACACGCCACACAACGGAACATGGAGCGAGGTGACGCGCTTCGCTCACAGGAAGTCACTTGTGTCTCCAGTGGCTCATTTCTTATAAATGTATAGATTTAAGATTATTGTCCAAGCTCGCTTCGCTCGCTTGGACACCTATTTCAGCCGAATTCATTCTTTGGTACTAAATAGATTGGTGAATCTGTCATATAGGCTTGTAAAATGTTTACTCCACGAATGGGGGCAAGGTCTAGAGTGCATATAGGCTTGTAAAATGTTTACTCCACGAATGGGGGCAAGGTCTAGAGTGCATATTGGCTTGTAAAATGTTTACTCTACGAATGGGGGCAAGGTCTAGAGTGCATATAGTATTTTAAGGTGAGGGTATTTAAAAAGTTGACTTAAGCCTGTGCGAGCTTGGACACGTTCCACATCTTTAGTGTGGACGTCTATTTCCTAGTAGTATAATTAAGATTATAGTATAAGTTTGCAATTGCAATGTAGGTTTATCTTAAGGTAGTATGTAAGGCTAATATGTAAGTTTTGTAAGAGATGTAAACTAGGAAATAGACGTCCACACTAAAGATGTGGAACGTGTCCAAGCTCGCACAGGCTAAAGTCAACTTTTTAAATACTCTCACCTTAAAATACTTCTATTACAACCTGACCTAGAATGAATTCGGCTGAAATAGGTGTCCAAGCGAGCGAAGCGAGCTTGGACAATAAGCCAATATGCACTCTAGACCTTGCCCCCATTCATGGAGTAAACATTTTACAAGCCTATATGCACTCTAGACCTTGCCCCCATTCGTGGAGTAAACATTTTACAAGCCTATATGCACTCTAGACCTTGCCCCCATTCGTGGAGTAAACATTTTACAAGCCAATATGCACTCTAGGCCTTGCCCCCATTCGTGGAGTAAACATTTTACAAGCCTATATGCACTCTAGACCTTGCCCCCATTCGTGGAGTAAACATTTTACAAGCCTATATGCACTCTAGACCTTGCCCCCGTTCGTGGAGTAAACATTTTACAAGCCAATATGCACTCTAGACCTTGCCCCCATTCGTGGAGTAAACATTTTACAAGCCTATATGCACTCTAGACCTTGCCCCTATTCGTGGAGTAAACATTTTACAAGCCAATATGCACTCTAGACCTTGCCCCCATTCGTGGAGTAAACATTTTACAAGCCT
>JACEEZ010023609.1:10000-30000 GCA_016584305.1 Chionoecetes opilio
GGCTTATAGACAGATTCAGGCTACCATATGGTGGGGTAACGAGTACGTGTAGAGATAGGGACGTTCTGGGTCACTGGTATGGACTATAGGCACCATAATAACACACCCTATGACCTATACAGAACCAAGACAACAGTGTATGGGAGACGTATCGATCCTATTCTCTTTGGATGTTAGTATCGTCACTGTGTTTGGCGGTAAGGACATTATTGTTTTATTGGTGATCTAACTTGTGTTGGGAGGAACAGTGCGGCGGACACCTGTTTGGTTGTTCTCTTAGCCCCTCTGCCACACGCGCGATGGTTCATGAAGAAAGGAAGAGGAATATTTCGTGTATTTCGTGTTTATTATTCGTGTATTTTCATGGTTGAACGTAATTATTTTCTCAGAGCAGCACGAAACAGCTATGAGAGTTCTGAGTTCGAACAGGAGAGGTTCAGAGAGGAGAGGAGGAGAGAGAAGGAGAGAAGAGAGAGAGAGGAAGAGAGAGAGAGACGAAGAGGAGAGAGAGAGAGAGAGAGAGAGAGAGAGAGAGAGAGAGAGAGAGCACCAACTGCCCACTAACACCCGGAGAGAGAGAGAGAGAAGAGAGAGAGAGAGAGAGAGAGAGAGAGAGAGAGAGAGAAGAGACCACCAACTGCCCACTAACACCCCGAGAGAGAGAGAGAGAGAGAGAGAGAGAGAGAGAGAGAGAGAGAGAGAGAGAGACCAATTACCCACTAACACTACATAAACTAAAACAAACTACATAGACAGCAAAGGTCACAACCCATTGACCTTTTTCACGAGTACTTTTCAGTCCAAAATAAACCTCTTCAGAGACTCATTACACGAACACGCACACCATTAGACAACACCCTCAAAGTACTCATAGTTAGTTAGTTAATTTACTGACAAAGAATTTTCAATTAATACATAATACAAAATACTAAAGAATACAAAACACAAAATTATCTACAAAAAACAATGCAGATCTATCATTTGTCCAAACAAAAGTATAATATTCTTCTTTCCAAGTAGAAGGTAATGCATATAATCAAAGCAAAAATACTAAGCACTTCATGTACATAATCACACAATTCACATACTGGTTAGGTTAGGTTAGGTTAGGTTAGGTTAGGTTAGGTTAGGTTAGATTAGGTTAGGTTAGGTTAGGTTAGGTTAGGTTAGGTACATATGTGTCCTCATTCATCAGGTTGGTAATATTTGAGAACGATAACATGTTGTACACTGTATCTTGCGCGACAGTGAGCAGACACACATACAATCACACTCACTGCTAAATATACACACATTGTCGTATATAGGTCAAAATACAACCCATGGCATTTATTCAACGTTCGAGACTGAGATAGTTTGGCTAATTAATAGTTCATATTGTTGGGGCAAGTTTTGAGGAGGCCAATATCGCTATCTGCATGAGGTGTTTGAGGGGACCTGCCAGCACCGTAATGAAGGAGATAAGACTAAGAGAGAGAGAGAGAGAGAGAGAGAGAGAGAGAGAGAGAGAGAGAGAGAGAGAGATATCAGATTCAACACTTTTATTCACAATCGACAGTTGTGAAAAAGACTTCGTTCCAGGAAAACAGTCTTATCACGATATGATATAAAAAAAGATACATAAAAAACATAGGCTATGACATACTAAAACATACGCCTATGTACAATCATGATATGGAAATTAATGAACTAGTAATTTAAAAGCAGCAATACTATAGCTAATATTAGCGGATAGTAATAATGGCAAGGATAATATGAAAAACACAGTAATAAAGTTGTATTCGAAGAGAGAGAGAGAGAGAGAGAGAGAGAGAGAGAGAGAGAGAGAGAGAGAGAGAGAGAGAGAGAGAGAGAGAGAGAGAGAGAGAGAGAGAGAGAGAGAGAGAGAAGAAAGAGAGAGAGAGAAGAAAGAAGAAGAGACCAAATATAACTATCCACTAACACTACATAAACTCGAACTATATAGACAGCAATATAGAAAGCACTATAGATACACTATATACAACACCACTAAAGAGAGAGAGAGAGAGAGAGAGAGAGAGAGAGAGAGAGAGGTGGGTGCGAGAGGTACAAGAAGGGTGAGTGAGTGAGGTATAGGGTTATTATCGATCCCTAATCACCATTCTGAGCTAATGACGGTGCTACCAGACCTCCAAGACTATCCATAACGGGGAAATACTAAGGGCACACGCGTCAAGGCCCGGTGATTAAGACTAATTATCTCATACCGGCTAATTCCTACCTTCGTTAATTTTAAGCTGGGAGAATCGTGAAGTATTTCCTAACTGAGCCGCCATAACACCGTGATTGCAGTTTCTAGGCACAGCATCCACGTCATTGAATCGATTTTGTGTTATCACTTTCAAAACAACGCCTAGCTAGTTATGTTTACTTGTTATCTTTGTTATTATTTTGTAGTTCTATTATTTGTTATCATATAGGTACAGCATGCATGTTATTGAACTCTGCTGAATCGATTTTGTGTTATCACTTTCAAAACAACGTCTCGCTAGTTATGTTTACTTGTTATCTGTATTATTGTTTGCCGCTACTATCGTTGTTATTAATAGTATTACTTGTATCATTATCATCATCATTACTATAGTATGTTTATTTACTTATAATTTTTGTTATTATTTTCTGCTACTATTACTGTTATCAATATTATTACTTGTAGCATTATTATCATTATCATTATTACCTTTATCATTGCCATTATAAATATTACTTTCATCTTTATCATTCTTTATGTTCATTTATTATTGTTATTTATTACCGTTATTATGATCGTTTTTGTTATCATTATCGTTCAATTAAACCCGTCAGGGTGGCATGGTTGGTAGAGTCGTGAACTCGCGTGTGTAGCGTCCCTTCGCATTTGGTCAGCGGTTCGAGTCCACCAAGTTCGTTCTGGCGTGGTGGCGCTTTGTATAGTCAATAACCTTGTAGTTGGTACTTGCAAAGTGTCTAGATAGGATCAAAGTATCTTATCTTATCGTTCAATTATTGTTCATCATCAATATCATCAATATCATCAATATCATTATCACGTCACTATATATATAACAAATCACATTAGAAAAGTATGCAATCATCTTTTTAGTAATTTTCTGTACCCGATAATTTTAGATAGATAATAATAGATAATTTTCTGTATTTTTCTGTTCCTTTCTGCATTCACGTTTGCATTTGTATAAGAAAGAAGAAGAAAAAATATGTCGGATTTACTGAGGCCTTTTTTTAGCCCCTCGCTGTTGCCGACGGTCTCGACACGACAGGCTTAAAGTAGCGTCACTTCCTTGTGTCTGTGTGTATGTATGTGTGTGTGTGTGTGTGTGTGTGTGTGTGTGTGTGTGTGTGTGTGTGTGTGTGTGTGTGTGTGTGTGTGTGTGTGTGTGTGTGTGTGTGGTAGGCTGTGGTAGTCTCTCTCTCTCTCTCTCTCTCTCTCTCTCTCTCTCTCTCTCTCTCTCTCTCTCTCTCTCTCTCTCTCTCTCTCTCTCTCTCTCTCTCTCTCTCTCTCTCTCTCTTTACAGGAACTACCTCGTGTAGGTCTCGCGGCCTCTTGTAGCTTCCTTATTTCTTATGTTCTTGTGTGTGATGTTGGCGTAACTGTGTGGTAGTGAGTCTATGATAAGGTTGTGAGGCTGTGGTGAGTGTGGTGTGGTGGTGAGGCCGTGGTGTAGTGTGGTTGGTGACTGTGGTGGTGATAGTGAAGGTGGTGATGACTATGATGCTATGTCGTATGGGGGAAGGGGATGGTTGGTGGTAGGGAAACGGGGGTGGGTGTTGGTGGTGGGGGAAGGGGATGGTTGGTGGTAGGGAAACGGGGGTGGGTGTTGGTTGTGGGGGAAGGGGATGGGTGTTGGTGGTGGGGGAAGGGGATGGTTGGTGGTAGGGAAACGGGAGTGGGTGTTGGTTGTGGGGGAAGGGGATGGGTGTTGGTGGTGGGGGAAGGGGATGGTTGGTGGTAGGGAAACGGGAGTGGGTGTTGGTTGTGGGGGAAGGGGATGGGTGTTGGTGGTGGGGTAAGGGGATGGGTGTTGGTGGTGGGGGAAGGAATGGATGTTGGTGGTGGGGGAAGGGGATGGGTGTTGGTGGTGGGGGAAGGAATGGGTGTTGGTGGTGGGGGAAGGGGATGGGTGTTGGAAGTGGGGATATGGGTGGGAATGGGGGTGGCTGTTGTGTTGTGAGCTTGTGAAGCTATCTATAATCCACACGTCACTTCCGCTTCCCCGCCTCAGGAGAAGCTTTCATGATAATACTAAGAATATAGAACAAAAAATCTAAAAATACTCAATCTCTGGGTAGACTCAAATATTGACGGCATTCTTGATCAATAGTGTTACCTAGTGTTACCAGTGTTAGTTAGTGTTACTAGTTACCGGTGCTACCTAGAGCCGTCTTGTATGTACACCTCACCACCTTCCTCCTCCCACTAAAAATAAGGAACAAGGATCGAAAAATACTAAATCTCTGGGTAAACTCAAATATTGACGACATTCTTTTATTCATAATTGTTCCGGCGTTACCTAACCTAACCTAACCTAACCTAACCTAACCTAACCTAACCTAACCTAACCTAACCTAACCTAAACCTAGCCTAACCTAACCTAACCTAGCTTAACCAAGAGGTGTATGATACATCTTACCGCCTTCACCCCCATTCTTTTCTCCGCATTTTTTTCTCAATATTAATCCTTCATTCACTCATTATCATTCATTCATCGTTTTATTCATAGTTATTCCAGTGCTATCTAGAGCAGTATTATACATCTCACCGCCTCCCCCCTTTCCCCCCTCCTCCCCTCCCCTCCCCCCTTGTGGTGTTAGTCCAAGGCCACTAATACCAGCTGCTTATACATACTTAGCATATATTAAAGCCTTTTTTTTCCCCTGGGTTTTGCAGCACGTCCTTGGGAGAAATACAGCACGATTTACATCATACTATATATCCGCCATAACAGTTTCTCTACCCGCTCTGTAAAAGCCGCTGGAAAGAAAGACCAGTTGGGCGGCGCGAAAAAAGGGAAGAAATTAAATAACTGTGTTTGCTCTCAGGCGTTATTACACTTGTTTTGCTTTACTCTCAGACGAAGACATAGAAAAATAGTGATGATAAGGGTGTGGGGGAAGGCTTACACTACTCAGTTTCATGGAATTACCTATGTAAATAGCATTAGTTACGGGAGAGTAGACTTAGTTCTGAAAGTAAAGTTTATCTGGCGAGAGAAAGAGTGTGGGAAGGTGTTGGGAAAGCCGGAGGGTCAGCAAATCTAAATACCTCCACTCTTAGAAAAAAAGGGTAGGAATAGGGTAGAAAAAGGGTATTTGTAGTGATGAAATACTGCTACCCTTTTCCTACCCTTACAAATATGCCCTATCGGATGGACGCAAATATACCCTTTTCCAACCCTCTCGTCTAAAAAGGGTAGATAAAGGGTAGATGAAGGGTATAATCGGCAGCATCTACCCTCCAGCCTGGCGATAGGGTTTAAAAAGGGTAGTGATGGTGCGATGTAACAATTCTACCCTTAATGTACCCCCCATTTCTGAGAGTGTACGCGTGAAATATGCTGGGGGTTTTTTCGGGAATATTGTAGCCATAAGTTAATAATTCAGCTGCGAGGCGAGGCTGGGAGTGGGCTAGAATAGGATTACTCGACCAGGCGGTGCACTCTCAGAAATGGGGGGTACTTTAAGGGTCGAACTGTTACATCACACCATCACTACCCTTTTTAAACCCTATGTCCAGGCTGGAGGGTAGATGCTGCCGATTATACCCTTCATCTACCCTTTATCTACCCTTTTTAGACGAGAAGGTTGGAAAAGGGTATATTTGCGTCGATCCGATAGGGTATATTTGTAAGGGTAGAAAAAGGGTAGCAGTATTTCATCACTACAAACACCCTTTTTCTACCCTTTTCCTACCCTTCTTTTCTAAGAGTGTGGGAGGAGCAGGCGAGGACAGGGGAAGGAACAATGCAGAAGCCACGACCACGAGAGAACAAGGGCGGGTGAGCTTGAGGTGAAGGAGGACTGGAGGACAAGGAATAAGAGAGCAGAGGGAATACTGAGCTAAGATAAGAATAAAGCATGAGCATAACTTTCAGAGGGACTTGCCTAGAATGGGAATTAGAAGTGAGAGATTGCAACATGTTAGAAATGGGAACTACGTGTAATTTAGAGGTAGATTTAGACTAGGATAAGGGGGTTGATGGTAGGATAGGGGGCTAAGCGAGAAGGACTGGTGTTATAAGACTTGCCTAGAATGGAAATTAGAAGTGAGAGATTGTTAGAAATGGGAGCTACGTGTAATAGGAGGAAGGTTTAGGTGAGGTAAGGTTTAGGTAGGTTTAGGTGTGGATGGGGAGCTGATGGTAGGTAAGCGAGAGGGATATATTGTTGTGAACGTGCAGGGCAAGGGGAGGGTGTGCAGTGTTTGGTTTAAAGGGCGCGGCTACCGGGGTGCTGGGGCGGGAGACTGGGATGGACGCGTCTCCCTGGTGTGCATATACTTGTAAAGTTTATCATCTGAACAGGATTTCTCTGCTTCCCTGGCCTTTAATACATGCACGATTATTGCACGTGGAGTGTAAGCCTTTCAAATGACAGATGTGGGTTGGGCTGACATGATAATTCTGTTAAATACTGAAACAAAGAAGCCTTGGAAATAAGAATATAGTTGACGTGGGTGATTGTGATTGTCTCGCAACATTATCTCTCATTATAATGTTGATCTCATATAGTATTATTAGAACATTAATTAATCATGAATAAACTAGTTACGCGAACATGTTATTTTGTATTGTTGTATTCGGCTATCTCTCATTATAATGTTGACTCATTATACTAGAGTATCTAGAGCTCTAGTACTAGAACATTAGGCTATTAATCATGAATTAAGTAGTTACGCGAAAACATTATTTCGTATTGCTGTATTCGACTGATTAATGTAGGAAAGTCAAATAAACAAAAATAATAATTACCCATATGTCTGAATTAGGAAAATACAACAACATTCAAGCACCAGCATAATAATTAGATGACAAAAGCCTCATGCATATTAAACCACATCAGCATCAGTGTGTAAGGCACGGTGAAGGGCGCACAATACTTCCTCGAGTCACCACACCACTTCCCATCGACGCACTGACGTCAATAACCTCTACAAGTCGCCTCTACATCAGATAAACTAATAACAATAGTGAGGGAAGACTAAACAACGGGAAGGAAAAGTTACAGAAGGACGGTGATCGAGAGGAAGGGAGATAAAGAGAGAGAAGAATGATTAAGAGAATGAAGAGGGAGAAGGAAAGGGTGGAAGAGGAGGAGGAGGAAGAGGAAGAGAAGGAAAGAGAAATAGTTATAGGGAGAAAAATGATTAAGAAAATTAAGAGGGTGAAGGAAAAGGTGGAAGAGGAGGAGGAGGAAGAGGAAGAGAAGGAAAGAGAAAGAGTTATAATTCGAGAACGAGGATGTGGCTGTTTGTGTGGCAGTGTGGTGGAAGCTATACATGTTGACACGTGTTATTGACTTAAGAGCAAGAGGAAGGTATTCTGTCTGTATGTAAGTGGATATTCTATTAGTATATGCTGATGATGATAATATAGAGTGGTAATGTAAGTGGTTATTTTATTAGTAGTGCCGACCCGGACCTTCCAACGGACCGGTTCTATTCGGACCGCCATCTTTGCTTTGGTGTTTGTTTCTTTATAAATAAGAGTGTAACCGTTTTGAATATCCCATGTAGTAAAACAACCATTTTAACATTTCTAGTATCAATATGAATATAAATATCGATATGTAACTGAACCGAGGAACCAAAATAGAAAATGAGTAAAATGACAGCAAAAAAAAAGTTGCGGCAAAGTTTGTTTACAAAATCAGCTGATTTGGCGAACTTTCGTGGGATTCAAATACGAGACGGAGAACATTCTTGTAAATAAGCGTATGTAGAGTGCTTTTCCTCTACTTTAACATGAACATATCAGAAATGCTCTATCTTGTCTCATTTTTGTATGATCAATGCTCAGTTTGGGTCCGTATTTACCCCGGTGACAAAAACACTCGTGGGCATAGATCACTGTATACCTGGACTGCGCACGGAATATCGGCCTGTTGCACATGGGCCTGAACTTGCCCTGAAGTCGGAGGGCCACTCGGATTCATATATATATATATAATATATATAATATATATATATTATATATATATATATATATATATTATATATATATATATATATATATATATATATATATATATATATATATATATATATATATATATATATATATATATATATATATATATATATATATATACGCATCATATAGACTGGTTTATCAGTAGATATGATATACTGTAATCTTCGTAAATGTTTGTTCTATAATATTATCAAATAAAAAACAGTAAAACACGCTAAAGAAATGCCATTACGAGACTGAAGAAATATGCATGAACTTAATATTCACTTCAACTCTTCACCATTCAAAACTTTGCGAGTCAACTTTTATCACAAAGGGTATCAATAGAAGCGCAATTTTATCAGCTTTCCATTGCTATATTTCGTTATCTGATAAATTAATTAGAACCATGCATAAATTAGCGTTACATAAATAAATAAAATCATCAATCGGGTAATTTTCCCGATTGATGAGGTTATTTATTTAGTTAACGCTAATTTATATATGGTGCTAATTCAGTTATCAGAAAACAAAAAATATATAAGTAAATAAACAACATCATCAATCGGGAAAATTACCCGATTGATGATTTTATTTATTTATTTAACGCTAATTTATGCATGGTTCTAATTAATTTATCAGATAACGAAATATAGCAATGGAAAGCTAATAAAATTGCGCTTCTATTGATATCCTTCATGATAAAAGTTGACTCGCAAAGTTTTAAATGGCGAAGAGTTAAGTGAATATTAAGTTCATGCATATTTCTTCATAGTCTCGTAATGGCATTTCTTTAGCGTGTTTTACTGTTTTTTATTTGATAATATTATAGAACAAACATTTACGAAGATTACAGTATATCATATATACTGATAAACCAGTCTATATGATAGTCCATATACCACTATATCTCTTTGTCGGGCGCCCCGCAGGCCCCTATGCAGCCCCGCAATTCAAAACATTGTCGCGTGTGCAGTCCAGGTATACAGTGGTCTATGTCGTGGGGTAAATTGGACCCAGTGTAATGTACCCCACACGGCATATCACGGAGAGGATTAACTGCTTATTTGCACTAGTTTCTTTCGCTTCAGGTTGTTGAATGCTAATATGGAATTAGTCTATGGGTGCTGGTATATAAATTAAGGGTAAATTTTTACTCAAGGACCAGAATTTTCTACACAATTGGGAGTATACTTTGTTTACCTTAATGGATACGGTAAATGTGCAGTTTCAACCAATACTTCCTATAAACCAATACTCTCCCGACATAACTGGGGGGCAATGCCCCCCATACCTCCCTGCTAGTTAACTAACCTAACATGGGCATTGATTACGTAACCTAACGATATTATTTTACAATAGGACCGAAATTCCCTACACAACTGGAAGTGTGGTTTATGTTTACCTTATTGGATTCTAGGAAGCTTTCTCTCTATGAGTTTCCGTCGCAAATCATTACTTTTGGAGATAATGACATGTTCATAGGGAGGCGAGAGACAAGTGTTTACGTGCGCCTCATTCTTCTTCCTCTTGTGACCTGCCTCGCCTCTGTTCTTCCCTTGCCGCGGACACTTTTTAATGCAGATTTGACTTTAGTTTGGAGGTTAAAGCGTGGGTTAGGTTAGTGAGTCAAAAGGTGGGGTTAGGTTAGTTTAATTTTCATATCTCCTATACACTCGGATCTTCTTCCTATTAAAAACATCTTATATCTCCAAAAGAAGTGCCTTGTGACGGAAGCTCATAGAGATAACGTTTCTTAGAATCCAATAAGGTAAACAGAAACCATACTCACGAGTATGTAGAGAATTTCGGTCCTAGTGTAAAAATTTACCAACCTAACCTCACTGGGGGGGTTTCGCCCCCCATATCTCCCTTGTGCTATTTTTCATTTCCGCCAGCTGTTGTAGGGGTTAGAAATATTCCTTATGATGAAAACGAAACGTTCAGGATATTTAAAACCACCCAGCGTGTATTGGTTTAAACTGCACTTATACCATGGATTCTAAGAAACACTCTCTATGAGCTTCCTTCGGAAATCACTACTTTTGGTGATATAAAATATTTT
The DNA here is from genome assembly GCA_016584305.1 of Chionoecetes opilio. NCBI lineage: Eukaryota > Metazoa > Arthropoda > Malacostraca > Decapoda > Majidae > Chionoecetes > Chionoecetes opilio. The sequence goes on from JACEEZ010023609.1 coordinate 20,252, forward strand.
TTATGTGAAGGAGAGGATATGTGTATAAAAGATATGAAAATTAACTAACCTAACCCCACCTTTTGACTCAATAACCTAACCTAATCTAACCCCATGTTTTAACCTCCTAACTAAAGCCAAATCCTCATTAATAAGTGTCCATGGCAAGGTAAGAACAGAGGCGATGCAGGTCACAAGAGGAAGAGTGAGGCGCACGTAAACAATTGTCTCGCCTCTCTATAAACAACATGTCATCTCCAAAAGTAATGTTTTGTGGCGGAAGCTCATAGAGAGAATGTTTCCTAGAACCCAATAAGGTAAACAGAAACCATACTCCCAATTGTGTAGGGAATTCTGGCCCTAGTGTAAAATAATTCTAAATTAAGTAACAATGCCTAGAAATTATAAAAGAAAAACTAACATAGACCTAGAAAAAGAAGAAATACTAGGAACTTAAAGACTGTAACCCAAATGTGTGCGTGTTGGTCATCTTTTTTGTCTCCCCAGAGAATGTAAAGAACAGCTCACATAATGTTTTATAGTGTCCATGGGCATGGTATGAAACGTTGTATAAGCTTTTGGAGGTTTGTCAAATTTGTAAGAATTTAAAAAAAATATATATATAGGACCGATTTGCCCCAGAGTTAGGTCCGATTTACCCCAGAGTTAGGTCCGATTTACCCCATTTATTGTAACAATGCGGTCCGCACTTCTCAGTGTATTGCTAACAGAGCTATAATGGAATTTGTTCAAACTTTAATGACATATAGGTAGTGACCCTTCTATGATTGTATTAAATTTTTGTTTGTTTATTTCAATATATATGGAAACTAGATCAAAGTTTGTCAAAACCAGGACCAAATTACCCCGGTCGGCACATATGCTGATGATGACAATATAGAGTGGTAATGTAAGTGGTTATTCTATTAGTATATGCTGATGATGATAATATAGAGTGGTAATGTAAGTGGTTATTCTATTAGTATATGCTGATGATGATAATATAGAGTGGTAATGTGAGTGGTTATTCTATTAGTATATGCTGATGATGATAATATAGAGTGGTAATGTGAGTGGTTATTCTATTAGTATATGCTGATGATGATAATATAGAGTGGTAATGTGAGTGGTTATTCTATTAGTATATGCTGATGATGATAATACAGAGTGGTAATGTAAGTGGTTATTCTATTAGTATATGATAACTGATGAAAGAATTATGCTGTTGTTATTATGCTTCATACTAATTACTCATAAGGTTATAATACGATATCAGTTCATTATAAGGACAATGAGAACTAAATATGTGTATACTATTATCCTCTACGGAATTATTAAGTATCGGCTATGCAAGGGGAGCATATATGCGTGCAAGTGAAACAGTGAATATCAATAAATGTACACCCCCCCCCCCCCACACACACATACACACACACACACAAAACCACCTACACCCACCCACACACACATAGTACAAGTGCTATACTTCCATACAATAAAAATAAAAAACCACCAACATCCACCATTAATTCAGAAGAAATAACTGTGAAATTACAAATCAAAATCACTATCCAGCAAAAATGTAATAAAGTCTGTGTTGTGATGCAAGTTTTAGTGTCTCCCGTGAAGGGTTAACACACGCACGTACCAGACTAATATTTAGACCAGACCTAATGAATGAGCAAGCGTCAATATATTATCCATGGCAGCGAGGCGTGATGGGATGTTTTCTGATGAATACTTGATGACAACTTTTATTTACGTCACGCTATGCCATGAAACACGTAAAGATTAGTTTTTTCGATTTTCGTTTCAGGTTAGGTTTAGTTTAGTATTATTCGTGACCTAGTTTTTTTTCGTAGATTTTGGTGTGTTTTGGAATTATCTGGTTCGTTTTTCTTGGAAATAACTAGTTTTTCACAGGTGGGGTTATGAGGGTTAAACAAAATCTAGAGCTTGCCAAGAAAAAAAAAATTAGATTCTTTCAAAATATATCAAAGTCTATCAGAAAAATATAGTTTCGTCTGTAAATGGAGAGGATCACTAAAACGAATCTTTACCGCAAGGAAATGGATACCGAATCGTGATGGGATATTTTCGGATAAATACTTAATGGCAACCTTTAGTTACGTAACGCCATGCCATGAAACACCGCTAGGCTTGTGTTTCTCAACGTATTTTTAGATTCAACACACTGTAATTCTTCAAAGCACAACTCAACGGGCAAAACATAAGATAACATCACAAAGTCCTCATCCTTTATAGGGTAATGTTGGGTAAAAATAATCTTCCCATCATCAGAATGTAAATCAATAATGCCAGATGGAACGTATAAACAAGTCTTACCTTTGTAACAGATGATAACCTAATTTTTATAGGGTAATGTTGAGTGAAAATAATCCTATCTTCAGAACGTAAATTAATAAAGGTAGATAGAACGTACAAGCAAGTTTTACCTCCGTGACAGAAGACAACCTCACTATTATAGGGTAATGTTGGGCAATAATAATCCTCCTATCATTAGAATATGAATTAATAAATGTAGATAAAACGTTCAAACAAGTCTTACCTCCGTGATACCCGCCGCAGAGAAATCGTCTCACGCCAACATGTAAACAAGAGCACGGCAAAGCGTTGGTTCTTTTCTTATATGTAAATTTCAAAACACAAAGATCTCAAACAAATCTGGAAAATCTAAGAAAACAAATATTAAAAAATACAAAGATGATGAAATGAGATCAGATTACAGCAAGAAAACAAATATATGTGAATATTATACGAGGATGCTCCGTAATCAAAGGATAATAGGCTGCGTCTTTTTTATTTATTTTATTTTTTCTGCGTCTTGAAGGATACGATTACTTGATTACTTAATAATTCTCATCTTACAGTTTTAAATGTAATTCCTAAATCTACTATAATCTTTTTGTAGTTTGGATGTTTTTGGATATATATATATATATATATGAAAAAAGAACCAACATTTCGGTGCACTTGTGATCATGTGTTGACGTTCGGTGTTTACGTGAGCCGAGCCTTTCCTACCTAGCGTTCCTTGGTTGTCACGGAGGTAAGGTATGCTTGTACGTCTTGTTCGATCTATTACTTTACATTCTTATGATGGGAAGCGCACTTTCCCCGAGCCTTCTGCGATGAGGAATGCACATAACACCAGTGGGGTTATTTTTACTCCTGTGAACCGCCCACTCAACCTTATATATAACGGTGCATAAGGATCGATGTTTAATGTTACGAGCATGTTTAAGGCATTGTTAGCTCAGACGGTGCGAATGCGAGGTCCTGGTGGTGTTGCAGACGAATGGTGTTAGCCAGGAGGTGTTGCAGACGAGTGGTGTTGGCCAGGAGGTGTTGCAGACGAATGGTGTTAGTCAGGAGGTGTTGCAGATGAGTGATGTTAGTCAGGAAGTGTTGCTGACGAGTGGTGTTAGTCAGGAGGTGTTGCTGACGAGTGGTGTTAGTCAGGAAGTGCTGCAGACGAGTGGTGTTAGTCAGGAAGTATTGCAGACGAGTGGTGTTAGTCAGGAAGTGTTACAGACGAGTGGTGTTAGTCAGGAAGTGTTGCAGATGAGTGGTGTTAGTCAGGAAGTATTGCAGACGAGTGATGTTAGTCGGGAAGTGTTGCAGACGAGTGGTGTTAGTCAGGAGGTGTTGCTGACGAGTGGTGTTAGTCAGGGAGTGTTACAGACGAGTGGTGTTAGTCAGGAAGTGTTGCAGACGAGTGGTGTTAGTCAGGAAGTGTTGCATACGAGTGGTGTTACTCAGGAAGTGTTGCAGACGAGTGGTGTTAGTCAGGAAGTATTGCAGACGAGTGGTGTTAGTCAGGAAGTGTTACAGACGAGTGGTGTTAGTCAGGAAGTGTTGCAGACGAGTGGTGTTAGTCAGGAAGTGTTGCAGACGAGTGGTGTTAGTCAGGAAGTGTTGCAGACGAGTGGTGTTAGTCAGGAAGTGTTACAGACGAGTGGTGTTAGTCAGGAAGTGTTGCAGACGAGTGGTGTTAGTCAGGAAGTGTTGCAGACGAGTGGTGTTAGTCAGGAAGTGTTACAGACGAGTGGTGTTAGTCAGGAAGTGTTGCAGACGAGTGGTGTTAGTCAGAAGGTGTTGCTGACGAGTGGTGTTAGTCAGGAGGTGTTGCTGACGAGTGGTGTTAGTCAGGAAGTGTTGCAGACGAGTGGTGTTAGTCAGGAGGTGTTGCTGACGAGTGGTGTTAGTCAGGAAGTGTTGCAGACGAGTGGTGTTAGTCAGGAGGTGTTGCTGACGAGTGGTGTTAGTCAGGAAGTGTTGCAGACGAGTGGTGTTAGTCAGGAAGTGTTGCAGACGAGTGGCGTTAGTCAGGAAGTATTGCTGACGAGTGGTGTTGGCCAGGAAGTGTTGCAGACGAGTGGTGTTAGTCAGGAGGTGTTGCTGACGAGTGGTGTTAGTCAGGAGGTGTTGCTGACGAGTGGTGTTAGTCAGGGAGTGTTACAGACGAGTGGTGTTAGTCAGGAAGTGTTGCAGACGAGTGGTGTTAGTCAGGAAGTGTTGCATACGAGTGGTGTTACTCAGGAAGTGTTGCAGACGAGTGGTGTTAGTCAGGAAGTATTGCAGACGAGTGGTGTTAGTCAGGAAGTGTTACAGACGAGTGGTGTTAGTCAGGAAGTGTTGCAGACGAGTGGTGTTAGTCAGGAAGTGTTGCAGACGAGTGGTGTTTAGTCAGGAAGTGTTCAGACGAGTGGTGTTAGTCAGGAAGTGTTACAGACGAGTGGTGTTAGTCAGGAAGTGTTGCAGACGAGTGGTGTTAGTCAGGAAGTGTTGCAGACGAGTGGTGTTAGTCAGGAAGTGTTACAGACGAGTGGTGTTAGTCAGGAAGTGTTGCAGACGAGTGGTGTTAGTCAGGAGGTGTTGCTGACGAGTGGTGTTAGTCAGGAGGTGTTGCTGACGAGTGGTGTTAGTCAGGAAGTGTTGCAGACGAGTGGTGTTAGTCAGGAGGTGTTGCTGACGAGTGGTGTTAGTCAGGAAGTGTTGCAGACGAGTGGTGTTAGTCAGGAGGTGTTGCTGACGAGTGGTGTTAGTCAGGAAGTGTTGCAGACGAGTGGTGTTAGTCAGGAAGTGTTGCAGACGAGTGGCGTTAGTCAGGAAGTATTGCTGACGAGTGGTGTTGGCCAGGAAGTGTTGCAGACGAGTGGTGTTAGTCAGGAGGTGTTGCTGACGAGTGGTGTTAGTCAGGAGGTGTTGCTGACGAGTGGTGTTAGTCAGGAAGTGTTGCAGACGAGTGGTGTTAGTCAGGAGGTGTTGCTGACGAGTGGTGTTAGTCAGGAAGTGTTGCAGACGAGTGGTGTTAGTCAGGAAGTGTTGCAGACGAGTGGTGTTAGTCAGGAGGTGTTGCTGACGAGTGGTGCTAGTCAGGGAGTGTTACAGACGAGTGGTGTTAGTCAGGAAGTGTTGCAGACGAGCGGTGTCAGTCAGGAGGTGTTGCTGACGAGTGGTGTTGGCCAGGAAGTGTCGCAGACGAGTGGTGATGGCCAGGAAGTGTTGCAGACGATTGGTGTTAGTCAGGAAGTGTTGCCGCAGTGTTGGTGTTGAGGTGTTCCTTCCCTTCAGGTGATGACAGGGGTGGTGGAGGCAGCACCAGCGCCACCGACAGGGTAACTCACTTCACCTGCCAGGCCAATGCAGGGGTTGTTTTGAATATTGAGTTAGGATGTAAAGCATAAAATTAGCCTGTGAACTATTATTGCAAAAAAACTCGTGATATGTAAATAATCTGTCATTGTTTTGCGCTGTGACCCGGATAATTACCGGATACTTTTTTCATGTTGTTATATATAATGCATTGCTGCCATGCATAGTGAGTGTATGTGTGTCATCGAGAAGGAAATTACACCTAACACGCATGAGTGAGATACAATCACCATGAAGTATAAGACATAGCCCGTCTGCCGCTGCACACAACATATACATCCATAGCAAAGACTCAAACTTTGTATTGCGTAACTCACCAGCATCGCCACTCGCTGCCTGAGTGAGTGGTCTCGAGTGGGTGACTGCAGCTCAGATCATGGTTCCCAATACGCGTGATGAACAGGCACTAACAAGACCAGGCTAGGACTTGTTGCAATGGCCTTAAGTTAGATAAATATACATTATAAAGAGACAGGGAGAGCTGGGTCATAAATATGTATACTATAGTGGGTGACTGGAAAAGGTTTAATCCCTTCACGCCCAGATCGTTCCTTTGCTATATAAAATCGTCTGTTGTTAGCCATAAAATTATGAAAAGTGACTGAATATACCAAATTAACTAGTGGACAAGGATACTAAACAGGTCATATCTCTAAAATTTTGCTTATATTCACTAAAAATCATCTAATGGTAGCCAAATTACAATGGAAATTACGTTCTGGGCCTCAAGGGGTTAACAGTTAGGTAAAAGGCCTGAACACAATAAAAAGGTTAGGTATAAGAAAAATCACGTTACAGTATAGTCCACCGTTGACAGTAGTGATTGATTTTTTCCTGTTATGATAATCTTGCAGCTCCTCCTTGCCCCATAACCTGATGGAGCGTTAACCCCTTCGTGCCCAGATCTTTCCTTTGCTATGAAAAATCGTATGTTGTTGGCCATAAAATTACGAAAAATAACTGAATAAACCAAATTAGTTATCGACAAGGATAGTAAATAGGTTATTATTATTATTACGTCATTACGTCATTACTATTACGTCATCATCTATAAAATATTGCTTATGTTCACTAAAAATTGTCTAATGGTAGCCAAATTACAATGGAAATTTCGTTCTGGGTCTCGAGGTTTTAAGAAGAGTATCAACAGACTAATAAATAATAGAGAAAAAGTGAGCACCGAAAAGTCGTCTCTGTTGACCCAAGAACACAGCAAATGAGAGGACAAATAACTCTCACGCTCGGCCGAGTATAAATAAGAGAAAGAGAAAGAGGGAAGGGAGGGATTGGGAGGAGACACTCGGCCAAAAAGACGGAACCGACATTGGAAAGGCAGCCACCAGAAAAAGTTTTGAAATTATCTTCGCTCTAGCCTGCAGTTTTTCCAGTTTTCTCGTTCAAGGAAGACATTTTGGGAGTCTGGCAAATGTCATAAGTAAATGGCACGTACCTTTTCCGCCACACTTTGCTTCTTTGCCTTTATGTCAATATACCTTCAGTCTATACGGTAATGCTGATCAGAGGAACGTTGTATCAGTGATGGTAAGGCGGGTAACGTCATCCTTATGTGCGGAGTCAGTAGGGAGTTTTAAAAGGAGGCTAGACAGATTCATGGATAGGAATAAAAGGTGGATGTAGATAGTGTTAAGTAACAGGAACTACCACGTGTAAGTATCATAGCTTCTTGTGGCTTTCTTATGTTCTTATGTTCTTATCCGGCCAGCATATTCCCCAACTCTATGCGATTATGTGGTTTCCTAGTGAAGACGCTTGGCTGTAGCTCCGAAACTAACCATATGATAATTTCGAAAATACCCTAAATGTGATTCCCACACAAAGTTACCCGTATCTGTCCAGAAAACCTAACCTACCCTAACCGTAACCTAACGAAACCTAACCTGACGTGTTCAAGAGTAAACGCAGCATAGGGGAGAGCGGGGCAGGTTGCATCGAGGGTAGGTTGCATCATTGCCTCTAACTCGCATGTTATCACACGTACATCGTCTTAATACTACTACTATAAACTACTACTACTACAACTACAACAATAATAATAATAAAAAAAGTTAATGCGAGTTAAGGCGTTTTCTGTGGGGATCCTGATTGCAACCGAAAAAGTTTCGGTTGCTCAGATTTCGATCCCTGTTCAACCATCCAGGGATGATTGGCCCGACCCGCAATCATTTGTTGTTGTTGTTGTGACCGTTTGCAACCGAAAATTTTCCGATTGCAACCAAAAATCCCCCGCAGAAAACGCCTTTAGAGGCAATGATGCAACCTACCCTCGATGCAACCTGCCCCGCTCTCCCCTACTCTACTAACAGAAAACGGGAATATGCATCCGGCCAGGCTACAACGGTGGTTTGACTGTAGTAAAAAAAAATCTGAGGAGGTAGGAAAGAAGGAAAAGGAAACGAGATTGAGGTTCATGGTTCCCTTCAGGTGAATAACTTCCTTTACCTGTTGAGAGCACTGGTTCCTTCTGTGTGCTGTGTCCCTATCACGCATCGATGCCCTGGTTGCTCCCGGCTCCCTTTTTCTATTTTCCCTCATCATACCATTTCCTCGGTATTGTCGTCACCTGTGGTTGTGCTTTTTTCATTTTCTTAAAAGATCTGGGTCCTCGTGTTGACCTCCATTCCCTCCCAACGACTCTTCCATTTCCTGGTTTTCTAAAGCTCCGTCAATATTACCTTTTCTAGTTTTTTGTCTCGCCAAACGTGCGTCACTGATCTCACGGACTCGGTTTCCTGGCTATTGTTATTCTTTTTTAGCTCCCTTCTTTTATCTTCTTCCTATCTTCCTCCCTTATTTTTGCTCCCATCTTGGCCTACATGCAGCCTTTACTCCTCCCCCCCCCCCTACCACCACACACCACCACAAACTATCACAAACTACTTAAATTGAGTAACTTAATTTGGTTCCCCTCACACGCCTCAAACACTATCCTGAAGTTGCTCGCTTATGGTCTTTAATCCATCCCGGGAGTATTTTCTTTCTCTTTACCTTTATTTAATCACGTAAATACCCACTGGCGGTGATTACTCTTCCCTCTTTTCGTTGTGTTTTTTTTGGTTAGCATCGGGGTTTGGCAGTGATGAAAGCCGCTCGCCGCAAGACTGACGCGGGAGTGAAGTTAGGGTCAATTTACATGAATTTAGTAGGCCGTGTTCTGGTCAGGAGGTGAGAGGCTGTGCTCCGTCACGCCCCCTGCTGAGAGAAAGAGAGGAGAGAGAGAAGTAGAGGAGGGGAGAGAGAGAGAGAGAGAGAGAGAGAGGAAGAGAGAGAGGGAGGAGAGAGGAGAGAGAGGCGAAGCGAGCGAGCGAGCGAGCGAGCGAGCGAAGAGAGAGAGGAGAGAGGAGAAGAGAGACGGGGAGGAGGAGAGAGAGAGAGAGGCAGAGAGAGAGAGAGAGAGAGAGAGAGAGAGAGAGGACGAAGAGAGAGAGAGAGAGAGAGAGAAGAGAAAAAAAAACCCAGACAGATAGATAGATAGATAGAGAGAAAGTAAGACAGAGAGAGAGAGAGAGAGAGAGAGAGAGAGAGAGAGAGAGAGAGAGAGAGAGATGAGGAGAGAGAGAGAGGAGGAGAGAGAAAGAGAGAGAGAGAGAGGAGGAGAGGGGAGAGAGAGAGAGAGGAGAAGAGAGAGGATAGAGAGAGAGAGAGAGAGTTAGGCAGACAGACAGATAGATAGACAAATAGACAGACAGATAGAGATTCTAGCAAAAACATCAACACTAAAACCGACAAAGAGATAACAGACAGAGAGATCAAAGAAATGACATACATTCAAAGTAAACATATATACATGCACAAAAATACCCAAAATAGAAGAAAAAAACACTGAAATAAAAACCAAAACACACAAACACACAAACACCCAGACAGACAGACAGACGGAGACACCTGCCTTTAATAACAGACAGACAGACGGAGACACCTGCCTTTAATAACAGACAGACAGACGGAGACACCTGCCTTTAATAATTTAGACAGACAGACGGAGACACCTGCCTTTAATAACAGACAGACAGACGGAGACACCTGCCTTTAATAATTTAGAAAGACAGACGGAGACACCTGCCTTGAATAAC
>JACEEZ010023609.1:35000-37500 GCA_016584305.1 Chionoecetes opilio
GTGTGGTGTGACTCACCACAGTACTCGACCTCAGCCGTCAGGTGTCAGGTCTTGAGTATCGGGGCCCCCTTTATAAAGAGCCTCGTGCAGAGGCAGAGTTAGTTAGAGCTCAACCACTGTACCACACACAAGCTCTGTCCACAGTCTCCAATAAACCAACCATCAACCCTGGGTGTCTATTTATCAACCATGTAGGTGACAAGGTCACTACATTTGGTGACCCCGGAGTGACAAGACACACCCCGGGGGGGGGGCCTGCCCCTCGCCCCCCCATCACGCCCGCCGCCACGCCGCCTGCCACGCCACCACGCTCTAGGCCTGCCGCCGCCGCCACCCTACCACGGCTCACCAACGCCCGCGGCCTGCACCTCCTGCCTCATGTCGCGCTACCCACAGCCACCTCCTGCCGCGCTGCCTGGGCTCACCACACGCCACCCGCCTTCCAAGCCCTGCCTCCTCCCTCCTGGCGCCTCGGGCTACTCCTCGCTCCTGCTGCCTCACGCTGCGTCCTGCTGCCTTCCGCTGCCTCCAGCAAGGCCCTGCAACGCACGGGTACCGCATCCCGCCGCCTGCCGTCCACGATGCCTGACGACGCCACGGCACGCTGCTCACCTCGGCCCAGCCCTGCCGCCACCCATCTCAGCGCACCCACACACGCCCTCCTACGGCTTGTGTCCCACGCCCTGCCACCCAGGTTGTTAGTTGGTTTATTGGAGACTGTGGACAGAGCTTGTGTGTGGTACAGTGGTTGAGCTCTAACTAACTCTGCCTCTGCACGAGGCTCTTTATAAAGGGGGCCCCGATACTCAAGACCTGACACCTGACGGCTGAGGTCGAGATTAAGAAGGAGGGTCAGGTCGAGACTACTGGAAGATTAGCCAGGTGTGGTGTGACTCACCACAGTACTCTCCAAATGTAGTGACCTTGTCACCTACATGGTTGATAAACAGACACCCAGGGTTGATGGTTGGTTTATTGGAGACTGTGGACAGAGCTTGTGTGTGGTACAGTGGTTGAGCTCTAACTAACTCTGCCTCTGCACGAGGCTCTTTATAAAGGGGGCCCCGATACTCAAGACCTGACACCTGACGGCTGAGGTCGAGATTAAGAAGGAGGGTCAGGTCGAGACTACTGGAGGATTAGCCAGGTGTGGTGTGACTCACCACAATAGTTGAATTAGAAAGTAAAAAGGAGGCATAATAGTTGAATTAGCAAGTAAAAAGGAGGCATAATAGTTGAATTAGAAAGTAAAAAGGAGGCACAGTAGTTGAATTAGAAAGTAAAAAGGAGGCATAATAGTTGAATTAGAAAGTAAAAAGGAGGCATAGTAGTTGAATTTGAAAGTAAAAAGGAGGCATAATAGTTGAATTAGAAAGTAAAAAGGAGGCATAGTAGTTGAATTAGAAAGTAAAAAGGAGGCATAATAGTTGAATTAGAAAGTAAAAAGGAGGCATAGTAGTTGAATTAGAAAGTAAAAAGGAGGCATAATAGTTGAATTAGAAAGTAAAAAGGAGGCATAGTAGTTGAATTAGAAAGTAAAAAGGAGGCATAGTAGTTGAATTTGAAAGTAAAAAGGAGGTATAATAGTTGAATTAGAAAGTAAAAAGGAGGCATAGTAGTTGAATTTGAAAGTAAAAAGGAGGCATAGTAGTTGAATTAGAAAGTAAAAAGGAGGCATAGTAGTTGAATTAGAAAGTAAAAAGGAGGCATAATAGTTGAATTAGAAAGTAAAAAGGAGGTATAATAGTTGAATTAGAAAGTGAAAAGGAGGCATAGTAGTTGAATTTGAAAGTGAAAAGGAGGCATACTAGTTGAATTAGAAAGTAAAAAGGAGGCATAGTAGTTGAATTTGAAAGTGAAAAGGAGGCATAATAGTTGAATTAGAAAGTAAAAAGGAGGCATAGTAGTTGAATTAGAAAGTAAAAAGGAGGCATAATAGTTGAATTAGAAGGTAAAAAGGAGGCATAATAGTTGAATTAGAAAGTGAAAAGGAGGTATAGTTGTTGAATTAGAAAGTAAAAAGGAGGCATAATAGTTGAATTTGAAAGTAAAAAGGAGGCATAGTAGTTGAATTTGAAAGTGAAAAGGAGGCATACTAGTTGAATTAGAAAGTAAAAAGGAGGCATAGTAGTTGAATTTGAAAGTGAAAAGGAGGCATAATAGTTGAATTAGAAAGTAAAAAGGAGGCATAATAGTTGAATTAGAAAATAAACAGGAGGTATAGTAGTTGAATTAGAAAGTAAAAAGGAGGCATAATATTTGAATTAGAAAGTAAACAGGAGGCATAATAGTTGAATTAGAAAGTGAAAAGGAGGTATAGTAGTTGAATTAGAAAGTAAAAAGGAGGCATAATAGTTGAATTAGAAAGTAAAAAGGAGGCATAATAGATTAATTAGAAAGTAAACAGGAGGCATAGTAGTTGAATTAGAAAGTAAAAAGGAGGTATAGTAGTTGAATTAGAAAGTAAACAGGAGGTATAATAGTTGAATTAGAAAGTAAA
>JACEEZ010023609.1:42500-57500 GCA_016584305.1 Chionoecetes opilio
TTTTATTCGTACTTGTTTATGTAAAGTACTACAATCATGTACTAAATAGACAAGCTAAATGTCTCGTATGTCTCTAAATAATCTCTAAATGTTTCGTATATCCACCTGTTCAACGTTAATTAATGAAACGAAAAACTAAATAATATTATCTGACGAGAAAAATTTGGGCACGACCTCGCCCAATATTGCCTCGCGCGCCTCCTCATGTCCCAGGTTTTATGTTCGTGTCATGTTCCTGCGTCGTTCCTGCGTCGTCCCTGTTCCCCTCTCTTTCTTTCCCTCTCACTTTTCCCCCCCCTCTTTCCTTACCTCTCGCTCTTTTCCCCTCTCTGTCCTTCCCTCTCTCTATTTTCCCCTCTCTTTCCTTCCCTCTCGCTCATCGCCCCTCTCACACGTCATCACCTCCCCTCAACTCCACACCACGACCCGTCAGCAACTGGTGGTTTCCTCTCACCTTCCTGCCACCTTCTGCTTCCCCTTACACCTCTTATGAGATCTTAGTGGCATTTCCTTCACTTTCTCCTTCTACAGGTACCATTCCCTTCTCTACCCGTCCCTACAGGCGCTTGTGGTTCTCGTCGCCGTAGTATTCCCTCTCTCTCCCCTTCGCACTTGCCTTTCTCGTAGCATGCCCCTCCTTTAACACCTTCCTATTAACACTACGTACCCGTTATTTCCCTTCCTTCCTCCATCCCTCTCTCCCTCTGTCCTTCTCTCCTCCTGTCCCTCTCTCCCTCTGTCCTCTGTTCCCTCTCTTTCCCTTCCCTTCCTTTGTCTTTCTCGTAGCCTGCTCCTCCTTCAACAGTTTCTCTTAACACTCCCTACTTGTTATCTCCCTTCCTCCCTTCCCTTCCCTTCCCTTCCCTTCCCTTCCCTTCCCTTCCCTTCCCTTCCCTTCCCTTCCCTTCCTTTCCCTTTTCTTGCCTTCTTCCCTTCATCCCTCGTTCCCTCTGTCCTTCTCTTCCTCCCTCCCTCCCTCTCTCCGTCTGTCCTTCCCTTCCCTTCCCATCCCTTCTCTTCCTTTCCCTTCCCTTCCCATCCCTTCCCTTCCCTTCCCATCCCTTCTCATCCCTTCCCTTCCCTTCCCATCCCTTCCCTTCCCTTCCCTTCCCTTCCCTTCCCTTTCCTTCCCTTCCCTTCCCTTCCCTTCCCTTCCCTTCCCTTCCCTTCCCTTCCCGCAACAAGTAACAACTATTCGTTTGCACGTTGGCTGTCGCTGCCGGACGGAGTGAGGGCTGAGTATTAAATTTCCCAGCCGTCACCTTCTCGTAATTAAATTCTTCCACACATCTTATTATCTCCGGGGGGTGTCGCGCAGGGTAACGCCAGGTCGTGCCATGGGAATAGTTCGGGCGGCGGGAGCGTGGTGGGGGAGGAAAAATGAGGTCGCTGCAGGGAAGTGCGCGAGGCCATTACGATCGTCCCAGGTGGTGGTGGGGGGGTGGTGGTGGTATTTTTCTTCAAGAGCCGAGTGAGTGGTTTTGGATTACATCTTTGATTTTTTGGTGTGTGTTTTTGTATTTGGAGCATTGGGGGACGTAACTGCTTTGACCCGATTCTCCCAATGGCACAAAAAACAATGAAAATAGGTCCTCCTCCTCCTCCTCCTCCTCCTCCTCCTCCTCCTCCTCCTCGTCCTCCTCCTCCTCCTCGTCCTTTTCCTCCTCGTCCTCTTCCTCCTCGTCCTCCTCCCCCTCGTCCTCCTCCTCCTCCTCCTCCTCCTCCTCCTCCTCCTCCTCCTCCTCCTCCTCCTCCTCGTCCTCCTCTTCCTCCTCCTCCTCGTCCTCCTCCTCCTCCTCCTCCTAAAATGTACCGTGCGAATGGAAACTAGCAAATGTCACACCCATATTTAAAAAAGGAAGCAAGTCGCAGCCCGGAAACTATCGCCCAATCAGTTTAACATCAGTTGCTGGAAAATTAATGGAATCCATCATAAGAGACAAAATCGTAAAGTTCTTAGAAGTAATTTGACATAATTAAAGATTCGCAGCATGGATTCAGAAATAAACGCTCATGCCTCTCAAACTTACTTGATTTTTACAATAGTGTATTTAAAATGTACGACAACACGAGGGCAGTAGACGTAGTTTACCTCGATTTTCAAAAAGCGTTCGACAAAGTTCCTCATAAGCGTCTCATTAGCAAAGTAAAAGCTCATGGTATAACAGGCCATCTTTCAAATTGGATAGAAAACTGGCTGTCAAATCGTAAACAAAGGGTGGTAATAAATGAAAATTCTTCTGACTGGACCAGTGTAAATAGTGGCGTTCCTCAAGGATCAGTTCTCGGACCTATCCTGTTCTTAATATACATAAATGACATTGACGAGGGAATCACATGCAGGATATCGAAATTTGCTGATGACACGAAAATCACAAACATAGTCTCTACAGAATCTCAGCGCCAACTCATACTTAAACACGCTAACAGAATGGTCAAAAACATGGCAAATAAATTTCAACCTTGACAAATGTCATGTACTGGTTGTATCGGTAATAACAACCCTCATAAAAGTTACGTGATGAACGATTTCCAAACTAACAAGACAGTGTGTTGATAAAGAAAAAGATTTAGGCGTTATAATCTCGAAAGATCTCAAACCGAATAACCAAATTATAGAGGTAGTAAAAACTGCAAATAAATTGGTTGGCTTTATTGGACGAACTTTCAGTTTCAAATCTGAAAAAGTGATACTCACTCTTTTTAACTTGCTTGTTCGCCCCCATCTAGAATACGGTGTGCAGTTCAGGTCACCTTATTATAAAAAGGACATAGATAAACTAGAAAAAATACAGCGCAGAGTAACCAAAATGATACTTAGATTGCGTAATAAATCGTACGAAAATCGGCTCAAAGAACTTAACTTATTCCCACTAACAAAACGAATGATAAGAGGTGACCTCATCGAAGTCTTTAAAATCTTCAAAGGATTTACGAACGTAGTCCCAGAAAATCTTTTCACGCTAGACCGGTCAAGCTCAACTAGAAACAACGGATTTAAAATAAGCAGGAAACGGTTTGTAACGAACGAAGCAAAGTACTTCTTCACAAACCGTGTTGTAAACGTATGGAATGGGCTCCTCCTCCTCCTCCTCCTCCTCCTCCTCCTCCTCCTCCTCCTAGTTCTCTTCCTCCTCGTCCTCTTCCTCCTCGTCCTCCTCGTCCTCGTCCTCCTCCTCGTCCTCCTCGTCCTCCTCCTCCTCCTCCTCCTCCTCCTGGTATGAAGGTGTAGATGGAAGAAGCGGAGTTGTGCCCCCTGAGTTTCGCCTCTTTCCAGGAGGGTTACGGCAGGGGCGAGGTTGAGGTTAGACCAAGGCCAAGAAAGAACCTTGACTATCTCTCTCTTGGATCCTCTCTCTTGACCTTGGGTTAGACTAAGGTCGTGGTGGCCTCAAAAACGTGGGGTTGTAGGGTCGGGGGGGTGTAGGGTCGTGGGGTTGTAGGGTCGTGGGGCTGTAGGGTCGTGGGGTTGTAGGGTCGTGGGGTTGTAGGGTCGTGGGGCTGTAGGGTCGTGGGGTTGTAGGGTCGTGGGGTTGTAGGGTCGTGGGGCTGTAGGGTCGTGGGGTTGTAGGGTCGTGGGGTTGTAGGGTCGTGGGGCTGTAGGGTCGTGGGGCTGTAGGGTCGTGGGGTTGTAGGGTCGTGGGGTTGTAGGGTCGTGGGGTTGTAGGGTCGTGGGGTTGTAGGGTCGTGGGGCTGTAGGGTCGTGGGGTTGTAGGGTCGTGGGGCTGTAGGGTCGTGGGGTTGTAGGGTCGTGGGGTTGTAGGGTCGTGGGGTTGTAGGGTCGTGGGGTTGTAGGGTCGTGGGGCTGTAGGGTCGTGGGGCTGTAGGGTCGTGGGGTTGTAGGGTCGTGGGGCTGTAGGGTCGTAGGGTTGTAGGGTCGTGGGGTTGTAGGGTCGTGGGGCTGTAGGGTCGTGGGGTTGTAGGGTCGTGGGGCTGTAGGGTCGTGGGGCTGTAGGGTCGTGGGGTTGTAGGGTCGTGGGGTTGTAGGGTCGTGGGGTTGTAGGGTCGTGGGGTTGTAGGGTCGTGGGGTTGTAGGGTCGTGGCAGCCTCGGAAGCGTGGGGTTATATAGGGGTTCTTGAGGTGATGTGAAGGGGTGTCGGTGCCTATCAAAAGGAGGGAACACCGCCATCACGACTGTCGGAGGCGCTGGTTAATTAATGCGACTTAATTAGGTAACTCATCCCCCCTCACCCCCCTCCCGCCGCCCCTTCTTACCTCTGCCTCATTGAAACCCGGAAAACCAGCGGCTGTGGGCAGAGTGCTCATTATTCCCTCAATTGAATTTAAGGAAAGTCATTAATAATATAAATATTCAGAAATAAGGCGTTGAGAGGCGGTGAGGTGAGGGAGAGGAGAAAGTTGCCTCACCGCACCGGGAAACCTTAACTTATGAGACGTGAAAGCAAACTGATGCTCGTCAATAACAGAAGGCAAACATCGAGGACACTGTTGCACCGCGTTTGTCAACGGCGACCCTTAACGCACGATATTCATTCACTTGCCCGTTGATGCAGATGTGACCCTGTTGGCGGTCTGTCCTACGGCTGTGCTGACCACCACCTGACACCCCCTGGCGCTCCCTCAGGCCTTCCTTCATGTGAGATAGGGCGGCGGTGCGAATCGAAGCCTCCAGACAGGACCACACACACGAACACACTTGTCAGACGCGGCATCGAGCGGCCTTGAGCACAGCGGGACGAGGCGACACTTACTGGGGAATGGCCTGTTGCATGGCGCAGGCTGCATTTTCATTTGTTTGTTTGCCTCTTGGTGTACTTGCGTATGAGTGACTGTGAGCGGATTGTAAGACACTCAGTATCAAGTAGAAGCGGAAATGTTGCAATGTTGCGGCAAGACCTTAAACCCGCTGGGGCCACAACTTGGCGTCAAGGCGTTGGTTGCCGGTCTTTCATTACACCTAATGGCCTCTTGTCACTGATGCTCGCACCTTAACACCCACTTGCCTGAACGTGCGTCTCCTCCTTTTTCAGCTCTTGGGGGGAATTGGGTACAATAATAGTTGAATTTGATGTATACCTTTCCGTTGCGTTCCTTCGAAAATCTCATGTTCTTTGTGGTACTTATTGTTATGCACAGGTGATGCAGAACGCATTTGACAGCCGCTGTGTCAAGTGTAAATTTACACCACAGGAGACGTGAGATATTCGTACAGGCAACAGAAGCAGCGTTGAGACTGTACCTTTGTAATCAACAGTAATGTTTGGCCCCGCTTATTCCTCTCATGTAATCACCGGAGACGCTGACCCAGGATGACCTCCCATCCACGTCGTCCTGGCACGGTGCGGCGCGTGGCTATCGAGCGTGTCATCCATTAACCATTAGATACATTAGATTATTATCCATATCCATTAGATGTGCACATATGGGAAGCATAATGACAAATATTAACTTGCATGGGTTGGCAATCTGTCCATCCCCAGTGACGCGAAGAATGGGGAAACGTCATTGCAGAAGTCATTTGCCACTTGACAATGTAATTTTGTCGCTTATTTCCAGGAGGAAGCCCAGCTCTTTCCTGAAGTAATGACTCTCAAATTGACATATTATATTTTCGTTTTGGGTTTGAAGGTCCGGAGGCTGCAGGTGAAAAAGTGGGAGACACACGAGACAGCCTGTTCCCGTGACGCTTGGTCGTGGGCGGCGGGCAGCGAGGACAGTCACGCAAGCTGCCACAAAGCATTAGTTCCTCGCATCCCCCCCCCACCCCCCCGTCCTCGTCATGACTCCCCTTACCTTACCTCTTCAGACTGTCCCATCAATGAACAACACCGCATGAACTCCTGGTCTGCTTAATGAGCACTAAGACGAAGTGATCGTGGCGCTGATGAAGAGGTTTTGTTTAGCGTGCCACAAATCTGTAATAAAATGGTTAATTTACCTTAATTCCTCCGAGCAAGTGTAATTGGTCTTACGTTGCGGTGGAAGGAGCGGCGCCTTTGTGCTGATGATCGGTGTTTGTTGTTAATCAGACACGAATGCAACATCTTTACGGAATCTTTTATTTTTTCGCTGTTTGCATAGAAAATGGAACACTTTATTTTGTATTTCATATCGAACAAACAATTTTTTTAACAGAACTCAGCGATAGAAGGAGAGGGAGAAGTTGTCTTGACTGTGATAAATCCTCAGTCGTTTGGGGTCCTGGGTATTGTCAACACACCGAAAAATAATCTTTACAGGAACTACCAGTGTAGGTCCTGTAGGACTCACGGCCCCTTGTAGCTTCCTTATTTCCCTATGTTCTTCTTATGTTCTTAACCCCTTCACGCCCAGATCTTTCCTTTGCTATAAAAATCGTCTGTTGTTGAGCCATAAAATTACGAGAAGTAACTGAATATACCAAATAAGTTACTCGACATGGATACTAAACAGGTCATATCTATAAAACATTGCTTATATTTACTAAAAATCGTCTAATGGTAGCCAAATTACAATGGAAATTTCGCTCTGGGTCTCAAGGGGTTAATCTCTTGTTCCAGATTGGTGAGGCAGGACAGAAGAGACCGTTGTGGAGGCCGGTAACCCCGAAGAGGACACCGCGAGCCGCGTGAAGGGCAGCAGATCCTGACGGAGGGAAAGTTCTGCATCAACACCTGCAATATCACGTCATTCATGGCAAAAGTGGAGCTCACAAAACAACCTATTTGAAACGAATCACCGACGTCCTTCAGCTCCTCCTTGCGTAACCTCGAAGGACCTTGTTATCAGGCGACAGGACCCCCTTGCACCGTCACTCACACCATGGACGGGGGAGTCCTCGCTAATGGGACCTCAGGGACTCTCCTTCGTGACTGCTATTTAAGAATATCTACCTTACATTAATAACAGTGTAAGCAAACTTAAGTATCAGCGCATATTTCAGTGACTCAAACAAATAGCAAAGATTTTTTTCTCACCCTAAAAAAACTGAGGCAACAGAGGGAGGCAGAATAACATCCACTCCGCAGAAACCTAATTGCATCTGAAAAATGTGGAATTTTCGTTAACCCTTCGTGAACGCATCCATTTATCGGGTCAACAAACTGATACACAAACAGGTGGATGAGCTTCGGGTGGAATACATTCAGAGTGGATGCTATGTGCTGCAAGAATGGTCGCCCTCAACCAAGCATTTTTTCTGCATTCCAATAAGAAAAAGTAGCATAGCACCAGCAGCGTCTCTAGTCCTCTCTCTCCTTCTACGTATAGTTCCGCATTCCCAGGCCTCACGCTCCCCTTCAGGCAGCCTTTATAGACCCGCTCCTCCCACCTACAGGGCAGAGAAAGCCTGGGCACCGCGCGTCTTCTGAGTACAAAGAAGCTAAGCATGTCTCAACGGAGCAAAATTACAACACAAGTTTTCCTCCGCAGTTTTAAAGAAAATTAGAAAGATAAATTTTCTGCAGCTGCAAGGGGGAATTTACTTGTGTCGTTGTGAGAATTTCAACATCAAAGGCAAAAAAAAATATAGATAAACTGGAACATAACTCAGGACATCAGATACACAAGTCATGAGATAGTAAACAAAACAAAATAAGTCCACAAGCAAGAAAGAAGTACAACATCCCGGCAGCTCTTCGTGGACGCTCCCCCTCAACTTATACTGTAGTCCTCAAAAAGTTCACCCGCACCTAAATCCACCTCTGTTCCAACCCTTCCCTTCCCCTTTCCCTTTCCCTTCCCCTTCCGCCCCGCCGTGTACTCTTTTTGCGCCCACCATGGCTAACAAACGAGTGGACTGGGGGCGCTTCGGGCTGGCCTCTGACGCCGAGCGGGAGGCCTCGGAGACGACCCGCCTGAAGGACCCGGCGCTGGAGGAAGGTTACTACGGGGGCCAGGACACCGAGCTCTTCGCCGAGGAAAAGGTGAGCAAAAGATTTCTGCCTCTCATTGTCTGTCTGTCTGTTTCTCTCCCTCTCTCTCTGGATTTATTTCTCTCCTTCTGTCTGTCTGTCTGTTGTCTGTCTCTGTCTCTGTCTGTCTCTTTCTGCCTCTGTCTGTCTCTGTCTCTCTGTTTGTCTCTCTCTCTGTCTGTCTCTCTCTCCGTCTCTCTTTCTCTCTTTTTCTCTCTCTGTCTGTCTGTATGTCTCTCTGTCTGCCTGTATGTCTCTCATTTTGTTTGTCTATCTGTTGTCTGTATGTCTCTCTGTCTGCCTGTATGTCTCTCTGTCTGTCTATCTGTCTGTCTATCTGTCTGTCTGTCTGTCTGTCTGTCTGTTTGTCTGTCTGTCTCTCTCTCTGTCTCTCTCTCTTACTCTCTCTCTCTCTCTCTCTCTCTCTCTCTCTCTCTCTCTCTCTCTCTCTCTCTCTCTCTCTCTCTCTCTCTCTCTCTCTCTCTCTCTCTTTCTCTCTCTCTCTGTCTGTGTGTGTGTGTGTGTGTGTGTGTGTGTGTGTGTATCTGTGTGTATGTGAGTGCGTATGTCTGTGTGTGTGTGTGTGTGTGTGTGTGTGTGTGTGTGTGTGTGTGTGTATGTGTGTGTGTGTGTGTATCTGTGTGCATGTGAGGGCGTATGTCTGTGTGTGTGTGTAACTCTTGTTCCATCTCGATCCCTTCTTTGCCTTCTGACATGGAAGACAGATGGCCTCAGATGAGTTGGCTGACCGGCGTGGTGACAAACAGGCTCCTCACCCCAACACTAACCTCACGTCGCCTCTCTCCTCACAGACAAATGGCTTGCGTGTGTGTGGGTTGTTCCATATATAACCAACTTTTTTGTCAGTGTCGTTACCCTCCCCTATTTTTATTGCCCTGTTGTTTGTTCGTTTCCTTTCTTCCATTCCTGCCTTCGTCGCTTCCTCTCTGTGATAATACAATATTGCAGTACTCATTAATAATACAGCATGTAATTCAGCATATATTACATCATGCATCGGTTACTGTTTTAGATGTCAGCATTTTAAAGCCTTGATTACAAAGACAACAGTGTTATCTGTAAGTTATTAAAGAAGCGAAGCGATGTGTGGTGGTATAAACGTCAGCATCCCTGCTTTACGGTATCTGATGGAAATTCTGCCAAAAAATATGCGTGCAGATTTTTTAAATTCAAGCAGCGGAGGAAAAAGTTGAGCATAAGCTGAAGCAGCGCGCGCACGCACGCACACACACACACACACACACACACACACACACACACACACACACACACACACACACACACACACACACACACACACACACACACACACACACACACACACACACACACACACACACACACACACACACACACACACACACACACACACACACACACACACACACACACACACACACACATATATTCAGAGCCTGTGTTGTCTGATCGGATGCGTCTCCGCCTGCTGTTCGGTAGATCGGCAGCTCAAGTCCCGCTTAGGGTGGAATCCACTGGATGTTACTGTTCGTTGCAGATGTTAAAACAGGATGTTACTGTTCCCCTTGAGCAAGGCAAAGGGGTGTGTGTGGCGTGTGAGGTCCCAGCCTTATCCATATATCGGTAACTATGAGCTTTAAGGTCTTTCCAGGAAGGTAAAGGCTGGCGATCGCAAGTCCAGCTGGCGTGGTCAAGACCAAGAGTGAATAACACACTCGTTGTTGACCCAGGCAGCCCCATCAGTAGGCTCCGGGTCGCCCTCGCCCCGCCTTGGCCGTTCCAGTGTAATGTCGCCGTAGCGGGTGATTGAACGTGGGCTTTACACGGCAATAAAGGTGGAAGGGACACACTTGTCCCGGAACCACCGCCGCTGTGACACCCTCCGTCCCTCGCCGCACGGGAAGGGCGCGCCAAACGGTTCTATCGGGCCGGATGTCATGATTACTAATTCACACACACCACACACACACACACACACACACACACACACACACACACACACACACACACACACACACACACACACACACACACACACACACACACACACACACACACACACACACACACACACACACACACACACACACACACACACACACACACACACACACACACACACACACACACACACACACACACACACACAACACACACACCACACACACACACACACACACACACACACACACACACACACACACACACACACACACACACACACACAACACACACACACACACACACACACACACACACACACACCACACACACACACACCACACACCACACACACACACAACACACACACACACCACACACACACACACACACACCAACACACACCACACACACACACCACACACACACACACACACACACACACACACACACACACACACACACACACACACACCCCACACACCACACACCACAAACACACACACACCACACCACACACACACACACACACACACACACACACACACACACACACACACCACACACACACACACACACACACACACACACACACACACACACACACACACACACACACACACACACACCCCACACACACACACACACCACACACCACACACACACCACACACACACACCACACACACACACACACACACACACACACACACACCACACAACACACACACACACACACACACACACACACACACACAACACACCCACACACACACACACACACACACACACACACACACACACATAACCCATCGCCTGTAAACGGAGCGCGAAGTATTATTTTCCAATAACATCGATGACAAAACTTCCGCGTCATCCTTTGCATTAAACGAAAGCTCTGTCACAATATTCATCTCAACCTGTTTCTCTTCTATCCCTCCTCTACCTGCAGGACAATATTCACCCTAACCTGTCCTCTATCCCTCCTCTACCTGCAGGACAATATTCAACCTAGCATGCCCCTCTTCTATCCCACCTCTATAGGACACTATTCATCCTAACGTGTCCCTTTTCTATACCTCCTCTACTTACAGGGCGACGTGCATTAATTTCCAATAACATCTATGGCAAAAGCTTTCGCGTCATCCTTTGCATTAAACGAAAACTCTATTACAGTATTCATCCTAACGTGTCCCTCTTCCACACCTTCTCCACCTACAGGGCGACGTGCCGTGGTGGAAGAGCACTTTCTTCGTCAGCGAGCGAGTGCTGTTCGGGACGTGGGATGGCGTGTTCACCTCCTGCTTCGTCAACCTGCTGGGCGTGATCGTGTTCCTGCGAGCCGGCTGGGTGGTGGGGCAAGCGGGAGTCGCCTTGGCAGCCCTCGTTATCCTCGTCTCAGGTAAGAAAGCGAGAAGAAGGGGTAAGAAAGTGAGAAAAGGTAAGGTAAAAGTAAGGAAAAGTAAGGAAAAGGTAAAATGACTCAGTTAATGAAGAAAGTGAGAGGGAAGGTACAGGATAAGGGAAGAAAATGAGAGGGAAGGGAGAGGGAAGGTACAGGACAAGGGAAGAAAATGAGAGGGAAGGTACAGGATAAGGGAAGAAAATGAGAGGGAAGGGAGAGGGAAGGTACAGGACAAGGGAAGAAAGTGAGAGGGAAGGAAAAGTTAGAAAGTGAGAGGGAAGGTACAGAACAAGGTAAGAAAGAGAGAGGGAAGGTACAGGACAAAGGGACTGGAATATATATGTTTTTTTCTGTTCCCGTTGACCACTATCTTAAACTTCATGATATCCACTCTTTTTATTCAACTTGATTTCATGGTACATTAATAGTCTCAGGTAAGAAAGTGAGAGGGAAGGTACAGGATAAGGGAAGAAAATGAGAGGGAAATGAGAGGGAAGGTACAGGACAAGGGAAGAAAGTGAGAGGGAAGGTACAGGATAAGGGAAGAAAATGAGAGGGAAATGAGAGGGAAGGTACAGGACAAGGGAAGAAAGTGAGAGGGAAGGTACAGAACAAGGTAATTAAGTGAGAGGGAAGGTACAGGACAAGGTAATTAAGTGAGAGGGAAGGTACAGGACAAGGTAATTAAGTGAGAGGGAAGGTACAGGACAAGGTAATTAAGTGAGAGGGAAGGTACAGAACAAGGTAATTAAGTGAGAGGGAAGGTACAGGACAAGGTAAGAAAGTGAGAGGGAAGGTACAGAACAAGGTAATTAAGTGAGAGGGAAGGTACAGGACAAGGTAAGAAAGTGAGAGGGAAGGTACAGGACAAGGTAAGAAAGTGGGAAGAAAGTGAGAGTGAAGGTACAGGACATGTTAGGAAAGTGAGAGGGAAGGTACAGGACAAGGTTAGAAAGTGAGAGGGAAGGTACAGAACAAGGTAATTAAGTGAGAGGGAAGTTACAGAACAAGGGAAGAAAGTGAGAGGGAAGGTACAGGACATGTTAGGAAAGTGAGAGGGAAGGTACAGGACAAGGTTAGAAAGTGAGAGAGAAGGTACAGAACAAGGTGAGAAAGTGAGAGGGAAGGTACAGAACAAGGTAATTAAGTGAGAGGGAAGGTACAGAACAAGGGAAGAAAGTGAGAGGGAAGGTACAGGACAAGGTAGGAAATTGAAAGGAAAGGTATATGACAAAGTAGGAAAGTGAGAGGGAAGGGAGAGGGAAAATAAGAAAATGAGAGGGAAGGTACAGGACAAAGGGACTTGAGTATATAAGTTTTTCTCTATTCCCTTTGACCACAATTTTAAATTTCATAATAGCTACCCTCCTTATTCAACCTGATATCATGGTACATTAAAGTCTCAAATAACAAAGAGAGGGTAGGTACAGGACAAAGGGACTTGAGTATATATGTATGTTTTCTTCTATTCCCTTTGACCACAATCTTAAATTTCATAATATCCACTCTCCTTATTCACCCTGATTTCATGGTATGTTAAGTAAAGGAATGAATATAGTGTGAAATCCAAGCCACTGGTTATGAAGGCAGGCGAAAAAAAGAAAAGAAATGTGTAGAAAATGAACTCTGAGGAACAATTTCAGAAGTGGAAAAAATGATTAACACGAATAAGAAAACTGAAAGAGAGAACAAATTAAAGAAAATGGTGATGAAGTAAGTGAAGTCGCAGCTTAGGAGAGACAAGTTAGCAGCAGACGAGGTCATTCACGCCACCTAGAAAATTATCCTGTCCTCGTTTACCCCAGTTAATGATCTGCAAAATGCGTTTAAATTTGGCAACTTTTTTTTCTTTCGGGTGTGACATGCAAACGAGGCCTTCGAGGTGACCTTGTTCGAGTTGCTTCAGGTTTGGGACACGTTTGGGCCGGTGTGAGTGGATAGATATATGGCACTGATGAATAAAATATGGCACTGGTGGATAAAAATATGGCACTGGTGGATAAAAATATGGCACTGATGAATAAAATATGGCACTGGTGGATAAAAATATGGCACTGGTGGATAAAAATATGGCACTGGTGGATAAAAATATGGCACTGGTGGATAAAAATATGGCACTGGTGGATAAAAATATGGCACTGGTGGATAAAAATATGGCACTGGTGGATAAAAATATGGCACTGATGAATAAAATATGGCACTGGTGGATAAAAATATGGCACTGGTGGATAAAAATATGGCACTGGTGGATAAAAAATATGGCACTGGTGGATAAAAAATATGGCACTGGTGGATAAAAATATGGCACTGGTGGATAAAAATATGGCACTGGTGGATAAAAAATATGGCACTGGTGGATAAAAATATGGCACTGGTGGATAAAAAAATATGGCTCTGGTGGATAAAAAATATGGCACTGGTGGATAAAAAATATGGCACTGGTGGATAAAAAATATGGCACTGGTGGATAAAATATGGCACTGGTGGATAAAAATATGGCACTGGTGGATAAAAATATGGCACTGGTGGATAAAAAATATGGCACTGGTGGATAAAAAATATGGCACTGGTGGATAAAAATATGGCACTGGTGGATAAAATATGGCACTGGTGGATAAAAAATATGGCACTGGTCGATAAAAATATGGCACTGGTGGATAAAAATATGGCACTGGTGGATAAAAAATATGGCACTGGTCGATAAAAATATGGCACTGGTGGATAAAAATATGGCACTGGTGGATAAAAAATATGGCACTGGTCGATAAAAATATGGCACTGGTGGATAAAAATATGGCACTGGTGGATAAAAAATATGGCACTGGTGGATGAAAATATGGCACTGGTGGATAAAAAATATGGCACTGGTGGATAAAAATATGGCACGGGTGGATAAAAATATGGCACTGGTGGATAAAAAATATGGCACTGGTGGATAAAATATGGCACTGGTGGATAAAAATATGGCACAGGTGGATAAAAATATGGCACTGGTGGATAAAAATATGGCACTGGTGGATAAAATATGGCACTGGTGAATAAAATATGGCACTGGTGGATAAAAATATGGCACTGGTGGATAAAAATATGGCACTGTAGAATAAAATATGGCACTGGTGGATAAAAATATGGCACTGGTGGATAAAATATGGCACTGGTGGATAAAAATATGGCACTGGTGGATAAAAATATGGCACTGGTGGATAAAAATATGACACTGGTGGATAATATATGGCACTGTAGAATAAAATATGGCACTGGTGGATAAAAATATGGCACTGGTGGATAAAAATATGACACTGGTGGATAAAATATGGCACTGGTGGATAAAATTATGGAACTGGTGTATAAAATATGGCACTGGTGGAAAAATATGGCACTGGTGGATAAAAATATGGCACTGGTGGATAAAATATGGCACTGGTGGATAAAATATGGCACTAGTGGATAAAAATATGGCACTGGTGGATAAAATATGACACGGGTGGATAAAAATATGGCACTGGTGGATAAAATATGGCACTGGTTGATAAAAATATGGCACTGGTGGATAAAATATGACACGGGTGGATAAAAATATGGCACTGGTGGATAAAATATGGCACTGATGGATAAAAATATGGCACTGGTGGATAAAATATGGCACTGGTGGATAAAATATGGCACTGGTGGATAAAATATGGTACTGGTGGATAAAATATGGCACCGGTGAATAAAATATGGCACTGGTGGATAAAAATATGGCACTGGTGGATAAAATATGGCACTGGTGGATAAAATATGGCACTGGTGGATAAAATA
>JACEEZ010023609.1:72500-75000 GCA_016584305.1 Chionoecetes opilio
CCTCAAAAACTTTCAATCCTTCATTATAAACCATCATAAGCAGCCTGTTTTCTTGTGTATTCCTTCATTGTGTCCTGAGTAGGTAAGGGAGTAGGTAGAGTGGAGTGCCTGAAAGCATTTTGCCGAAATCTGGAATAGTATGTGGTATGGGGATGTCTCTAGCCAATCACCGTTGTCCAAGCTCGTGACGTCACATAAGGGTGGGATCACTGGGTTATAATCTGTGTTTTATTAAGATAATTTATTTAGTCTAGGTTAGGTTAGGTTAGGTTGGGTTAGGTTGGGTTAGTTTAGGTTAGGCTAGGTTAGGTTAAGTTAGGTTTATGTGGGGATGTCTCTAGCCAATCACCGTTGTCCAAGCTCGTGACGTCACATAGAGGTGGAGCTTAAGTGACCGCTGGGTTATAACCTGTGTTTTATTAACATCATTTATCTAGTCTAGGTTAGGTTAGCTTGGGTTAGGTTAGCTTAGTTTAGGCCCTTCACGCCCAGATCTTTCCTTTGCTATAAAAAAAAATTATGTTGTCGAGCCATAAAATTACGAAAAGTAACTGAATATACCGAATTTAGTCGACAAGGATACTAAACAGGTCACATCTATAAAATATTGCTTATATTCACTAAAAATCGTCTAATGGAACCCAAATTACAATGGATATTACGTTATGGGTCTCAAGGGCTTAAACTAATCTTAAATAAACATACAAATTATAGCCTAGCGATCACGTAGGCTCCACCTCCAATGTGACGTCATGAGCTTGAACAACGGTGATTGGCTCGACATCCCCACACCACATACTATTCCAGAGGACGGGAATATGCTGCCCGCCATCAGTGTCCCCCAGCCTGACACTGCATAAACATTAACGAAGCTATTCATTGCGTAGAAGTGTTGGGTAGCAAGGTAGTATATATTTCCACCCCCAGATTATTTCTCACCTTTCTCCTCCTACTCATTATTTCTCCTCCTTTTCTTACTTGTCCTCTTTTATCCTCTTCTTTTTCTTCATTTCCTCTCCTTTTTCCTTCTCCTTTTCTTCCTTCTCTTATTTCCTCTTCTTTTTCTTCATTTACTCCTTAATTTTTTCTCCTTTTCTTCCTCGTCCTCATTTTCCTCTTTTTTTTTATTCATTTTCTTCTCTTCCTCATTTTTTCTCCTTTTCTTCATCCTTTTATTTTTTCCTTTTTTTTTCTTAATTTTCTTGTCCTCATATTATTCCTCTTCCTCTTTTTTCTCTTGTTTTTCTTCATTTCCTCCTCCTCATTTTTGTCTCTTCCTTTCTTTCCTCTTCCTCATTTTTTTCTCCTCCTTTTCTTCCTTCTCCTTCCCCAACATTTATTTTCATGAAGCACATACTCGCCAATCTCTTAACATCAATCAGGATACAATTTTTGGAGCATTTACTTAACATATTCTTAACTTCCCGGCCTAAATATCGATCTATAGCAACCACGTATCTCTCTCCCATTCATACATATGGAGAAGGTTTTTTAATATTACGTATATATGAGTTATGTAGTGGTGAGCTATGTGGAAAGGGAGTAAGGGAAGTTTACATACATAATTACTTATATATAACAGTTACTTATACTCATGCATACTTATACATACTCACAAATATCTACCACTAGTACTACTACCACTACTAATTTACTAATACTGATACTATTACTACTACTGTCAGGGGACCTTTTCGTCATTTTTTAACATAATAAGTCAGAATACAATTTTGGGGGTATTTACCATACACATAATTTCCCGACCTTAATTAATATCGATATAAAACAGATGTGAATCCTTTTCCCCATTCATATACTGTAGAGAAGGTATTTGGATATATATGTATATTTATAGCTTCCTTATGTTCTTATGTTCTTATATGACATGTATCTAAGAGGGATGTAGTGGTGAGGTATGTGGCAAGGGATGAGGAATGTGGAGTGAGTGAGGGATGTGACGGTGGAACAAGAGGTGGAAGGGTGGAGGGGACGGAGTAAAGTAAACACTGGGTCTCTCTTCTCCTCGGCCACGCCCTCCGCGCCGCCCTTGAGGGACACTCGTCTGTGCCCTCGAGTCTGGGCGAGGAGAAAGGGATGGAAGGAAGGAGGGCAGAATAGGAAGGAAGAAAGGATGGGTGAAGGGTAGGAGGAAGGAAGGAAGGTTGAAGGGTAGGAGGAAGGAAGGAAAGTTGAAGGGTAGGAGGATAGAATCTTTAGTCGAAGTGCCGAAAACCAGAATTGTATCACTTCTACCAGCGTTTGCAAATTTTTATATTTTCGTTATTTCGAGAAAGGGATGGAAAAGAAGACCAGAATAGTGTCGTCTCAGTCAAACCTTCCTTATATTCCTTATTCTTCTTCATCCTGCTTTATTCTGCTTTCTTATTCTACTTCCATCATTTATTTCATTCCTATTGACTGATAAGACAATAGGAAGGAAGGATAGTTGAAGGGTAAGGAAGGAAGAAAGAAAGAAAGAAAGAAAGAAAGAAAGAAAGAA
>JACEEZ010023609.1:80000-85000 GCA_016584305.1 Chionoecetes opilio
TGGGGGATCACCTGGGGGGAGGGGGAGTCAGGGGTCAAAGGCTACAACATCCACAAAGGCTACAACAAAGATTGTAGCCTTTGTGAGGGACCGATAGAGGAAGGGGAAGGGATACGCTAGGGATGGTGAAGAGAGACAGACAGACAGACAGACAAAGGAAAATAACGATGTGGTTGGCAATTATAAAAGGATATAAATAAAAGAAAATGAGAGGATTTTCACGCAGTTAACGAGAACATTCTAAAAGTTGTTTTTATCTGTCTGAACCTTGCCAAATTCATGTTGCATGATTTTTTTTCTACACACACACACACACACACACACACACACACACACACACACACACACACACACACACACACACACACACACACACACACACACACCTGGGTCCGAATCAACTTGCTGTATCCACGGTACAGTTGTCGGTAAACAGGACCTTCACCTTCACCGCCCCTAGCGGTAGCACCTTCATCCTCCTCTTCGTGTGGGGCGTCCGGCGCGTAGGGGTCCCAGTCCGTGGTGAGGCGGTGGTGTGCTATGGGCTTCAGGTAGAGCAGGTCCCCCAGCAGACACCACTCGTCCTTGCAGGAGGCGTACACGCGGGAACCCTTGTAGCCAAAGCCATTCTGCCCCGTCACTAGATACTTGAACTCAAGGCCAGCCTCGCCAGCGCCTCTCAGTACCTAAGGATGTATAGTGGCAGGAGATTAGGAGAAAGAAAGCAGGAGATATAGGAACAGCTATTTGTAGGAAGGTAAACAGTAAATTAACGGTAAGGTAAGGAAGGTAAACGGTATAATTTCTCATGGTAACAATATTTATTCATAACAGACACATGTTTTGATATTATTTACAACCTTAGAAATTTAATCTAAATAATTCAAGCATATGATATATTGAAATGAGATGTAGGTGACTGTGTGAATGTGTGTGTGTGTGTGTGTGTGTGTGTGTGTGTGTGTGTGTGTGTGTGTGTGTGAGATGTGACACCCTCATGACGCTCGGCGGGCAGCAAGTAGTTGTAGTCTCACCTTGATAACGACGCGGCCCAGCGGCTTGTCCAGACAGGAAAACTCCATAAAGAAGTGTTTCTCGCAGTCGCCATCAGGGACTGATCGCCCACCACCGCGTCTGGCCAAGGTGGGCGATGGTTGGGGACTCCAGGTAGGGAAGATGATCTCTGGGAAGGCTTGAGACAGGCCCGTGATGAGGTGTGTTACCATCTTGAGTCTCCTGCAAAGAAACACAAATTGCACTTGTTGAAAGAAGTCCATGGTGTATGTCTGGCTAAGTTGCCCCTCTACCATACAATCCCCGCTGCTGTCTAATCACATGAGTTGAATGAGATGATACACCAAACAATATTGATGGTCGCAGGCTGAGCTAAACAGCATGAAATCAAAACTTTTCTCAGTTTTATATTTTTGACGTCCATGTTTATTCAATCAATCAATCATTGGGGGCATACGCCGGGGGGCGCGTCGCCTCGCCCACCCTACGACGCCACTCCCGGGGGTCACCACGCGCGAGTTCCCATGCAGGCTCCTTTCCCATACCAAGCAGCTCTCGACAAGAAACATCAACTTGCCCCAGCCACGAGCCTTGTGGGCGCCCCTTTGGCCTCCTCCACTGCCGGATTGTCTCTTACAGATACAACCCGATGGGAAGGATCGGTTTCAGGGTAGCGTGCCACATGCCCATATAGCCGAATTTGGCGCTGACGGACTATGCAGGTAATAGGCCTCGATTCAGTCTCACGGTGCAATCGCTGATTTGACACGTAATCATCCCAGCGATACCCCATGATTCTGCGAAGACACTTATTACCAAAGGCATTGATTCGTCTCTTCAAGTCACTATTTAGTGTCCATGTCTCACAACCATAGAGTAAGACAGGGATCACAAGCGACTTGAAGATCCGGATCTTTGTCCTCCTGCACAGGTACCGACAACGCCAAATACTCCCGCTGAGCGAGTCCATAACACCGTGGGCTATGCCAATCCGCCGTAAGACTTCTTGACGTGACCCGCCGTCATTATGGACTGCGCTACCAAGGTATGTAAAACTTTCCAAGATCTCAATGTCCTCGCCACACGCATGAACAGAATGTACTGCTTCATCTAGTAAGTCTCCAAATACCTGGACCTTGGTCTTGAGCCAGGAGACCTCAAGTCCCAAAGGCTTTGCCTCCTCGTGCAGCGCCTCGAGAGCCATCACCAGGACCTCCAGCGACTCAGCAAAGATTACTGCATCATCGGCAAAAACAAGATCAGTGATCTTGGTGTTGTCGACGGATGCTCCACAATCACTTTGATCTACAACCTTGTCCAATACCCAGTCCATACAAGCGTTGAAAAGTGATGGGGCAAAGACGCACCCTTGCCTCACTCCTGTATTCACAGGAAAGAAGCTGGATACACCTGCCCCACACTTCACAGCACTCTCAGTCCCAGAATACAGACTAGTTATCAAACCATGTTTATTGCAACCCTTAATATTAAAGGACGTGTGTATACAATGGGGAACGCTCAAACCTAACACCACCAGATGTCTCTAGCGCTGTCACTTCTTTTGCTGTTTGACTAAACTACACTAAACACTGAACTACATTTTTATCAAGATCTGTTTCAGTTTTTGTATTGGTGTAATTTTTCCCGTCGCAGCGGTGGGCGTGACGGCGTGATTCAATATGTATTTTGCCCTAAGGTCACTTATAGAGCTATAGAGAGGTTATATAGTACTTATCTCTATAAATGACCTTATTTTTCCGTCACAGAGGCTGGCGTGTCTCTAGCGCTGTCACATCTTTTGCAATTTGACTTGACTACACTAAACACTAAACTACATTTTTATTAAGAACTGTTTCTATTTTTGTATTGAAGAGTAATTTTTCCCGTCACAGAGGCTGGCGTGACGGGGTGGTCGATGGTGACGTGGCGTAACAACACCTCGCCGGGGTACACCGAGGACAACTCTTGGTTCACGGTGCTGGGCGTGTTCTTCCCCACCGTGACGGGCATCATGGCGGGCATCAACATGAGCGGCGACCTGCGACAACCGGCCAGGGACATCCCCGTCGGCACACTCTCCGCCCTCAGCCTCAGGTACTGCCCCTTGGTCTTGGTCTTGGTGTGGGAAGCGGTATTATTCCAATTTGACACCGAATTCACTTTGTTGGACGAAATAATTTTTTTCTGGTGAGTTTTGACGTGTTTAATCTGCTAACCGATTCTGTCGCAAATAACTTTTATTTTTATTTTTATGGTTAGGTTAAGTTAGGTTAGGTTAGGTATAGGTTCGGTTAGGTTCAATTTGTTTTTCAATAATTTTTGTCGCAAATAACTTAACAGAACAACAACAACAACAACAACAAAAATAAAGGGCTTTGCGACAGAATCGGTTAGCAGATTTATTATAAACACATCAAAACTCACCAGAAAAAGATTGTTTCGTCCACCAAAGTTAATTCGGTGTCAAACTGGAAATTTACCTGGGAGGCTTCTGTCCCGTCTTCAGGTACAGTTGTGGCCTTTTTACCAGGAGTCCCAACACCTTGACGCAATGGCAACACCACTCACTCCCGGGACACCACAACAAATCTGACAAATACAACTGACAATAACTACAAAAGTTTTCTTGTTAAGGTTGTCTCGCTGATCTCCTTGAGGCGTCCATGCAGCAAGGACAGGCAACAGCCGCTGCAGGGCCACCGCAGAGGCTGTGCTGGTCACCACGCCGGTGCTGAACAATTATCTACATCATTAATTTGTTTTTGTCTGGTATTACCACAGTGAAGTATTACGAGATGATATGAATAGCGTGTATCGTATTCCGCCCCTGGTGGGTGTATCATCACAACACGGCCGCGTTAGTTACTGCTTCATTGTGTATAATGTATCTGCTAACGTTTTGATATTTCATGTTGGGGTAAGTGTATTTGTTGCCGCGGGTGGAGGACAGGTGGAATTCCAACTTATAAACATTGGTGGTTGTGCAGTTTAGTCATTTACCACATGATTACACGTGTTATAACTTTGCATTTTCCATTGGTATTACCTTCATAAACTAACAGCAATGTTTTTTCGTTAGGAGATTGAGTCTAAGGTTGTTTTTCTGTGTGTATCTCTGCAGCACGGTGCTGTACCTGGTGTTCGCCGTGGTGCTCGGCGCCACCGTGGAGCGCAAGGTGCTGCTCACCGACTACATGATCACCGAGAAGGTCTCGGCGCTGGGTAAGCTGTGGGGGGGCGGTGGGGGGCCCTTCACTCTATTTACTATAGTCTTTTTTTTTTACGAGGCGAAAATTCCATTCTGTCCTAAGGTCTGATGCTTAAGATTATGCCTATGTTTACCTGATAATATGGTTAACTATGATAAAATACAGCTGAAATTTAGAAGAACCGTACTATTCCCTTCTCCCTGGCATCAAATATTAGTCAGTAAGCAACAAGGAGTCAGGATTTTTCGCCTCTATAAAAAAACAGAGTATAGTTCAGCGGTTCTTCACCTGGGGGGCGTGGGTAATTACCTAGGGGGGCGCGAGCCAAGAGAGGACAAGGAAGAACTGTCAAATATTTAGTTTTAAGCTCGGCCTTCGGTTTAATTAACATGAAGCTCTCTCGCGAGGGTGAGTGAAGAAAATCGGTACGGAGAAGCAAGCGTGAGTGAAAAACTCTGCGGTAACGTCTTGCCAGGTTTCACTGTCTTTGTAGACTTAAGCAATATATATTGTTTTTATTAATCTTACTATTATTATTGTTATTTATATCAATATTATTATTATCGTCATTATCATATTATTATTATTAGGTGGGGGGGGGGGGCATGGAGGCAAAGACCAACCACTACAGGGGGCGTGGTGGTCAAAAGGTAAGAAACACTGTACTAGTGCGTCTTTACTGGAAGGTTTGTCTCTATCACTACGTACACTTAACACAGGAAGTTAAAAATGTATCCTAACAACGAGGTAAGCTTTCTAAACATTGACACTAAGGGA
>JACEEZ010023609.1:90000-147500 GCA_016584305.1 Chionoecetes opilio
CTTTGACTCGCGGGGCGCCGGGGGCAACACTGACCTCGACCACCTGTTCCCCGAGAGGGTCACCCACAAGAAGGTCATCACGGTGAGTGTGTCTTATTTTCCGCACTCCATCTGTTCATTCGTCTCCACAGCTATTTTTTTCCTAGTTATTTTTATTTTTTATTTTTTACATCACAAAGGACTGGCCAAGGGCAAAATAATAAGTAACAAAACCCCCCGGTTAGTGTCCCTTATAGAAGACAGTAGGAGAATAAAGAAAAGGAGGGTGGGTTAATTTAGTTTGGGAGGTGTCTTGTCACTCCTCTCTTGAAGAAAGTTAAGTCGTAGGAAGGTGGAAAATTAGAAACAGGACTTCTTTATTATACTCGAATGAAATGTGTCACAGGAATTATGTGTTCCATGTTTAGCAGCTTGATAAAGGAAATGTTTGAGCCGTGTTTTGCGCCGGTGTGCAAGGGCGGCCTTCACCTCACGGAATACTTTGTTCTCCAGACGGCGGCCAGCTCGGGCACCTCCAGCGTGGTGTCCTCGCCCGACGATCACTCCAGCATCAAGTCTGATATCGGCTCCGGTAAAGGTGAGGACATGGGGGGGGGGGGGGGAGAGGGGGGATCATTCGTGGATGACAGTAATAGTTATTCTCTTATGCTTAGATGTGTGATCATACAGTGTACAAAAGAACGAATTAACTCCAATGAACGATCATAACGTACACACGAGTAATATGCATCCATAATATAAATCCATCCATACACGAGTAATATGTACGTTTGGGGAGAAATTACAGCGTCCAGGTAATCTCGGCAGAGGAAGGTGGCGGCGAGAGCAGTGTGACCAGTGAGGGGGGGGCGCCCTCCCCTGGGGGCGTGGGTGGCTTGATGGGCATCTCCAGTAAGCCTACACAGTGGTACTATCACCTGTGTAATCGATGGCTCTCCCTCCTCGGCGTGAGTGCTCCTTCTCCACCATAAAGTAATCGCTGTCCATCAAACAAAACCTGAGTATATCCTGAGGCAGATATAAAGTCTACTAATATCTTCTTTGATAGCCTAGCTTTGTGAAGTTAACTATAAGATTGCGAACAGCAAGTCCCTTTATTTGGTGTCCCAGGTCGGAGTGAAGCTGGCCATGATGCTGTGCGTGCACTGGGCCTACGGCTTGGCCACGCTCTTCATCATGCTGCTCATCTACGTGTACATCGGCCAGGCGGCGCCGGGGGGACCTCCCGGCATCGCTACGGAGTTTGTCTTCCTTCTGTGGATCAAGAACAAATTACTCGCCTGTATCGGGTACGTCAATTACTGCAGGTCAGCGGCCGGGAGAGACATCTATATATAGGGTTACCTAATTCGCAGGTTTCATTCATAACTCGCCTCCCTCACCAACTGAAACTTGGTTCCCTCCATCTTGCAGGCGGCGGCCGTCGGAGTACGATCAGGTGGTGGTGACGCCGCTGCACCCCGGCGTGGAGGTCACCGCCAACCAGCTCACTGAGGAGAACGAGGACTTCGCGGCAAGGTCCCGCTACCACCAGTCTGCTCCCGGTGGGGCGCTGCCGGACCTGCCCAAGCCTCAATGAAGGCCTGATCCGCCTCATCCTACCTCGCCTCAACCGCAGGGCAGCAAGCAGATTCATCTTGTTAGCTAAATTACAGACGCCGCGTTTCATCATGAGTTTATTCTCATTAGTGATATCACATCCCTTATTACCGCCAGTATAAAACATCATCATCACTGCATTATGTTCCCTCTCTTAACAAATTGTGGAGATAATGTCATACACGAAACAATGGATCGTTCACTGATAACGCACAGCGCCAGGCCTCATCCGTGCTATCGAAGTTTTCAGAAATAATGGCTTTACCACCTCGTCCAGAGCCTCATAACCGCGCATCACTTCTCTTGCTAGTGTGTGTGTGTGTGTGTGTGTGTGTGTGTGTGTGTGTGTGTGTGTGTATTTTAATAATGTATATCATCGACGATAGCATGCCCAGTCCATCGAATCTGTAGTCATATGCGCAAGGCTGATGTGATTTTTTTCTTATATTTTTGGTATGTGCTGACGAATAAAGCATCAGCCCCCCTTCCACACACACACTTGCATACACTTAACACGCACTCACGTATACAGACACTCACATTTACAGTCATACATATATTTTGCCGTCAAACAAGAATGTACAATACTCTTAGGCGCTCCATATAGTTGAATAATTATGTCTTGTGCGTCATCAGGACATCGCCAAAGTCAAGGTGGGTGAAAGTAGTGGAGTGAGGGGAAGGGAACTTGAGGTAAAGGTTGATAATTTCCGAGAGAGGCCAAATCAATTATAAGGCATGTAACCAGCGTATTTTGATCTTCTTAATTTCACTCACTTCCCATGTACACGCAAACAGAAGCAAAAAATCAAGCCTTTCGTAAAATCAATATGACAACGAGGATGAAGAATATTGAAAGATACATATTCGTCCTTTATTACAGTCTTGAGGGAAGTACAATCAAAGACTATTGTATACAGTAGTCTTTGGTACAGTACATAATGCGTAGCCACACTGTGAAGGCGGGGCCACCACAGGCAAACATTTACTTAGTCACGCAAGTCCTCACACACACTTCACACTTCCACTCTAGTACATCGATCACGAGTACATTGTTACGTAACTTGAAAAACTGTATGTGTGTGTGTGTGTGTGTGTGTGTGTGTGTGTGTGTGTGTGTGTGTGTGTGTGTGTGTGTGTGAAAGGGACTTGTTCTATTCATTCTATTATATCAATTGATATAATTTGTTTTTCTATCAGTTTTCTTTATCTACTTACTTGTCCTGTTTTATCTATTCGCCCAAATCTTTCTGCCTTGTTCTACTTTTACGATGTATTTACCTACATTTATTTTTCTATCGTGTATGAAGACCATTTGAGGCTAGGATGGTGGTAAGTGGGCGAGGGGGCTTCCTTTCCTCCTCTCGTGGCGGGTGAGCCTCTGATATCATCCATCTCTAACACTTTTGCCATTTTTCCTCTGAAGTTTGGACGAAATAGGATTGCTTTGTAGGGTTAAATGATGCATGAAATCAGAACAGATCCGGTTTTTTACACACACACACACACACACACACACACACACACACACACACACACACACACACACACACAACACACATATATATATATAATATATATATATATAATATATATATATATATATATATATATATATATATATATATATATATATATAAACTTGTTTCATATTTCTTCATCGATCTCAATCTCTAAGTCATGTAAGAGGCATACATTGAATACTTTTTTCTGAGGATGTTTCAAGTCTAGTGGTCATCTGGAAGAATTGTTGAGAATACTCTGTCAATTGTGAGTCTCGCTTATCTGATTGCTCCGAAATCTATCTTCTGAAACGTTGTGTTTATGTTACGTGTTTCTGAATCGCTAAACGGCTGCTCCTGTTGCAAGAATCAAAGCACGCAGGGCACGAAGTGAATCTTCGTTATGCTCTATGACTAAGTAAAGTACTATAGGCAGGGAGGAGCACGGTGTGTATGTGGCCAGTCTTGCTTCCTCGAGCAGTCTCAGCCACTTGCCGAGGTGATCTTATATGCCGCCGCAAACGAAAACTGTATGGTTAATGTAAATGATTAGGGTCTTGTAAGAAATTAAACATCGATGTAAAAAAATTGAAAAATACGTACGGAGTACCAAGGCAAGAAAATGCCATGGCACCGCATGATAGTTTGTGATAGTGCCAGCGTTGCAGAACGACGGCACGTCAAGACAGAACACAGCGATGGACCACCGTCCAAAATATTCCAGCGCATCCAGCCAGGCCAGGCTCACACAATCCTCGGGCAGCCACAGGCCCGGATGCCGCCATTCCAGGACGCGACAGCCTCGACGATGACGGGCAACTCTTTTCATCATCCAGTAGATTCATTGCTCTTCGTTCATACAAGGAGTCCATGCGGCACTATTGAAGACCGAAAGCAAGTTGTAAATACGTATTCTATTAGCTGTGTGTGCTGACAGTGGGTGTATGAACATTCACATAACGAACATAGACTGTGGTGTCCATGACGCAGGCAGGCATCGTCCGGCCACGCACAATGCCTGCAAGGGTCACCGCTGAACGCCCGGACATCACTACCTGCTGATGGCGACCCACTTCAAAACGCTTATCACGCAAAGGTTTCCATGCAAGCAAACAATCGAATTGCCTGCAAAATTCCAAATAAATCTATATGTTGATATTTTTTCGATGATGTTCCTCACAGTACTGTAATCGATGTGCCGCAACTGTGTCCGTGTTCATGGTGGGGCAGACGAACACTCGATGTCCGCCTTGCGCCCTCCTGCGACGATCAACAGGACAACGAGGCGGCTCGGACCTCCTCAGGGCGGCAATGCTGGGCGGTCCCACACACTGCCCTGCCGCTTCGTGCCCCATAGCGCCTCGCGTGTACGTAGCTGATCTATGTAAATTCCAAGGCCAAGGGAAAAGTATCTATTCCCTTTGGCCTTGGTAAATTCAGTGTCGTGCGCGGCGCCCGGCCCAGCACTCTAATCTGTCTATGACCTGTTGTACACCATCTGTTCCAAACATCTTTCTTCCCTGGACTTTTATCCCTGAAAAAATGGGGGGTTCAACCTTGTATGTCGTGCCTGAGTCTCTAGTTTGGGAGCTTCGTCAGGTCCCTTGGAGAGTCTCACCTTCCTTCCCGCCGCCGCTCGGGCCCGCGCCAGTAGTTTAGAGTGAGTGTGAAATACAAAATTAAAAATACAGTTTACAGAAAAATACATGTGTTATATAAAGATATATGTGTTATATCGGATCTATTTAATGTTCGTAAAAGTTGTCTTATATTATAATCAATAAATATTTTTGTATATTACCTTCACTTCTTTTTACACGCCGTCCCCTAATGATCCATGGGTGCTGCTGACTGACAGTATTCTGCTTCCTTCTTCTTCAAAGCCAGTTCAGGACTTCAGCCTCAACTATGTATGATTCATCGCTGAATATCTTTACTTCTTGACACTGACCATCAAGCCCATCCTCTCATCAACCAAACACAGGCCGCTGAGAGGTGCATCCCTGCCACTATAGTTCATTCTTCGTTCATCGCCTCTCAGTTCTTGAGGAGTATACAGGTCATACTAGTTTTTGAGGATAGCACCCAGAAGGTAGTACGTACAATGAGATGCAACACTTATAACTCAGGCAGGTGGTGTTAGGTGATTTTTACTCTCGTGTCACTGTCATACTTTTAGAAACAATTAGTTATGTGTGTGGCCTAAGAAGAAAAAATAATTATCTAAGTAAAGCAGGATATAGCTCTTCCTAGGACTACTTCACAGTACATCAAATAATTATGGGCAATGTCTAAGTCATTGCACTGTCACATAGCTAACGATCCTAAAAACTTTACAGCTACATTCCCGAAATTAAGTTTAACAAGTTGATCACGGTTGCATGGATCTCTCTTTTTTTTCTGAAACTGATGATTTTGTGGGCGAGTCACGTGTGCAATGGCTGTGATTCTGAAGGCTGGTATGCTGCAACGCCTCATGGAATTCATTTATTTTTTTATTTTTTTTTTTATTTTTTATCGGGCCTCCAGCAGGGGAGGACCACGGGCTAGCTTGAGCCCGTCAGAGAGATGCGTTTGAAAAAAGAGAGGAGAGTGTTCGTGCTGCTGGCGTGCGGCACGAGGACTGGCTTGTCCATCCTGACTTGGAGTGCGGGGTAGAAAGGGGCACTTGGCAGGATACACTCTCCGTGTGGAATTCAATAGTTTTCATCAATCGAATTGTAAAGGTGGGATCTCTCTCTCTCTCTCTTTCACAACTGTACTTCAATTGTGAATAAAAGTATTGAATCTGAATCTCTCTCTCTCTCTCTCTCTCTCTCTCTCTCTCTCTCTCTCTCTCTCTCTCTCTCTCTCTCTCTCTCTCTCTCTCTCTCTCTCTCTCTCTCTCTCTCTCTCTCTCTCTCTCTCTGTATAGATATCCTTTGCATCAGTATTTAATTTCAAGAGTGTATTATTGTGTTCTTATGACTGCAAAGGTCTCATTTTGGATTCCCTCCCACAGCTCTCACTAATAAGCTTCTCAGCAATCAAGCTATGAGGTATGGAATCTCTCTCTCTCTCTCTCTCTCTCTCTCTCTCTCCTCTCTCTCTCTCTCTCTCTCTCTCCTCTCCTCTCTCTCTCTCTCTCTCTTCTCTCTCTCTCTCTCTCTCTCACACACTGATAGATAAAATCAATACATTTCATTTCATGGGTGTTTCTTCGTGTCTTTTGAATCTTTTCAAGCCCTTATGGTCGTGCTTTGACAAGTCTCCGACTGATTGATTGATTGATTGACTTTATTCAGTAACATTTATATACCTACATTATGATAGGTATACAAATATGTAAAATACCAGGCGCTACTATAGCATGCGGTCTACCGGGACATTTGCACTATAGCGTGCGGTCTACCGGGACATTTTACACTATAGCATGCGGTCTACATTTCTTACTCTCTAATTACCAGTGTTGTAGGTCTCGAGACTGGTCTTGGTCTTGAGACCGGTCTCGAGACCTGTTTGATGTGGTCTTGCTCTTGGTCTTGGTCTCGTTTGATGTGGTCTTGGTCTTGATCTTGGTCTCGAAGCTTCTGGTCTCGGAGTTTGGCTCGAGACCAGATCGAGACCAGGAATAAAAAGTGCATGGGGAAGGTCGGAATTTATCATCATACCCGGAGAAAAATCATGGCTGTTTCGATTCACGGCGCGCCATACAGCGTTGTACTGTCTATAGATACTGCCTGACTACTCCACTTGTCTTCAAGCTTGCTATGAAGGTCCTCTCCGTCCCAGCAACGAGCGTACCAGTGGAGCGCATCTTTAGCAGGGGCGGTATCATCATGCGCCCTCAACGTTTGCAGCTGTCATCGAAGATGTTAGAAATGCTAATGTTTTTAAAATGCAATTGCCACGTAATCACGTATTGCAAAATGTAACGAGTTAACGACCAAGTAAACTGTAAAATGTAAGAAAATTTGCAAAATGTAACTAGTAGTAAACTGTATTTGTTTGAATATACTTTGCCTATTTGCCTTCTTTCTTTTTCTTTTTACAGCAGCTAACCCATCACAGGTATAGGGTATTAACTGCATGGACAAAGGTTGAGCATATAACAGTTTGGTTCACATTTTTTATTCCTTTTGCATTTGATCCCTAAGACTATATAGATAATTAAATTAGGTCCGTTATATTCAAAGGTACATGTAAAGGCCTCTTCCATTTGTGCCCAAGTTCCAGGAACCAGTTCTTTCAGTTCAGGGTTGGGTTCAGTTCCTGGTTCTGGGTTCGCGTGTCATAAATGGAACGCAAAAACCCCGTTCTTTTGTTTACAAACAAACTCAGCTGGCAAGGCAAGAGGAGAGAGAGAGAGAGAGAGAGAGAGAGAGAGAGAGAGATTAAAAGTGGTAACTCAGCTGTGATGTGAAGGGATCATATCAAGTTTAAGATCGCGGGAACGCATTCCTCCATCAGTGCCCCTTGTAGACCTGTCTGACATCCTCTCCGACTCGTGCATGCGGAAAACCCTTCACGATAAGAGAAATAGGGCCCAAGGCGGCCATTGTTTGTTATGAACTGAAAACTCTACCCAGGCTACCGACGTCCCAATGTGGGTAGAGAAAGTTCAAGGGTTTTGCTGAGTCACTACGCGCTTTGCCTCGGACCCAGGTTTTCGTGCGCAAATAGAACGCCTGAATTCTTGGGTTCCGTGAACTGGTTCCTGAAATGTCACAAATGGAAGAGGCCTTATGAGAAAAAAAATTAAAACCCATTCCTTACAAACAGGACAGGACAATACAATTTAGTATTTACGCAGTACAGACCAAAAACATTCAGATAATAGTCATATTTAAAAAAAAAATGTATATGCCTGTTCTTGGTTTTGGTCTGTTTCGGAGGGTCTGGTCTTGGTCTTGGTCTCGGAGGGCTGGTCTTGGTCTCGGAAGGTCTGGTCTTGGTCTTGGTCTTGGTCTCGAAGGGTCTGGTCTTGGTCTTGGTCTTGGTCTCGGAGGGTCTGGTCTTGACTACAACACTGCTAATTACACTTTACACAGTTACACTTCAGGCTGCAACTTACTATTGCTATATGATATCGTCTATTATACAGTACGCAGCTAGTATTATAGAAAAACAAAACAGACAAACAAAAGAACGTTTTCTTTTTTCTTGCACGACAACACTACCACATCGATGACAAGGCTCTGCTTCTAATGGTGCGTCCAGAAGATTGCTTTCACGTATAAATGTAACTGCTGTTTCTTCTGTCAAGATGACACTTCTGTAGAATTCTTTCAATAGCATTGTGGAGGGTTAAGTGTGTCAGACTGATGTTCTCGGCTTGAATTTTAAGAGGATACTGAGACATTACTTCTTTGATCCCTATTTTACAAGGTTGAGTAGGGTCCGGTACTCAGGTCAGGTCAGGTGTGGTCTTGTCAGACTGCATATTACAGCTATGCAGTAGTCAGGTCAGGTCAGAGCAGGTGGGATCTTGGTAGACCGCACATTAGGGTACCGTAGACTGCAGCTGACCCCGATGTAGACCGCACGCTATAGTAGCACCAAATACCATAATAGGTACATATGTAGGTACTCTTACTCGGATAACTTACTAAAGTTTTGCAATTTCCAGTAGGTTCCATGCAGGTAGGCCCGACAACAAAGAATTTCAAAATAATACAGGAACATTGATTTAGAAATAAGTATATGCAATAAAAGTGAGAAATTAATAATTAGAAACATAACTAGCAGAACATTTTGAAATATTATAGCGATATAAATATATGGAGGG
The DNA here is from genome assembly GCA_016584305.1 of Chionoecetes opilio. NCBI lineage: Eukaryota > Metazoa > Arthropoda > Malacostraca > Decapoda > Majidae > Chionoecetes > Chionoecetes opilio. The sequence continues at coordinate 98,869 of JACEEZ010023609.1, forward strand.
AGATAAATAAGAGACCGTACCAGATGGAAGACTGTCCCTGGAATCAGCTGGTCTGGCAGCAGTGACGAGGCATCCCAAACAAGACACAAGGGCGGATGAGGAAAGACAAGAATAATAAACGAAAACACGAATAAAGGACAGATAAAGAAAGAAAATACAGTGTGACAGCGAGAAGAGACATCAGGGAGTGTCATTACAGAGGCCGGACTCCCCACCAAGTGAAGTGAAGGAGTGTGATGAGCGTCCCGGTGCAACCCAACCTACAGGATGAGCTGCGTGAGTACCAAACACACACTCGATGTCAGGTCCAGGAGTGTAATGTGGTCATGTCAGGTGTCGGGGTTAAGTACAGTCATGGGGCTAATTCATAGTATTATTTCGGTTTTCAGCATTCCGACATTTTTAAAGACAGTTTTTTTTTCTGGTATTATTTTACTCTAGGACCGAAATTCCCTACACAATTGGGAGTGTGGTTTCTGTTTACTTTATTGGATTCTAGGAAACATTCTCTCTTATGAGCTTCCGTCGCAAATAATTACTTTTGGAGATATGACTTATTCATACGGAGGCGAGACAAGTGTTTACGTGCCTCTCACTCTTCTTCCTCTTGTGACCTGCATCGAATGCCGGTCAGAACGTCCACGGGTGAAAACGTCCACTGTTCAAAACGCCCACGGGGTCTACCATAACGTCCACGGGTCATAACTTGTCTCTTTCTGACCGTCTGCTGACATCTGATGCAAGGGTATTCTTGCGGTCCATACAATAACTGGAACGGTCCGGAACGGACCGGAACGGAGATTATTTTCCGGAACGGGGTTCCGATATATTGATGGGTATGATGTATGTATTGATGTATGTATATAGGATGTATGTATATGATGTATGTAAGGGTATGATGACGTCTCTATTCGGTAGTGGTAGTAGTAGTAGTAGTAATAGTAGTAGTAGTAGTAGTAGTAATAGTAGTAGCAGTAGTAGTAGTAGCATGGTCTCGTCTCGGATTCGAACTAATGAAGCGTGCTAGTTAATCACTAGTCAATCTCTGATGAAGGTTATATAAACTAACCGATTTCTGAAAAAGTCATCAGTCTCTGATAAAACATGTCCAACATGTCTCGTAAACAAACGAAGAAACCTGTTGTACAGTACCCCTGTACTCACTGCCAAAACGAATGTATAAATGACTGCATCGAATGCAGTGCATGCAGGAACTGGGTACACTACAAATGTGTTCCTCTCTCCAAGGACGAGGTGAAATTATGGGAAGGAGATTCCCTGGATTTCCACTGCCTAAGCTGCTTCTCCTTCGAGAATTGCCTATCCAAGTAAGCACACTTATTATTATACCATATTTATCAAGATGTAGTATATGACTATGTCCCGGTTCACACTTCACGTATTTGCTACGTGCGTCTTGTTATCGTGACGTCACCGTGACGTCACGATGCCGTTACCTCGTCTCACTGGTCACTCCCGCTCGCTATTATCAGAAAAAATTGCAGTTTAAAACCACCTTGCTTTCCTTACTTCCTCCCTTTTGTACCCCATGACACACCTATTACTGCCTTCACTATATCCCCCTTCACTCCCTGCCCTACCTATATAGCGCCTATATATACAAACTCCGTTCCGGACATAATCTCCGTTCCGGACCGTTCCGGTTATTGTATGGACCCGGTATTCTTGGGTGGCTGAAGGCATCCAAGCATACAAGGCTCTTGTATTGTGTCCGTCTGGATTTGGAATGAGGACCCAAGGATTTCAGGGGGTTTATAAAGGCCCATGAGAAGTGCTCACCACCAATTCGAGAGAACTGGAACCCAAAATGCCAGGGGTCGCTGGCAGTTTTAACTCACTTTTTTGATAATAAGTTGGTCTACTGGAAAACAAAATATGGGCTTATTCCACTGCACTTAAAACACAAAAGTATAATATTAAGAACGATTTTCTTCTATATGTATATTGTATAGAAGCCTGATTCTGTAAAACATTGTATATAACCAAATAACCAAGGAGGTTATAGTTGAGGAGGCGAGGTAAATGCTACTCTATGATATTATATAGTCAATAACGAATGTTTAGAAGTTATCTATACCTAGGCAGTCATATTTTCCTGTTATTATTGTGTATCAATCAGATAGAAAGCCTGGAAGTGCAATGAGTCGACGCGTGAAGTAGCAATGTTTTGATTCAATCTCCCCGCCACAATCTCCCCGCCCACCACTCCCCGCCGCGGCACGTCGCCTCCATAATTATAACCTACATTGTCGCAGCAACAAGCCGATTTCGGCATTCTTTATTCTTCGTTTTTCCAAGGCATTGCTTATTGTATTTTGACAAGCGTTTGCCAGACGCAGCAGTATTGTCTTAGAAAACAGTGTGAACATCGCCCAAATTTTACATGCCACAATATACATGTAAAAAATATATTAAGCTTTGCTACTCGAGGCGAGTAATTTGCATTAAATTGCTATTATAGAACGTTCCATCGTAATGCATGTCATCCATATAATTAGTAGAACAACAGAAGAACTATATTTTTTGGTATTCAGATGCGGTGCATCAATGTTTATCGCGAAATTAATTTATGAAAAATATTAGTCGCGGAGCCAAAACACAGTAGACGACCAACCTTTGAGTTAAAACTGCCAGCGACCACTGGCATTTCTCGAGTTTCAGATCATTGGAATTAGATGGTGTGCGTCAACTTAAGTTGAGATGAATGTTCAACCAAGCCCAGTGATGAAGAAAAGTCATAATTAGCGTCACCCTTTGATCATCAGAATTCAATCAAGCCAGCTGTGGCAGTGATGAAGAAAAGTCATAATTAGTGCCCCTTTGATCATCAGAATGATCAGCGATCATGTTGAGTTGAACAGCATTCAACCTATAGCCATGGACGTATAATAGTAATATAATAATTTTATACGTCCATGCTATAGCCCAGTGATGAAAATTGCTGAAAAAACACTCGGTATTTAATGTTAGAAAAATATTAAAGAATGCAGAATTGACTTCCCATATCTCATTGCGTCTGGTTCCCGACTTTCAAAAAATATTAAAGAATGCAGAAGTCATATCTCATTGCGTCTCGTTCCAGACTTTCTTTCAGTGTCATTCAAGTCATTCAACTATCATACGTCTAGGAGAAGAAAAGAGGAAAACCCCGTGGACGTTATGGTCATTCTGAACCATGCACGTTTTCACCCGTGGACGTTCTGACTGGCTATCCCTGCATCGCCTCTGTTCTTCCCTTGCCGCGGACACTTTTTTTAATGCAGATTTGGCTTTAGTTAGGAGGTTAAAGCGTGGGAATAGGTTAGGTTAGGTTAGGTTAGTGAATCTAAAGGTGGGGTTAGGTTAGTTTAATTTTCATATCTAATATACACTCCTTCCTATTAAAAACATCTTATATCTCCGAAAGTAGTGATTTGCGACGGAAGCTCATTGAGAGAATGTTTCCTAGAATCCAATAAGGTAAACCACACTCCCAATTGTGTAGGGAATTTTGGTCCTAGTGTAAAAATGTACCTTTTTTTCTCTTTGTGGATTTTTGGGTAAATTTTCGATATTAGAAATAATTTTTTAAGGCCGTGACGTGAGGACGTGTTTTACTGTATGGTTTTGGATTTATATTCCGCAAAACTGGGCTATCTCTGCCTGCTATAATACTCACATTTTCTGTATTATTTCTGCTCCAGCATGTAGTGTGGATCCGATTCTCGTGCGGAAACCAAAAATATAACAATTATTTTCATAAATTCGTGGCTAGGTTACGTTTAGGTTGGGTTAGGTTAGTGGTACCTGGTACTCTCGTCCCCGTCGGCGAGAATTATAATTTTTCACGTCATCGAGTGTTCCTATTTTCTACGACAGTTCCAGTTCTTAATCTTGATATTACAGTACCCATATATATATGGTAAACATTCCGCAGGAGTTGGCAGCTGTCAACAAGCCGGGGCACCATCAGATTAGCTTTTTAATCTAAATAACTTAACAAAACCTTTCCTAACCTAACCTAAATCTAACCTAACCTAGCGATAATCATATAGAAATAAGTGTAATTTTTCTGGTTACCGCAAGTTAATAACTACTGCACAATATACTTAGCTGAAAATAGGGTATTATTCCAGATGAACACCGAATTCACTTTGGTGGACAATACAATTTTTTCTGGTGAATTTTGATGTGTTTTGAATTAATCTGCTAATCGTTTCTGTCGCAATTATTATTTTTTTTTTCCAGTTAGGTAGTAGTTACTAACTAAAGGTTAGGTTAAGTACTATAGGTTCAGTTACCCATAGGTTCAATTTTTTTTTTTTTTTGTCATTTTTGTTGAAAAAAAAAGTGATTTGCGACATAAACGGTTAGCAGATTAATTCAAAACACATCAAAACTTGCCATAAAAAAATAGTTTCATCCACCAAATGAAGTTCGGTGTTCATCTGGAAATTTACCAAAAATAGTAGAGAAATAGTACCGTAAGCTGTAAGGCACCCGCCAACTCCTGCGGAATATTAACCATAGCTATATATCTAATCAGCTTTTACATGTGTTTCTGCATGCCTACCTAACCATATGGTATACTAACCTAACCATTACTGGAAAAAATTACTTATTTTATAAACTTGGGGGAGAATAGGGCGGTACGTACAAGAAAATATTTTCATTTCCACCAAAAACTAGAGCTAAATTACATAATTGTAAACACATAAAAGCTAAATAGAAAATAATAATGTTTTCAAAAAATGTGGTGCTCAAAAATGAAATACTCTTTATTCGGTATTTTGGTACTTTCAACCTGTAATTGTGTACGAGGATAAAACTACTCTTTTCCTATGTATTTGATATGTTAAGAACGATGGTCACATTAAAAATTGTCGAAAATGTATAATTTTGCAGTTATCCCCCATATATCCCTGCTTCAGGTTAGGCTTCTCAACCAACGTCCAGGTTAGGGTAGCGAACTGGCCCGCCGGGATCTTGGGGGCATAGCAGCCCCAGTTATGTCAGGTTACGTAATGAATGTCCATGTATTGTATTAAACTCCAGTTTTACCGTTATAGTTAAAAATTTAACTAGAGATTTTTCCAGGAATAGGTAAGTAATTCCCATAGACTTTATCGGTAATATATTTTTATGTATTTTCGGCCTTATGTCATCCCATAGTGTTTTCCGTATATATTTTATGTCATCCACATAATATACTATCAGTACAAAACTCTTTTCCACTTCTCCCAATCCTAAACCCCATCTCCATCCCCAGGTTAGTTATGGAGGGTTGGATAACTGCAAAATTATGCATTTTCGACGATTTTTAATGTGGCCATTATTCTTATCACATCAAAATACATGTGAAAAGAGTACTTTTATCCTCGTACTCAATTACTGGTTGAAAGTACCAATTAATCCTTTATTCTTCCTATTCATCTATTACAAGTGGAACTGTTGTCGAAAATTTCAGCGTCCCATTGGTGGAAATCACCAGTTTTTGAAAGTTATGGAGAGATTTATTGATTTCCACCAAAAACAAATTTTTGACACTCAATTTTTTTTGGCATTTTACAGCAAGCGAGTGAGGGAGGAGTGACAGCCTGGGGGTACTACGTAGAAATTTTGAGTGCCAACAAAATTTGAGTGCCAAACATTTTTGAGTGCCCAAAAAATGTGTGCCAAAGAAATTTGAGTGCCAAACATTTTGGAGTGCCAACAAATTTTGAGAGCCAAAAAAATTTGAATGCCAAAACATTTTGAGTGCTAAAAATTTGTGCCAAAAAATTTTGAGTGCCAAAAATGTTTGAGTGCCAACAGAAATTGAGTGCCAATTTTTTTTTAGTGTCAACATTTTTTTTGAGTGCCAAAATATTTTGAGTGCCAAAAAATTGTACCAAAAAAAATTGAGTGGCAAATTTTTTTGAGTGCCAACACTTTTCGAGTGCCTAAAAATTTTGTGTGCCAAAATTTTTTGAGTGCCAAAAATGTAGCTTTTGTTTTCTTTTGTATAACTACAGTAGTGTTTACTAACATACACGGAATAGCTATACGTTACTTCATCCTGTGTTGCTTTATCTATGTAGTATGCTGTGTAAAAATATTTAAAAGAATGGTATATCTTTTCGCAAATAATTTTTTTCGTCTCTTCCCTTTGCTGGCAGCCCTCTGGTAAAGATAAGAAAAAGTTTGCAGGAAGAAATATGTTACTTTTCTGAGAATTTTCATAATACACCTTTTCACTCTCAAATTAGAACAACAGAACTTCAAAATAAAATAAATGAATTTCAAAATATAATAGATAATTTTTTCTTTTAATTTGAAAATCAATTATTTTAATTTGAAGTTCAGTTATTTTAATTTGAAGTTCAGTTATTATTATTTAAACTTCAGTTGTTTTAATATAAACTTCAGTTGTTTTAATTTAAACTTCAGTTGTTAAAATTTAAACTTCAGTTTTAATTTAAACTTCAGTTGTTTTAATTTGAGATTCACTTGTTTTAATTTGAAGTTCAGTTGTTTTAATTTGATAGTGAAAAGGTGTAGTGCCAAATTCATTCAAGCACATCAGAACTCATCAGAAAACAATATGTAGTGTTGTCTTCAAAAATAGTGGTGCCCAATGACGAAATAATACCAGTTTTACCTTTTTTTTCTAATAATCTTATGAGTGCTTTCTGGCATGGCTTAGGAGGCAAGGCCCGGGGTCTGGTTCAGTTTGAAATATTATTGTTAGATCAGATTTCTTATTTTTTATTTTTTTTTATTTACAGTGAAATAATTTATTTAGTTTAGTGGCCCCCAATTCAAATAAAAAAGTTATTTTGGTAGTAAAACAATTATCAGTTTATTGAATAATCATCAACACTTATTAGGAAAAACAGCTTTGTTCTTGAAAATAGCAGGGCAGAGAATTAGATTTTACCTAATGCAGTACGACTTATTATTTTGTTTTTTCCCTTCAGGTGATGTGTTTCAGATGGTTTATTTAATTAATTGGCCTTACCTAATTGAATGTCTACAAGAACTAGTCAGGATTGCAAGATCCCATATTCCTTAGTCATTTAAACATATTTTTCCTTAAAAGTGTGAATACTGTTTGCACACTTGTTAAGTTTTGATGATTATCGCTCACTCAAGATTCACTTAAAGTAATCGTCCAGACCCATTTTTTCTTTGCATAATTATGTTGAATGGTCATTCAAAATACCTACTAATCCACAAAAAATCATTAATTTCCACGCCTTATTTCCCTAAAAACATGACTTTTGTAAAAAAACGCGGGAAAAATAACAGCCCCATTCCAGCCGTGGCGGGAAACATGCTGGTGAGGTCACGACAGGCGGCCAACCAGCCCGGCCCTGATACAAAATAAACGTAGACTCAGAAAAAAATATAATACAGGGAGGTCCTGAAGATACGAGCAGTTAGGTTCCACCTGGCATACTCGTAAAGCGAAATCTCGTATAACGAAACACATAACTAATGGTAAAATATAGGTTTGTTCCAGGACCCCATCAATAAAAAAAAAAAAAAAAAAAAAAAAAAAAAAAAAACCATGTTTTTCAAGCTAAAATAAACTATAGCAATCACAACAAACACACAGCGCGTCTATATTACCCACACTGTACTACCTATTCTGTAGAAAAAGCATTCTGAAAGAGAAAATAGCACACAACATAACATAACTGCACATTAATCTATAATAATATAAGCGAAAGTGTGTGTGTGTGTGTGTGTGTCTGCTCCAGGTGCCGCCCCCTGTGGCGGAATCCCCTCATATGGCACAGTTTTGGAACCGGCTCGAGCAGGGGAAGGTTTTAAGCCCATTTATGAGATGATCCGATCACTTTTTCTTTTTTTTTTTTAGCAGCCTATTAGCGAGAATTGTGAAAAAAAAGTGGGTTGCGAGAATTGAGGAAACTTTGATGTAGGGTGATGGGTAATGGGTGAGTGAATGGGTGGGGTGATGGGTAATGGGTGTGGGGTGATGGGTGAGTGAATGGGTGGGGGGTGATGGGTGAGGGAATAGATGGGGGTGATGGGTAATGGGTGAGTGAATGGGTGTGTGGTGATGGATAATGGGTGAGTGAATGGGTGGGGGGGGGGGGTAATGGGTGAGTGAATGGGTGGGGGTGATGGGTAATGGGTGAGTGAATGGGTGGGGGGTGATGGGTAATGGGTGAGTGAATGGGTTGGGGGTGATGTGAATACATACATTTCTACATCCATGATTTCAGGAAAGCTAGAAGGGGCTATCTGGAGAGTCTGTGTTTGGTGGGCCTTCGGCCCACCAAACAAACACAGGTGGTGGGCCCCCACCAATAGCCCTCCGCAGGAGCTAGCCAAAAAGTCCGCCTGGAGGGCGGCTTTGCGGCTAGTTAAACATAAAACATGCATAACACTCACAAGTGGTAATGTTGTGTGGGGAGACAAGAAGCTGGCAAGTAGCCAGCTGAGAGTCCCTGTTTTCTCTCTCCGAGGCTCGAGAGAAAACAGGGGTGACTGCGTTTGCAAGGATGACTGGGTTAGAGTTCTTCCTCCTCCCCTTGATCACTTGGGGAAGAGGAAAGATCCTCGGTGCTGCCATGGGATACAATAGACTCGAGAGGGTAGGGTAGGGTAGGTAAGGGACAAGGGAGGGGTGCGCAGACCTCTTCCACTGCCCACAAACTTGTCTCTGCGCATCTGAATCATTGTACATCGTCCAGGAATGTGAATTTTTGTAGGCCACATTGTCAAACCTAGCCACCAGAATTATCATATTTTCAGATTGATTATATCGGACAACCTTAGGTAAAATCATATAGTCAGTAATTGACTAATTTTAGTAAATAACTTGGAATTTACTTTAGTAAATAACTTGGTAATTTTACTCACCCCAGTTTGAATGTTGTAGCATTGGATTTTCAATCTCGTATATTGAAAATAGACCCTAATTCACACATCTCGTATCATCGGATTCTCGTATACCGAATGCTCGTATAACGAGACCTCCCTGTACTTGAAGAATTTTGGGTGTTTCTGATATATATATTTTGTGATATGGCATATACTTGCATCCTTTATGGGTGCAGCAAGATACCTGTGCCTTTCCAGAGAGCTTAGCACCCATTTCCGACCTATTTGGCCACGATATATGTGTGCAGCGCCGAGGAGAGGCGGGCGAGAGGCGCCCGGTGTGAAGCAGATGTCTCTCTGCGCGCCTCTCGCCCGCCTCTCCTCGGCGCTGCACACATATATTGTGGCCAAATAGGTCGGAAATGGGTGCTAAGCTCTCTGGAAAGGCGCAGCTTTCTTGATGCACCCATAAAGGATGCATGTATATGCCATATCGCAAAAAATATATATCAGAAACACCCAAAATTCTTCAAGTACTATATTTTTTTCTGAGTCTACGTGTATTTGTATCAGGGCTGGGCTGGGAGGCTTCCTGCCGTGACGTCACCGAGCTGTGGTCTGTCGTCTGCTGGTCATCAGTTGTGTTTTGAGAGCTCGGGGAATTTACAGATTTTGAATGCGGATCATTTAAAAACGGGTGACTGGATGCAAAAAATGACAACATATTGTTGATATACTCGATAATGGCTATATTTTGACTGCATTAAATCAGGAATGATGAAATGGTCTGGATGATTACTTTAACCCCTTGAGGACCAGAATGTAATTTTCATTGTAATTTGACTACCATTAGACAATTTTAATAGATATAAGCAATATTTAATTTTTATAGACATGACCAGTTTAATATCCTTGTCCCCTAGCTAATTTGGTATATTAAGTCACTTTTCGTAATTTTATGGCTACCGTAACAACAGACTATTTTTATATAGCAAAGGAAAGACCAGGGCGTGAAGGGTTTAATGCTTTGTTTGTCTGCACAGTGCTGGTGGAGCGCGTCTTCCTTCGCATTGGCTCAGCGGCCAATGACCAGACGCTGCAGGAGGAGCTGCACAAGTTTTTGGCCCCCGTCATCCTCAAGCTGGCCTCCCCCCATGAGTCTGTCCGCAAGAAGGTGGTTATGGGCCCCATAGGGATAGCAGGACAGGAGTGCACACACACACACACACACACACACACACACACACACACACACACACACACACACACACACACCCACCCACCCCCACACACACACCCACACACAACCCCCCCCCCCTCCCGGGTACTCTGGTGTAGAGGAAACGCGCTCGGTTCACAACCGAGAAGTCCCGGGTTCGATCCCCGGGCGGAGCGGAAACAGATGGGTTGTTTCCTTAAAACCCGAGCCCCTGTCCACCCAGCAGTGAATGGGTACCAGGTGTTAGCCGGGGTTAGTGACCTGCTCTCCGGGGTGCTGGCTTCGGCCAACACAAAGCACTTATGGATGAATGATAAAAATGTTGATATGGAGACGGGGCCACACGAGCATTGCTCTGGCCCTGTAAAATACAACTAGATGAATACTGCCCCCCCCCCCCACCCACCCACCCACCCACCCACCCACCCACCCACCCACCCACATTTGATACATAGTTTCATTCAGGAGAAAACTACACGTGTGTAATTGGAAATTTAGCTCTTTAATTATATACAGGTGTTCGTTCCTGTACTTAGTTCTGTAATTGGTACCTGTACTGGGGTTCATTCATATCTTGAAATGTACTGTTGAGTATGCTTCACCGAACTTAATTGGTTCCAGGTAGCTACTTGTTCTTAATGGCATTCATTCTTTCTAGCATGCATTGAAATTAGTGTATTGAAGGGTGATTTGTTGCAGGCCCACAACCAAGACAAAAGTGGCCACTTAATAATTTAAACACTAAAATATAGAATCACAAATATAAATGCAATCATGATTGAAATTTTCGTTATTTATTAATTGAGTAGCTTACCCGTAAATTGGAAATAATAGATTATTGAACAAATTTGAAGAAAAAAAATTGGCGTGCAAGTAGGAAAAAGAGAGAAACTAGGATGAAATTATGAGCAGGTGGCAGAAAAGTTGTTGATTCTGGGCCTCTTTTGTGACTCCTCCCATTAGAAGTTCCTAAGTTAAAGTTTGCTTGCAGTTTAACCTCTGGTACCATATTCATAATATTTCTCAAAATTCCTTGTGAGTCACTTAGAATCACAACCATCTGTCACTCAAAGCCATTTAGACGGTTTCTTTTGTGGTAACTGCCTTATGATTAACCAGGTGTGTCAATGATTGCATTAAGTAAGTCCAACATTACTCGTGTCATCAGATTGCCATAGGAGTACAGACAATGCCCTACTTACACTCAAGGTTCATACTTTCAGAGTTACATATAAACATGTCTGAATACAAATTGTGGTTCTTACAGATATTCAATCCTACCAATATGTCTCAGAAGCAATAGAGTGAAACTAGTGGTGATTATGATATCAAGAAACATTGAACTGTATCATTTAAGGCTGGTGAAATATACTGTTGAGTATTATTGCGGTATAAGTGTACTGTACAAACATTCTTTTTACAATGCTGTGTACAGTATTCTGTATTGATAAGAGTAATGTTGGACTTACATACATTCCGAGTTAAGTACAAACACCAGGAGTTAGTTATGTACTTAAATAGGGGAACTCCTGTACTTGGATCATTGAGCAGTATTCAGAGCACGTTAGCCACAACCCTGCAGGACAGATGGCATGACAGCTCCCTCAAAGATACCCATTTTTACCTCCACAGACAGGCCCCTCCTTCCCCAGACTTCCCTGAGTGCTATCTGTACCTTTGCTCCTTCTATTCTGTGGCTGCTGCCTCCATGAAACCCCTTGTCTCAATATATGCACCCAAGTATCAAATATCCTACATGATCATAGTCTTTGGATCAACACCTACAGAGGTTGTTTCCCTTACAGAGGTCTATATTCATCTACGTATATTCATCATTCATCATCTATATCCATCTATATATTGGTATGTGTGCTCCAAAATTCTAACCTCCCCACTTAAATTTTGAGGCAACTAAGGAAGAACACTTGCCTCTGATGAGTGATGACTGCCCTTCTCTTATCAATCAATCATATACGTAACAATCAAAGCCTTCTGCATATTGTATTCAGCAATAGATTTGTCTTTTTTGGCAGTTACTTGGAAATTCCTTCATGGAAGCTTACTGCATCTATACACAGACATAAGAAAAGTGTAGGTATGTGTTCACACCAGTTTGTTTTACATGTGAGTAATGCTTTTACCAGGTGATGGAGTTACTCATCCATGTGAACCGCCGAGTGAAGGACCACGCGCACATCCAGCTGCCGGTGGAGGCCTTGATGGCGCAGTATCAGGAACCCGGCGCTACCTCCTTTGTGACGGTAAGGGTTTTTTATTTTTTTATTTTATTATTATTATTATTATATTATATATATATATATATATATATATATATATATATATATATATATATATTTTTTTTTTTTTTTTTTTTTTTTTTTTTTTTTTTTTTTTTTTTTTTTTTTTTTTTTTTTTTTTTTTTTTTTTTTTTTTTTTTACGTTGGAGCCTATAGCACCTGTAGTCTATTATTATTTTATTTTATTTTTCCTTGAGGGCTCAGGTGGTTGGCCCTGCACATTCTGGAGGGTCGTGATGGTTGGCCCTCGCCCGAAATTGTATACTACTGTTTCACCAATTTAGAGACAATTTATAAAGATATATCTAAAGGATATTTTGGACTATGTTTAAAGATATATCTAATGGCCATTTTGGACTATTTTTAAAGATATATCTAATGGATATTTTGGACTATTTTTAAAGATATATCTAATGGACATTTTGGACTATTTTTAAAGATATATCTATGGATATTTGGACTATTTTTAAAATATCTAATGGACATTTTGACTATTTTAAAGATATATCTAATGGACATTTTGGACTATTTTTAAAGATATATCTAATGGACATTTTGGACTATTTTTAAAGATATATCTAATGGACATTTTGGACTATTTTTAAAGATATATCTAATGGTATTTTGGACTATTTTTAAAGATATATCTAATGGATATTTTAGGAACTATTTTTAAAGATATATCTAATGGACATTTTGGACTATTTTTAAAGATATATCTAATGGATATTTAGGACTATTTTTAAAGATATATCTAATGGACATTTTGGACTATTTTTAAAGATATATCTAATGGATATTTAGGACTATTTTTAAAGATATATCTAATGGACATTTTGGACTATTTTTAAAGATATATCTAATGGACATTTTGGACTATTTTTAAAGATATATCTAATGGACATTTTGGACTATTTTTAAAGATATATCTAATGGATATTTAGGACTATTTTTAAAGATATATCTAATGGACATTTTGGACTATTTATAAAGATATATCTAATGGACATTTTGGACTATTTTTAAAGATATATCTAATGGACATTTTGGACTATTTTTAAAGATATATCTAATGGACATTTTGGACTATTTTTAAAGATATATCTAATGGACATTTTGGACTATTTTTAAAGATATATCTAATGGACATTTTGGACTATTTTTAAAGATATATCTAATGGACATTTTGGACTATTTTTAAAGATATATCTAATGGACATTTTGGACTATTTTTAAAGATATATCTAATGGACATTTTGGACTATTTATAAAGATATATAATGGACATTTTGGACTATTTTTAAAGATATATCTAATGGATATTTTGGACTATTTTTAAAGATATATCTAATGGACATTTTGGACTATTTTTAAAGATATATCTAATGGATATTTTGGACTATTTTTAAAGATATATCTAATGGACATTTGGACTATTTTAAAGATATATCTAATGGACATTTTGGACTATTTTTAAAGATATATCTAATGGACATTTTGGACTATTTTTAAAGATATATCTAATGGACATTTTGGACTATTTTTAAAGATATATCTAATGGACATTTTGGACTATTTTTAAAGATATATCTAATGGACATTTTGGACTATTTTTAAAGATATATCTAATGGACATTTTGGACTATTTTTAAAGATATATCTAATGGACATTTTGGACTATTTTTAAAGATATATCTAATGGACATTTTGGACTATTTTTAAAGATATATCTAATGGATATTTAGGACTATTTTTAAAGATATATCTAATGGACATTTTGGACTATTTTTAAAGATATATCTAATGGACATTTTGGACTATTTTTAAAGATATATCTAATGGACATTTTGGACTATTTATAAAGATATATCTAATGGACAGTTTGGACTATTTTTAAAGATATATCTAATGGATATTTTGGACTATTTTTAAAGATATATCTAATGGATATTTAGGACTATTTTTAAAGATATATCTAATGGACATTTTGGACTATTTTTAAAGATATATCTAATGGACATTTTGGACTATTTTTAAAGATATATCTAATGGACATTTTGGACTATTTTTAAAGATATATCTAATGGACATTTTGGACTATTTTTAAAGATATATCTAATGGCATTTTGGACTATTTTTAAAGATATATCTAATGGACATTTTGGACTATTTTAAAGATATATCTAATGGACATTTTGGACTATTTTTAAAGATATATCTAATGGACATTTTGGACTATTTTTAAAGATATATCTAATGGACATTTTGGACTATTTTTAAAGATATATCTAATGGCCATTTTGGACTATTTTTAAAGATATATCTAATGGCCATTTTGGACTATTTTTAAAGATATATCTAATGGACATTTTGGACTATGTTTAAAGATATATCTAATGGACATTTTGGACTATTTTTAAAGATATATCTAATGGCCATTTTGGACTATTTTTAAAGATATATCTAATGGCCATTTTGGACTTTAAAGATATATCTAATGGACATTTTGGACTATTTTTAAAGATATATCTAATGGATATTTAGGACTATTTTTAAAGATATATCTAATGGCCATTTTGGACTATGTTTAAAGATATATCTAATGGACATTTTGGACTATTTTTAAAGATATATCTAATGGATATTTAGGACTATTTTTAAAGATATATCTAATGGACATTTTGGACTATTTTAAAGATATATCTAATGGACATTTGGACTATTTTTAAAGATATATCTAATGGCCATTTTGGACTATTTTTAAAGATATATCTAATGGACATTTTGGACTATTTTTAAAGATATATCTAATGGATTTTGGACTATTTTTAAAGATATATCTAATGGACATTTTGGACTATTTTTAAAGATATATCTAATGGACATTTTGGACTATTTTAAAGATATATCTAATGGCATTTTGGACTATTTTTAAAGATATATCTAATGGACATTTTGGACTATTTTAAAGATATATCTAATGGACATTTTGGACTATTTTAAAGATATATCTAATGGACATTTTGGACTATTTTTAAAGATATATCTAATGGACATTTGGACTATTTTTAAAATATATCTAATGGCATTTTGGACTATTTTAAAGATATATCTAATGGACATTTTGGACATATTTTTAAAGAATATCTAATGGACATTTGGACTATTTTTAAAGATATATCTAATGTACATTTTGGACTAATTTTAAAGATATATCTAATGGATATTTTGGACTATTTTTAAAGATATATCTAATGGACATTTTGGACTTTTTAAAGATATATCTAATGGACATTTTGGACTAATTTTAAAGATATATCTAATGGACATTTTGGACTATTTTTAAACATCTAATGGACATTTTGGACTATTTTTAAACATATCTAATGGACATTTTGGACAATTTTTAAAGATGTATCCAATGGACATTTTGGACAATTTTTAAAGATATATCTAATGGATATTTTGGACTATTTATAAAGATATATCTAATGGACATTTTGGACTATTTTTAAAGATATATCTAATGGACATTTTGGACTATTTTTAAAATATCTAATGGAATTTTGGACTATTTTAAGATATATCTAATGGACATTTTGGACTATTTTTAAAGATATATCTAATGGACATTTTGGACTATTTTTAAAGATATATCTAATGGACATTTTGGACTATTTTTAAACATATCTAATGGATATTTTGGACTATTTATAAAGATATATCTAATGGACATTTTGGACTATTTTTAAAGATATATCTAATGGACATTTTGGACTATTTTTAAAGATATATCTAATGGACATTTTGGACTATTTTTAAGATATATCTAATGGACATTTTGGACTATTTTTAAAGATATATCTAATGGACATTTTGGACTATTTTTAAAGATATATCTAATGGACATTTTGGACTATTTTTAAAGATATATCTAATGGACATTTTGGACTATTTTTAAAGATATATCTAATGGACATTTTGGACAATTTTTAAACATATCTAATGGACATTTTGGACTATTTTTAAACATCTAATGGAAATTTTGGACTATTTTTAAAGATATATCTAATGGACATTTTTGACTAATTTTAAAGATATATCTAATGGACATTTTGGACTATTTTTAAAGATATATCTAATGGACATTTTGGACTATTTTTAAACATATCTAATGGACATTTTGGACTATTTTTAAAGATATATCTAATGGACATTTTGGACTATTTTTAAAGATATATCTAATGGACATTTTGGACTATTTTTAAACATATATCTAATGGACATTTTGGACTATTTTTAAAGATATAACTAATGGATATTTTGGACTATTTTTAAAGATATATCTAATGGACATTTTGGACTATTTTTAAAGATATATCTAATGGACATTTTGGACTATTTTTAAAGATATATCTAATGGACATTTTGGACTATTTTTAAACATATCTAATGGACATTTTGGACTATTTTTAAAGATATATCTAATGGACATTTTGGACTATTTTTAAAGATATATCTAATGGACATTTTGGACTATTTTTAAAGATATATCTAATGGACATTTTGGACTAATTATCTAATATTTGATTTAAATATCTAATGGACATTTTGGACTATTTTTAAAGATATATCTAATGGACATTTTGGACTATTTTTAAAGATATATCTAATGGACATTTTGGACTATTTTTAAGATATATCTAATGGACATTTTGGACTATTTTTAAAGATATATCTAATGGACATTTGGACTATTTTTAAAGATATATCTAATGGACATTTTGGACTATTTTTAAAGATATATCTAATGGACATTTTGGACTATTTTTAAAGATATATCTAATGGACATTTTGGACTATTTATAAAGATATATCTAATGGACATTTTGGACTATTTTTAAACATATATCTAATGAACATTTTGGACTATTTATAAAGATATATCTAATGGACATTTTGGACTATTTTTAAAGATATATCTAATGGACATTTTGGACTATTTATAAAGATATATCTAATGGACATTTTGGACTATTTTTAAACATATATCTAATGAACATTTTGGACTATTTTTAAACATATATCTAATGAACATTTTGGACTATTTAAATTATCTATGACATGGACTATAAAGGTATATCTAATGATTGTTATATTTCATTAAGATAATCTAAAGGACAATTTGTCCATTTTTAAAGTTATCTATAATTTTGGAGTTAAGGTATACCTTCCAGACATTTTTCCATATTATTCAAGATTACTATGACATGAACAACATTTTGTAAGATCTGCTCCTATGGACATTGGACTATTACAAACCATATACGGTAATGACATTTTCTATTTTTAACGAATTCTATGTGACATTCTTGGTACATTTAAATTCAATGGCCCAATCTTTCACTTTGCTATAACATATGTATGTTTGTGAGCCATAAAAGTATAAAAAGTAACTGAATATACCAAATTTGTTAGTCGACAAGGATACTAAACAGGTTATATCTATAAAATATTGCTTATATTCACTAAAAATTGTCTAATGGTAGCCAAATTTCAATGGAAACTACACTCTGGGTTTTAAGGGGTTAAAGTTAGATTTTCCTATAATATCTTATGAGGTTAGACGGCTGATGATACCCTTCCAACCATCTCTATCCGTAATTATTCGGGTAATTATAGAAAAGAAAACATTATTACACATGTACAGGGAAGTCCCGTTATACGAGCATTCGGTATACAAGAAATCAATTATACGAGCTGAGTAAATTAGGGTCTATTTTCAATATACGAGATCGAAAATCCAATGCTACGACATTCAAACTGGGGTGAGTAAAATTACCAAGTTCAAAATGTGCGCCCTACCACGTATGCATCTGGGCTGTATGATGATGTTGTGGTGGCCCCAAGCTTGGGGCCGCACACCTGGCTAATTACCCCTAAAGGTCAAGCCAACACCTGGCGTGGACCTGACTCGCTCCTGACCCAAATTCCTCCCGCACCTCCATTGCTGGGTTCCCGCCCTGGCTTCCTAGACCAGCTTCTGGCAGTTACCTACCTACCACCACAGGGAGAGGAGGAGTGGTGTTCCTCTCACTGTAGTGGTTGGTAGGTAACTGACTGAATACAGGACTCCCGGGCTGGACAAAGGGGGATTTTGGTTGACCCCAGTCAGGTCACCCCAAGCAAGGCGTGACCTGAAGAGTAATTAGCCAGGTGTGCGGCCTGACCTTTAGGGGTAATTAGCCAGGTGTGCGGCCCCAACCTTGGGACCGCTACAGTTTATTTTAGCTTGAAAAACATGTCTTTGATGGGGTCCTGGAACCAAACCTATATTTTACCCTTAGTTATGTATTTCGCTATACGAGATTTCGCTTTACGAGTATGCCAGGTGGAACCTAACCGCTCGTATCTTCGGGACTTCCCTGTACAGTGAAGTTTTTTTTATTTGCTACTAAAATACTCATGAATAGAAATTTAGTGAATAGTATCTTATGAGAAGTCATGTGTCAAATTTTGGTACTTTTTCCTCAAATGCTGCTGTGAAGAACTATTTTCAGTCTTCAGTAATTTTTTTTTTTTTTATATATATTGAGAGCATTATGTTTCCTTTTTGGTTGTACACTAGCAAACTGTTTTTCTGTAGGTATTTTACACATGATATCACTGTTTTCTGGCTTGTGAGATGCTCCTTTGCATAGGCCGCTCCCACATTTTAATGGGGTATTTTGTAGAAAAAGTTTAAAATGTGTTTCATCATGCATTTATTGAAAGGTAGTTATACCAGACCCAGAAAAAGAAAGAAACATAAATTCATCATTATGTTGTTGAGGTAAGATTGCAAAGCTGAAACAGTTTGCGCCTCAAAGAATGGGTAGTTGAATTATTGTTATTTTCCAGTTTGCTGCTCCTTATGGTGCCTGTGTTTGGCCAGATGAAGTTCCCAGACACTGCTGAGAAGACGGCCTCCCTCTTTGGTCTGCGGGAGAAGCCTGCAGTGGCCAAACTCTTGCTTGACTTCATGCTGGACCTGTTACTGCTGCCATACGGGTGAGTTACCGGCCTTGGCTCTGGCTGTCAGAGTGTAACCCTTAACCCCTTCACACCCAGATCTTTTCTTTGCTATATAAAATCGTCTGTTGTTAGCCATAAAAATACGAAAAATAACTTAATATACCAAATTAACTAGGGGACAAGGATACTAAACAGGTCATATCTATAAAATATTGCTTATATTCATTAAAAATCGTCTAATGGTACCTAAATTACAATGGAAATTACGTTCTGGGTCTCAAGGGGTTAACCAGCAGATTATGCCTGTGTGCACGTGTCAAGGGAATGACGTGTTGATGATGGCGACGTCACTGCCGTGTCCAAAGGGTTCCTGCCTTCAATCAAATTGTTGTGTACTTGAATTTTTTTTAGTATGAGTTTCCAAGACTTATCATGCTGCTGCCTATCAATATTTCTTTCTTCTAGTAGAATACATAGCTTGAAAATTTTGACCCCGTGCTGATTCATGAATTAATGAAGGCCAGATCCCTTCACTCCACAGAAAATTGTCTGCATATGGCAAGTGATGCAGAGGCATGGGCAGGACAGAGCTAGACAGGTCACGTGGAGCCACAGCCATGACCCGTCACATGGACACACACTGGCCAATAAGGGAGTTGATGTACCAGTGTTATTCTTCCTCTACAAACGGCAAAACTGTGACGCCCCAAAATTTTAGCAATAATATTATCATCATAAAGTAGAAGAATGAGGTTTTTTTTTTAGGTTTTTTTTTTATATAAATATGTGTAATATTTGAGTGGAAAGAAGGCAATTTTTCATAAACCCCCCCCCATATGGAGTGTCTGGTAGGTATCTTCACTCTAGTTTTGTGCCAGTTGATTTGTTTATGTGTGCTATGTGTTCATGCTGGGCTTGCTGTTTACTTGCATCTATTTTTTATATCTATCAGAAAATTTGGGTTTTTCATTTTCCGCCCTTCTTTTAATCTGACAAATCAAGGGTCAATAGTACAAAAAAAAGAACTCGGGTAGGATTGAAAAAAGCTGATAAAGAGGTGCATCATTATGAGCTGGGATGGTGATGTAAATGAAAGAATTAGTTGTCTTGCAGAGCAGAAAGTATTCATTGTGGAAGTACTTGAATGAGACAATCTAAATATGAGAAATGGGTCAGGAAAAACAAGTTTCATCTGAATTACTTTGCATTGTTGTATACTGTGAGGTGATTATTGATACCCAAGCTTCATCTCACCAATACTTTGTGTTTGCAGTGCCACACCCTTGTCTCAGCTGAGGACTGCAGACACACCCCAGGACAATGGAGACGGCCCCCCTGTGCCTGGCGTGCCCGCCGGGATGAGTTTCTACACGTTCAAAAGGGTGACGGGAGACTCGCCACCAAAGCCCGAGGACTTGGAAAAGCTGAAGGTCTGTGTTGTCAAGTTCCTCAGTTCCGATGTGCTGCCGCCTTCCTCTGTTGCTCTGCCGCTGATCATTGGGGCTGCCGACACTAGGTTTTCTGTGGCCAATGCAGCAGAATTACACTTGAGAAGGGTTGACGGGAGCATTGATTGGAACACCAGTGCCGTCATTGCCCCGCTGTATGTTCTCTTCTTGGGAACACTGATACCAAAGGACAGAATTCCACAGGACAAATTCAAAAATCCTGGAAACACAAGAATCCGATTGAAGCTGATGCCGTACCTCTTGAAGTCAAAAGAAGCCTGCAATTATGCCCCACTTGCCCTGAAGGTGTTTTTTGAGTGCCTGTGGGGCCAGAATTCTAATGCAAAGCTCAAACAGCATGGTGTGACATTCCTGCATCACATGGCCTTCAATGCGGACAAAGAGAAGCTGTCGCCTGTTGGCAGTGTCCTGTTTGGGGGAGTGGTGAAGGTCATTGAAGAGGAGAAGTGTGATGCCAGGCTTAGATCGTTGGCATATGGCGCCCTGGCAAAACTGTCTTTAAAGCTGCCAAACCTTCTGCTTTCCCATCATTCCCAGCTCCATTACCTGCAGACCCTGATGAATGCTCTGACACAGGAGGAAGGGGATGTACTATTAGCTGTCCAGGAAGCTCTGTCAATGGTGGCTCCTGTTTGTAAGCAGCTGAGTACTTCAAGCCAAGATGAGCTTTGCATTCTGCTATCAGAGCATGTCCTACACCACAATGCACAGCTGAGGCGCACTGCTGTTCACTATGCTGCGTCAGTGTTTCCTCACGACCACGTTCCATCGCGGTTCATTCTCATGGTGGCCACGGGAGATAGGTAAGTCTCTTAACCTTCACGTTGTAACTTTTCATTCATTTGCTGAATTGTCAAGATTTACTAGGATAATAAGAGCATCAGAAAATAAGGAAGCTATAAGAGGCCGTAAGACCTACACATGGTAGTTCCTGTTACTTAACACTATCTACATCCACCTTTCATCCCCATCCATGAAATTGTCTAACCTCCTTTTAAACTCCCTATTGACTGCACTAAGTACCTGACAACTGAGTCCAATTGTCTGAGTCTGATAATTGGGCAGTTTTTCTTTGTTCAATTGGCCTTACCCACAAGCACATAACTAGTTGCTACAGTTTATGGTAAAAGAAAATACAAATAGAAGTGAACTTGTCACTTTGTTTGCCCGGCTGTGGATTTGAACCCTCGGACCTCTTGGCTGTGAGCAGAGTGCATTTACCACTACACCATTGCGGCACTATTTTTTTTCCATGTATCATATTGAACTCGTATAAAAACATACTCATATAAAAATTGCTAAGCAGAAAACTAATCTTTTGAGTATGTAAAGGTGTATATATGTAAACATTTGAATAAAATATATGAGATATGTAGTTACATATTAAAGGGACATGAATGATTGCTCTTAGTTGAAATTGAGGTAGAATGTAGAAGATGAAAGTTTGGTAGGTATGAGAAGTGAGTTCAATAGTGTCCAAGAGATATAGTGCCCAGGACAGTCATTGTCATTAAGGATGCGCTGGTCAGAGAAGCTAAAGCAGTAATATGTAATTTCATTGCTGATATGGAAGAAAATGTAAGAATAGTACTCGGTTAATAATAAGACTGTAAGGAGTGGAGGAAAAAAGAAGTTTTGGAGCTGTGCTTAGTGAGTGTGTGGAGAAGTTTAAGGATGGAGAGTGATTTTGAAGGGGAGACATGAATTCCATTGGTAGGAAACATTGCCTGGACATAATCGATGATATGAGGCAATGATAACATTTGTCTCTTCTGCGTCTATCTTCCTTTATGGGTTCTGCAAGCATTCAGAAAACAGTCTCCCACCTCTGTGATTCTGTCCCTTTCAGTAGCCATTTATGGCATGTTTAGAACATGAAGACATATACAGTGGGCGCAAAAAAAAAGTTACATTTCAATGTTTCATCATAAAATGAGATAAAGGCATAATTAAAACACATATAAATACATTTAAATGGGTTTATTCATAGAAAAACATGAAAACATATCATAAAGGAATATTTACATTAATATTTGGTCATATTTCCCTTGACCTTGATATTTGATCATATTTCCTTGACCTTGATGACCTGCCTCATCCTCCGTGGCATGGAATCATGGAATCAATCATGGAATTCCGCAGCAATTATGATGACAGAGACGCCCTGTTCGATTTTTGTGATGGCCCTGGCCTTGTCCTCTCCCGTCATATGCTTCGAAGCCATCCTCGACAATCGT
Source organism: Chionoecetes opilio (assembly GCA_016584305.1). Taxonomy (NCBI): domain Eukaryota; kingdom Metazoa; phylum Arthropoda; class Malacostraca; order Decapoda; family Majidae; genus Chionoecetes; species Chionoecetes opilio. Next base: position 121,940 of record JACEEZ010023609.1, read on the forward strand.
GGGCGGTGTGGGGGGGGGTCAAAAAGTACTGTGACGCAGTAAAATGAGCGTGGCTGGAGGGTGGATCGGCACCCCCCCACGTCAACGTCTGGCTCCGCACTGAATGGCTGAGCTGCACACAACCTGTCTCACTAACCAAGTACTACTGCCAGACGTACGATAAAACTTTTTTTGCGCAAAAAAATGTCACTTTTTTTTCTTTTTTTTTTTTGCGCCCACTGTATTGTAGATCTTGATGAGTAAGTTTATTGTAAAGCATGAAGATATATTACATTTTAGATCTTGATGAGTAAGTTTATTTCCTATGTCAGCCACGATGACATTCGGATGGAATCACGACGACAACTTTACAAGCCACTCAAAGAAGACAAAGATGGCACGCCGACATATCAAGTTCCGCCCTTCACCGCAGTTCTGAAGTACGTGATGGAGCGTGTTGATGCTCTGCCCAGAAGGAAGTGGCTGGATGTGGCCAACCAGTATGTGCCTTTCTCTATACCCATCATGGAACAGGTCAGTCAGCAGCGGTTTATACCAGAAAATTCATGTCATTTATAAGCATTTGTGCATTCACATGTTCATCCTTCGTTTTAAAAATGCCTTCCTTTTTCTATAACTTGAACTATTAACCATTATTATTATTACTATTACTATTAACTATAATTATTATAGAATATGTCATATGCAATAGAGTGCTGCATCTGTATTTAATACATGCTGCAGTCTCTTTTTTTTCTATTTTTGTCAGATTAACATTTACTCATATACAGCACTTGCATAATTATGGCAATGGTGATCTTGTAGGAGAGAGAGAGAGACAGACAGACAGACAGACAGACAGACAGACAGACAGACAGACAGAGAGAGAGAGAGACACAGACAGACAGACAGACAGACAGACAGACAGACAGACAGACAGACAGACAGACAGACAGACAGACAGAGAGAGAGAGAGAGGTAACTATTGACTACATAATGGAATCTGCAATAATGCTTCTTTTTTGTCATTCTTCCTCTCATTTCCTCTCATCCTGTACATTTATACAGCACTTGCATAATTATGGAAATGGTGATCTTGTAGGAGGCCTAAGCTATTCCAAATAGAGTAAACAACAAGAGAAGAGTCAGTGACTGAAGTACAGGATGAGAGGAAATGAGAGGAAGAATGATATAAAAAAAGCATTATTGCAGATTCCATTATGTAGTCAATAGTTACCTCTCTCTCTCTCTCTCTCTTCTCTCTCTCTCCTCTCTCTCTCTCTCTCCTCTCTCTCTCTCTCTCTCTCTCTCTCTCTCTCTCTCTCTCTCTCTCTCTCTCTCTCTCTCCTCTCTCTCTCTCTCTCTCTCTCTCTCTCTCTCCCCCCCCCCCCCCTCCCTCATGAGCATTTTATTTTAGGTAAAGTGAAGTAAGAGTTATCAGCGGCTACTTATTAATGTTTTGTTATTCCCCAGATATTGAGATATTTAGAACACTGTGTGGAAGTCGAGGCTGGAAAACAAAGTGGAAGAGAAGAAGGCTTGTTTTGGTCTGATTCTCCCACTGTAGGAAAACTGATACAGAAGATCATCCTGGATCATGACTACAGAGTTTCATCAGGGGCTCAAGAAAAGGGTAAGTTTGCATACCTCTTACAAAACTATAGATTGAATGTATCTTGCGAATGTGCAGAATTAATAGGGAGCTTTAAAATGAGAAACTGAAGGACTTGACATGTGCCCATGAGTATGCGGTGGCAGTTTCAAATCAGTTTGATGTGCTCGGTGCCCTCGAGGACCCTGTAGAACTGTGGGATACCTTCAAACGTGAAACTCTACAGGCTGCCAAAGAGTGTATTGGGGAGCCCCCGAGGTCAAGGCGTGGTTTTGTCTCGACGGAAACGCTGGAGAAAATTGAGGAGTCGCGCTGCCAGGCTGGCTGGGAACCAGGACCAGCACAGGGCTCTGTCACGCCGGACTAGAACCCTCCTGGGGAGAGACAAGGAGAGGTATGTCAGGAGCCTCGCTGAGGATGTCGAGGGTCATTTGAACGCTATTGACCTCCGACCCGCCTACCGAGCCCTGAAGAAGCTCCGTTCAAAGTCTCCATCTCGGGCGAGTGCTATTCGAACAGCAGATGGGCGCCTCGTGTCGGACATGGATGGGCAGATGGCTCGTTGGGCTGAGTACTTTGGGCAGTTGTTCACGGTGGACCCTCCAACTGAGCAGCTTCACACCACTGGATTACAGGCAGTGGATGCCGATCCTCCCATTGACTAAACCGCACCCTCTCTTGACGAAGTCAGAGAGGCTGTAGCAAAGTTAAGGGGTGGAAAGGCAGCTGGTGTTTGTAATATCAGTGTGGAGCTCCTCAAAGCTGGGGCTGAGGCCATGATCCGCGGGTTGCATGCTGTCCTGACTGCCGTGTGGCAATCAGGTACCATTCCTCCTGACTGGAAAAGGGGGCTGGTCGTCCCTATCTGGAAAGGGAAAGGGGACCATCAGGACTGCAACAATTACCGCAGTATTACACTGCTCAGCGTGCCAGGCAAGGTGCTTGCCCATCTATTGCTGACACGGATCTGCAGTCATCTGCTGAAGCATCAGAGACCTCAGCAGTCTGGGTTCACGCCTGGTAAGTAAACAATGGACCGTATCCTAGCGCTTCGTGTCCTGGTGGAACGCCGACGTGAGTTTCGACAGGGGGTGCTTGCAGCCTATGTTGATCTCAAGAAGGCGTTTGACTCAGTGCATCGTGAGTCACTCTGGGATCTTCTGCGACCGCGGGATTCCTGCAAGGACTATTGGTTTGATGACTGGTCTGTATTCTGGGACTGAGAGTGCTGTGAAGTGTGGGGGAGGTGTATCCAGCTTCTTTCCTGTGAATACAGGAGTGAGGCAAGGGTGCGTCCTTGCCCCATCACTTTTCAACACTTGTATGGACTGGGTATTGGGCAAAGTTGTAGATCAAAGTGATTGTGGAGCATCCCTCGGCAACACCAAGATCACTGATCTTGTTTTTGCCGATGATGCAGTAATCTTTACTGAGTCGCTGGAGGTCCTGGTGATGGCTCCCGATGCGCTGCACGAGGAGGCAAAGCCTTTGGGACTTGAGGTCTCCTTGGCTTAAGACCAAGGTCCAGGTGTTTGGAGGCTTACTAAATGAAACAGTACAGTCTGTTCATGCGTGCAGCGAGGACATTGAGATCTTGGAAAGTTTTACATACCTTGGTAGCGCAGTCCATAATGACAGCGGGTCACATTAAGAAGTCTTACGGTGGATTGGCATAGCCCCAGTGTTATGGACTCGCTCAGCAGGAGTATTTGGCGTTGTCGGTACCTGTGCAGGAGGACAAAGATCCAGATCTTCAAGTCGCTTGTGATCCCTGTCTTACTCTATGGTTGTGAGACATGGACACTAAATAGCGACTTGAAGAGACTAATCGATGCCTTTGGTAATAAGTGTCTTCGCAGAATCGTGGGGTATCGCTGGGATGATTACGTGTCAAATCAGCGATTGCATCGTGAGACTGAATCGAGGCTATTACCTGCATAGTCCGTCAGCGCCAACTTCGGCTATATGGGCATTGGGCATGTGGCAGTTTGTGGCACGCTACCCTGAAACCGATCCTACCCATCGGGTTGTATCTGTAAGAGACAATCCGGCAGTGGAGGAGGCCAAGGGGGTGCCCACAAGGCTCGTGGCTGGGGCTAGTTGATGTTTCTTTGTCGAGAGCTGCTTGGTATGGGAAAGGAGCCTGCATGGGGACTCGCGCGTGCTGACCCCCGGAAGTGGCGTCGTAGGGTGGGCGAGGCGACGCGCTCCCCGGCGTATGCCCCCAATGATTGATTGATTTAAAAGGAAGCTGGATAAATTCATGAATGGGGATGAAAGATGGATGTAGGTAGTGTTAAGTAACAGGAACTACCATGTGTAGGTCTCGCAGCCTCTTGTAGCTTCGTTATTTTCTTCTTCGTATGTTCTTATCCTATTTGTGAATTACTAGATGGGAATATTATAGGGTGTGACTAACATCCAAATTCTGTCACTGTTATTGTTATCATATAGTGTGTTTGTAAATCATTCACAACATCTGCGTGTGAAACAGAAGGGTAAATTATTGACAGCTCTTCCCGGTTTATTAGTAATGTATTGGATTATCTAGTGAATTTGCTTGTTTGTCATGAAGGATTAGTTTATGGTGATGCAGAGTAGTTTTATCCCTCATAGGATGAAAGCAGGAAAGTCTTGATATCCTCGTCTTGTCTGCGCACTTTTGTAAGACTTGTTCTGACCACCCCAGATATGCAGAACAGATGTATACATTCTGTTAGGACAAAGACCAGCTTATTACAGGCTGAAGATTGAAGGAAAGTAAGTGCTGGAACTCACCTGAATTTAAAAGTGTCACATCAGAAATGCTTAAAAAAAGGAGGAATTTTGTAGTAAAGTTATTGTTTAGATTATTTCACATATGCTGGGAGTGAGGTCTGGCACCGACTTCTGAGAGACCCACATTTTCTTAGTGCTTTGCTGTTCTTTTTTCAGGTCCAAACCCTTTGATGAGATATATTGGGTTTGCTGAGCTGGCGGCCAACGCCTGGTCGGCCGTGGCCATGGAGTCCATCCTGAGAGTGGTGGCCATCGCGCCGGAACAGTTGTCTCCTCATTATTCCTTACAGATGGACTGGATAAGAGTAAGATCAAAGTGTAGTGTTGGAGCTCCCAAACTGGGGTGTATGTGAGGCGCTGATTTCAGAAAGTCGATAAGCGCCATCAATAAAAAACTAAGAAAATAGCTTCAAACTGTTTCAATGTTCAAAATGTCATATCTTGTGAACCAAGCATACAAAATGATGAATTCATCATTTTGTATGCTTGGTTCAAAAGATATGACATTTTGAACATTGAAACAGTTTGAAGCTATTTTCTTAGTTTTTTATTGATGGCGCTTATCGACTTTCTGAAATCAGCGCCTCATGTATCCTAGAGAGCCAATCACTTTCCTCCTCTTTAGTGCTTTTTCTCTTGTCTCACCTTCCATGCCTGCACATAGTAGGGGAGAGCGGGGCAGGTTGCATCGAGGGTAGGTTGCATCATTGCCTTTAACTCGCATTAACTTTTTTTATTATTATTATTGTTGTAGTAGTAGTAGTATTAAGACTATGTACGTGTGATAACATGCGAGTTAGAGGCAATGATGCAACCTACCCTCGATGCAATCTGCCCCGCTCTCCCCTATTCATAAGATCCTTGAATTCCTGAACCTCTTCTTCTAATCTTGTTTCATTCTGCCTAATTTCACATTCATTCAGACACTCCATTTTCACTCCATAGGATGAGGTCTCATGATCTACCACTTCACTTCTCCTTTCAAAAACTATCACCTTACTTTTGTTTACATTCTCACTCAGCTTCCATAGTGTGCAGTCATTCAGAACTATTGCAACATCTAGATCACTACCACTGTACCACAACTATGTTTTGTGCCACATTAACTTTCTTGTCACTTTATTTTGTTTTCCTTCACTTTCTCACTTTTCACTTCCTTCACTTTCTCACTTTTTCACTGATGTCACTTTCACTTTTTCACTGATGTCACTTTCTCACTTTTTCACTGATGTCACTTTCTCACCTTTCACTTCCTTCACTTTCTCACTTTTTCACTGATGTCACTTTTTCACTGATGTCGCTTTCTCACTTTCACTGATGTCACTTTCTCACTTTTTCACTGATGTCACTTTCTCACTTTTTCACTGATTTCACTTTCTCACTTTTTCACTGATGTCACTTTCTCACTTTCACTGATGTCACTTTCTCACTTTTTCACTGATGTCACTTTCTCACTTTTTCACTGATGTCACTTTCTCACTTTTTCACTGATGTCACTCACTTTTTCACTAATGTCACTTTCTCACTTTTTCACTGATGTCACTCACTTTTTCACTGATGTCACTTTCTCACTTTTTCACTGATGTCACTTTCTCACTTTTTCACTGATGTCACTTTCTCACTTTTTCACTGATGTCACTTTCTCACTTTTTCACTGATGTCACTTTCTTTTGTTCTTCAATTTGTTTTTGATCAGATTCTGCAGCATGTCCCTACTATCTACCTAAAGAGTTATGTCAATTACAAACCCACTTACCCGTATGCATTTTGTCAAAATATATGATCATATATGTATGTTTGTATTATTTTTCAGAAATTTATACTAAGAAGTGGCTATTGTGGGGAAGTCGCCGCGCACCTGTTTGGCGTTGTGGCCGGGCAGGTTCAGGCCCAGCAAGAGTTTGAAAAAATTGTCCAGCAAATTACTAATCTAAAAAATTTGGTAAGTTCAGAATGTTTTTACCGTCAATAACACTATAGTCGCCACTGCACTAATGTTGCCAGGCGAATATTACAAATTTTAGCATCACTACAGACCTGTATGTGCCACTAAAGACACGTACATAATATAAACTACTGTGCATGCCTCTTTAGTGGCACATACAAATCTGTAGCGAGGCTAAAATTTGTAATATATGGCACCTGGCGACATTAGTGCAGTGGCGACTATAGTGTTAGTTACGGTAGTATGTGCATGAATGTAATAGATTATATCCACCGTATTGTTCTGGCCATTATATCCACCGTGTTGTTCTGGCCATTATATCCACCGTATTGTTCTGGCCATTATATCCACCGTATTGTTCTGGCCATTATATCCACCGTATTGTTCTGGCCATTATATCCACCGTATTGTTCTGGCCATTATATCCACCGTATTGTTCTGGCCATTATATCCATCGTATTGTTCTGGCCATTATATCCACCGTATTGTTCTGGCCATTATATCCACCGTATTGTTCTGGCCATTATATCCACCGTGTTGTTCTGGCCATTATATCCACCGTGTTGTTCTGGCCATTATATCCACCGTCTTGTTCTGGCCATTATATCCACTGTATTGTTCTGGCCATTATATCCACCGTATTGTTCTGGCCATTATATCCACCGTGTTGTTCTGGCCATTATATCCACCGTGTTGTTCTGGCCATTATATCCACCGTATTGTTCTGGCCATTATATCCACCGTGTTGTTCTGGCCATTATATCCACCGTATTGTTCTGGCCATTATATCCACCGTATTGTTCTGGCCATTATATCCACCGTGTTGTTCTGGCCATTATATCCACCGTGTTGTTCTGGCCATTATATCCACCGTGTTGTTCTGGCCATTATATCCACCGTATTGTTCTGGCCATTATATCCACCGTGTTGTTCTGGCCATTATATCCACCGTGTTGTTCTGGCCATTATATCCACTATTGTTCTGGCCATTATATCCACCGTGTTGTTCTGGCCATTATATCCACCGTATTGTTCTGGCAATTATATCCACCGTATTGTTCTGGCCATTATATCCACCGTATTGTTCTGGCCATTATATCCACCGTGTTGTTCTGGCCATTATATCCACCGTATTGTTCTGGCCATTATATCCACCGTGTTGTTCTGGCCATTATATCCACCGTGTTGTTCTGGCCATTATATCCACCGTGTTGTTCTGGCCATTATATCCACCGTCTTGTTCTGGCCATTATATCCACCGTGTTGTTCTGGCCATTATATCCACCGTGTTGTTCTGGCCATTATATCCACCGTGTTGTTCTGGCCATTATATCCACCGTGTTGTTCTGGCCATTATATCCACCGTCTTGTTCTGGCCATTATATCCACTGTATTGTTCTGGCCATTATATCCACCGTATTGTTCTGGCCATTATATCCACCGTATTGTTCTGGCCATTATATCCACCGTATTGTTCTGGCCATTATATCCACCGTATTGTTCTGGCCATTATATCCACCGTATTGTTCTGGCCATTATATCCACCGTGTTGTTCTGGCCATTATATCCACCGTCTTGTTCTGGCCATTATATCCACTGTATTGTTCTGGCCATTATATCCACCGTATTGTTCTGGCCATTATATCCACCGTATTGTTCTGGCTATTATATCCACCGTATTGTTCTGGCCATTATATCCACCGTGTTGTTCTGGCCATTATATCCACCGTGTAATTCTGGCCATTATATCCACCGTGTTGTTCTGGCCATTATATCCACCGTGTTGTTCTGGCCATTATATCCACCGTGTTGTTCTGGCCATTATATCCACCGTATTGTTCTGGCCATAGCAGTAACTGAGACCTTTGTGTGCAGCGTGTGGACAGTCAGGAGTGCAGCGTGCTGGCTCTGGGTCACAGCTACTCCTACAGCCTCAACAACATGAAGAAATCTGGTGTTTACCTCAAGAACTGGCCGGCCTATGAAGCTGTGGTTCTGGAGCTAGGTAATTATGCTCTTACTACTTGTCTGATGCCAAATTTTCTGCAGAATATTATTGGTATATGCAAGTACGTAATTTTCTATAATCAAGTACTTTTCACAAATGGAGGGGCATCCATGTACCTCAGATGATAAAAACATCACAGCTTTGCAGCTCTTTGTAGGAACTGGCAGCTAGCAGATTTTATTTGCCAGTCCTTTTAGATGTACATAAAAGTAAAAAAAAAAAACTTAAGTAGGGATTAAGAATGTCATATTAATCTTTTCCTTTGACTCTTTTATTTGTAGTAAGAAAGCTGCTGTTTGAGAATAGCCCCATTCAGAATGCCCTGGTGGTGGCGCTGGGGGAGATGGCGCGCCAGGGGCCCCTGCCTCTGCCTGCGGGCACAGAGGAGGATGAGAAAGATGATAAGAAAGTCACTTCGCTGGCATTTGTGAAAGCTCTGGTTAAGATATTCAACAACAAGAAACTTCCATCCAAAGTAAGTTGATGTTCAGATTAATAAGGAAATAGGTTTTTTATGATCATCTTTGTATTCTCGTGCAACAGTTATCACATTCCCATTCACATAATCTCTGAAAAAAAAGATAGTCTGGGATTGAGGGAAAATACATGGTAAGCTGCTTGTAATGTTGATTAAGTTCATCTCAAATGCTGCAATTATGGAATTTATTATATTTATTAATGTTAGTATTAATATCTGTTTTATGCATTTCCACTCATACAGCTCTCCTAAACAGGGTTGAGTCAAAAGCTTTTCGTCTCATCAACTCCTCTCCTCTGACTGACTGTCTTCAATCTTTAAATCACCGACGCAATGTTGCTTCTCTTGCTCTCTTCTACCGTTATTTTCATGCTCACTGCTCTTCTGAACTTGCTAACTCACAAGACTCATTCTCATCCCTATTCTGTCATCTTCCTAATGCAAGAGTTAATCAGTATCTTTACTCTTTCATCCCTTTCACTGGTAAACTCTGGAACTCTCTTCCTGTTTCTATTTTTCCACTTTCCTATGACTTAAATCTTTTCAAAAGAAGAGTAACAAGACACCTCCCGAACTAAATTGGCTCACCCCTCTTTTTTATTTTATTCTCTTACGGTCTTCTTTATAGGGACTGGCAACTAAGCGGGCTTTGTGTTACCCATTTTTGTTGTGCCCTTGGCCAGTCCTTTGTGATGTAAGAAAAAAAAAAAAAAAAATTATTCATATGTATGATCATAGGTGGGCGCGATAACGAAAAAATTTATCACGATAACCGATAAATCGATAACGATAACCTTATCGGCGATAACCGATAATCGATAACTGGCGATAAATGTATTGCCCGATAAATCGATAAATCCAAAATTCCGATACTAGCGATAACGATATTGATATTTTAAATAAAAAATCTTAAATGCTATCAGTAAACTGTTAGAAAACCCTTCATTTACCTTTTGCACACTAATATCTTCTAAATTGAATGTTTATCCTGTCTAATGAAAAGTACTGTTTTTAAGTAAAATAACTACATTTGAAAGTTTAAACTACTAAAAATTTCTTTTGCACAGCCACAGTCTAGACCAGGTTCTGCAGCATGTTCCCTCGGACCTACCTATTTCTGCCTCCAAGGCACGCGCGGCTCGCCCCTGTGCTAACTGGAACCAAAAAATAAAATTATCGATTATCTCTAGTTTGTAACCAAAAGTATCGGCGATACCGATGAATCGATAACGCGGGAAAAATAATTATCGGATAACCGATAACCCGATAAATTATCGCGATAACGCCCACCTATGTGTATGATATGCCTGATATTTGACCCTGGACTTATAAATTTCTTTTTTTCTTTTTTGCGATGACTACTACAAACTGTTTATTTATTGCAGGTTCGTGAACAAGCCATCTCTACCTGTGGGTACCTATGCGTTGGCCAGCCAGACATTCCACATAAAAAGAAAATCTTAGAAGCCTTCTTAGCATTAGCAAAGGAGGTATGTTTAAACAAAATTCAAACTGTTTAAAATCTAAAGTTGTTACCCAGTAAAAGATAAGTTGGATTTGCAGCACAAGAAGACCACTCAGAGGAAGTGACCAAGAGTATGTTGCACTTAGCAGGAGATGGACGAACGACCTGCTGGGGTGGAAAGCTTGTAGTGGGAGGACAGCTCTTCCACCCACCAAAGGCCAAATGTGAATCAGACATGCAGTGAATGGCAGGGAGAGGTGTGAACCTCTTTGGAGCTGTGTATAACCTGTCTACATCATTGGACCTTTCATTAGAGGGAGGTGTAATATTGTAGGGGTATTCTTTGCAGAACAAGCTTGTTATCATGTCCAGTCACTTCCCCAGATCGTGTTCCGTGCAACACGGCCTCGGCCGCCACCTCCGATCTATCATGCCAGGGGGAAAATCCAGCTAATCATTATTGCTGCCTGGGCTGAACTGCATCTGTGTGGAGTGTGTGAAAATCATGTTTATCACATCTTATCATTACTTTTCTTTTGATATTTGAGCTAAGAACTTCCTATCCTCACCATCACCACATCTGCTACTTTTCCTCCAGAAAACAGGTGGAAGGCCAAGGCGAAGGAGGCAGCTCCTCCTCTTTTACGTAGTAGATTCCTATGATCTTTGAGCTGCAAACGGCCACACCCCCTTACTCTATACAAGGGGTTCACAAAGTGGTCAATATCGACCCCCGAGGGTCGATGAAAACTTACATGGGAGTCAATAAATGCCTTGGGGGTCAAAAGGAGGTCAATAAATTCCTGGATGGTCAAACGGGGGTCGAAAATACCAGAAAGTTTTCTGTCAATCAAACATTTTGGTATTGGTAGTGGACATTCGGACAAGTCTGATATATTTCTAAGATTTTTTTTCTTACTGGTGATACTAGTATAGTGCAGCAGATAATCATAACAATTGTGCAAATCATGACTAAAGCATGAAATTTTTACCAGTGATAGTACATACCATAAGGTTCATTTTCAGATCGGGAGGTAAGTCAAATTTGACCTCTGAGGATAGTGAGAGGTCAATGACCTCAATTACATAGAAATTGTCATTTTTTCACGATTCTGGTGCAGTTTGTCTGTTTTGGGAATCATTAAAAAGGTATGTTGCCATGTGTTGGTCCCTTTATCTTCTGGAGAGCCTATTTATACATAATCACAGGATGCAACCATGACTGAACAAGTGCTTTAAATGAGGTCAGTGACCTCAGAAAACAAATTTATTGAAATACACATTTAGGTTACTGTGGTGTCCAGAACAGCTTGCATGAAATCGTGTTGTAAGATGATCTGTGCAACCTTAATTTTCAATGTGCACTGAACATAGTCTATAAGCTTAAAGTACAGTGAGGTCAGTTACCTCAGACACATGTATAGTACATACCGGTACATGTAATACACACACATTATCCATATAGACGCATAAATATAAAGGTGTCTGATTGCACCTAACAGTCTCCCGAACATGCACATAATGCAGTGCACTTGAGTGCAGCCTTGGTGCACTTGCAGCGGCCGGTACATCCCTTCTTGCAGCCGCAGTGGATCAGTTCGTGGCAAGATTTTGATGCCTCTGGCAGTGTCGTCCAAAGAGGCTGCCACCCAGAGGCCTCCTTTGTCCAGCCCCAGTCAGATGGGATTGGTAACTCTGGATTCAGGACCAGAGTTTGGTTCCAGCAGTTGCCCTGGAGAGATGCACGCTTGATGTGCTGCTGGAGTGCTGCCTGCGTTGGGGGAATGTTTTCTAGAGCCCTAGACTTGTGTGCGAAGAGCTGTTTCCTAGCATCGTTCACTTCCATGGTGTCACTGGTGCGGTCTTACATCAGCACAACGAAGCACTCCAGCAGTGACATTGACTCCTCACTCACATCACTTGGCATGCGTAAGAGTTCTTCAAAGGCATCAGTCACCTGTGGGAACACTTTCCAAGTCTCCCAGGCAGTCTTCTTCCCTCTGCCAGCGAAAGAAGACACAGCTTCGTCACAGACACAGACGGCCAGCTTCAGCAGCCAGGAGGTCGGGAGGCCTTGCAGGACGTTGTACAGCCGGTGCAGTGAAGTGCTTCGTCTTCATGGCAGCAGGTGGCACACTTGTGTACAATGATGGCAGAGGTGCTACCGACTTAACGGAAGAGATGTCTTGCCCAATCACCACTACACCACGGTCGAGTCCGCCATTCGTTTGTGATGGATGTTGCATTAGGGAGATACCTGTGCCATGAAAAGAATCCTTGGCTGTCGCAGAGCTGGGGTTATGGTCAATATTATCGACAGCCCCAGTAGTGAACAGTCCCTTGCGCAGCTTGGGTGGGCAAACAACTTCTTCCATGTTGAAGCGCTGGCAGACACCATTGGCAATGTCTGCTGTGAGCTGTAGTAATCTATCATATGACACACACATCCCTAGGCTGAACAGTGTGTCAATCAGACCTCTGCTCCTGGTCACAGCGTGAATCTTGAGGGACAAGTAGAGTGGGAGTGGGGTTTCTCTCTCGCGGCTGTGGCGCACTGAGGTTGACTCCACACTGCGTGCATGCTTTACACTGTTGAACACCAGTAGCTGCGATACTGTAAGAGCAGCAGTTGTGGTGCTTGTGTTGGCCAACTTAGTCTGGTGCTTGATGTTCGCCCTATCGAGGATCATGTTCACCAGAGCAAGGAGGGATGGTGTCACAGAATCTTTCTGGCAGTCAGCGTGGAACGCACCGTCAAAGGTGAACCTGGTCTGAAACATTTCTCTACGTACTACCTGTGCTGCTCTTACTAGGTGCATGGCATCACTGTCATTATCACAGGCCTTCTTCAGGGCAGGACCTATATCTTTCTCAAACAAGAGAATTGTGTCTCGGCCCTGAGAATGGGCTCTCAGATCAGGAAGCACAGAAAGAAGTCTGTCCTTCAGTCTGGTTGTGTGTATTCTGTTGGTTACCGTGGCACCCAGCTGCTCCAGTCTCGTCTTGTAGAGGTTAGCCACGTCTGAGAGTTTAAATACAGGGGCATTGTCCTCATCTGCATGCATGTCCTCCATGAATACCACCAGCTCAGCAAAGGCTATGCCATGCAGACGATCCGCATCCTCGTCCTTGAGTGCGGCTGGTCTGATTTTGTTGTATAATGCACGGAGACAGTTGCGATGGTATTTTGCATCGATGGCAATCATGTCTCCTGCAGACAGCTTGGCCAGCAGTTCAGTGTCCCCCAATTCAGTGGCACATCTCCGAACGTTCTTGTCAATTTCCTTTGTAGCTGCTTCGTGCAAGTCTGCAGTGCCAGCTGGCTTATTGCAGAAGAAACAGATAGGCTCGGTTGACTGTGGAAGCCTGTGGGCAGCTGCTGATCGTGTGTGCACGGTTGGAGTACCGGCACTAAATTGCTGTCCTGAAGCTGATTCTGCTCTGCTCTGCTGGTCAAACATTTTTTGTTAAACTTTAAACGGACATTTCTGTGCACTGAGCACTGTGTGTCCTCAAGGTAGCTTCTACGCCATCGCCATCATCCAGTCTGTTCACGTTGAGTTCCATTGGCATGTGCCGAAGTCCCTTGAACTGGAGGAGGTCTTCTGTCAATGATGCATAGCCACTACCACTCGGTTTCATGGTTGATCTTAGTGGGCACTGCAAAGGTTCATCTGTCTCTGCTTGGCAAAGAATACAAAGCTCCCAGTTAGTTCTTGGGGGTGGTCTTGATTGCTTGGACGTAGAGGGCTGGGCTGGGTCTATGAGGATATGACGCTTTGCCATAGTGACGATCAGGTCTGGGATGCTTGTATCTGGCTTCGATCATCAGGCAGGGAATCCTGCCAACACAACAAGTACAACAATTGTGTTAGTACCAGCCACCACAGCTTACATTCATTGGCATCAATATTTGATATGTTGAGGTAATTGACCTCTCACTGTCCTCAGAGGTCAAAGCTAGACACCTGTAAATAATTACCAACGCTGTGTGGAATATGTAGACACTTTTATTGGAACACAAATGCATGGTTTGTATGTACAACATAAACATGTTTACCATTAACCAATGACGCCAAACATCAATATTTTGATACTTTGAGGTCATTGACCTCTCACGGTCCTCAGAGGTCAAATCTGCCTTACCTCCCGATCTGAAAATGAAGCTTATGGCATGTACTAACACTGGTAGAAATTTCATGCTTTAGTCATAATTTGCACAATTCTTATGATATGAGAGATTTATCAGCTGTACTTGTAGTATTGTTGTCAACCATAGCCATTGGTGGGGTTGGGACTGTGTTCGCAAAATACAAAACTTGTCTTTTCACCACAGACCACAACATCCACAAGGATGGAGGTCTGTAAAAATATAAATAGTGGTAGTACTGTATTTATTTACTTGTTTATTAATTTGATTGTATAAATGCATAGAGGCTGATAATTTCTAATAGGGATTCGCTGATGGAGTTGATGAACTGAAATGTTTGGGGAGCCTTTGCTCTATACTGCCACTCCACTATACCACTTACTGTATGTACCTAATCAACACATTCACAGAGGGGCTGAATCTGAAGTACTGTGTTCAATTCTTACCAGCGGTGTCCATTTTTCATCTGACGCCTATTGGCTCAGTATCTTGCATATGCCCCTCACCTTCTCTACCTTCAGCTGGGACTGTGAAGTAAAGCACTTTGAGAAGGGATGTGACTTCAAGAGATGCTCATATAAGCATACTTACCTTTGCCAATATAGTCTTGGACCAACCTCACTTATGTGCAGGGCCGGATTATCCTATAGGCTAGTATAGGCTGCAGCCTGGGGCCCCTCAAGCTTGGGGGCCCCAAACCTGGGGTCCCTGCTAAAAGATTTCCATATATAATTTTTTTTTTTTTTTTTTTAAATATATATTGCATTGCTGAATAATTCATTTAACTTAGAATAAAATTACAAATAATTTGAGATAAAGGGCCCCTGTTTGAGGCCCTTTATTTGAGATAAAGGGCCTCTGTTTGAGGCCTTTATTTGAGATAAAGGGCCCCTGTTTGGGACCCTAGCTGTAAATCATGGGGGCCCAGTCCATGTTTGTTTATCATCGTGCTAAACACAGTAAAACACTTATTTGTGAATGTAGCGTATACCGTATTTGCCGGCACATAAGATGCACCTCCGCATAAGACGCACCCCTATTTTACAAAGAGGTTTTGTGAAGAAAAAAAATATTGGTGTTTTTGAGGTAAAAAAAAAATTTCTCGTAAATTTATCAAGTTATTAAAAAAAAAAGGATTTGTAGGGGAAAGCAAATGATTATGAGCATGTACCTAAATACAATATTCACAGTGCAATGAATGTGAATGAAAAATTATACTCGTTAAAATGTAAAGAGAATGACAGTGTAACCAATATCTGTCATAAATCTTAATATATTGCAGGATGCCCCCACGAATTGATATTCGGATATTTTGCTACCTATGACATATAGCTTAGATTTAATGTTGTAGGTATGCCTTTGTTGCTTTTCTGCTATGTGTTTAGACTTTGTGGAAAATTTGCAGTATAGATATTGGTATTATTTTGGTAGTAGGCTTTCAAAAGTCCTAGGACTCTTACCGACACCATCGTGTAGCTTTCTTCATTCTGAGTATTTTGAACCCCATTTCCCATGGCGCAATTGAATAATAATGGCATTACACGTAGTACCGTTACTTCAGCCAGAAAGTTAAGTTAGGTTAAATCAGATTAGGTTAGGTTAGAGGTGAGGTTTGGTTTAGTAACAGATGATATAGAGAAATAACGAAAATGACCAATAATATGGCAGTGTGAAGTGTAGCAATGTTTGGCGGACCTGGAGGGGCAGGTTGCCCCCCCCCCCCCCCCCACACACACACGTGTAAACAAACATTGATTTCCAACAAAAACGAGAGCCAGATTAATTCAAAACACATCAAAACTATTCAGGAGGACTTAAATTTCGGCCTCGAAATCGGTAGTTGTCCAATAGCAAAAATTCACGAAGATATTTAGATAACACTGTAAGGTAACCATCTCTACCTTGTTGTTATTGTTGTAATTGTTGAAGGGCTCCGTTGTCGGGATCGACGATATTTGCCCTGGTTTACACCTATGAATCTATCACAGTCGCGAGGGTTGATTAGTCTTCTTCAGGAAGGTACAGGTGAAGGCTGATTCACACTCTGAAATCACGGCAGCGTTCTGTCAGCCGTGCCTTGTATTCACACTATTCGTCACGGTTCCGTAATTTTCGGCAGTTCCTGCTCACCCTCTAAGCAGACATGGTGCCTCAGAGGCTATGCTTGAAGAATTTGCATTAATAGCACTTCTGTTGGATGAAGAAGAGGAGTTGAACTCTAAAAGACATTGTTTTGGGTACAAAGCCTTGAGAAAACGACAATTATCAGCACGGCACAGTCTCATTACGTTAAAATATTCTTCCCCAGAAACCGTTACGTGACAGGACGGTGGTGTATTGGAGCCGTGATGGCGGCGCACCGTTTAGTGTAACACGTCTATTTGTTTGAATGTAAGAAATTCTAACGGATGTGATGAGACGGTGCCCTGTCACCAATTTCACCATGATGGTATGGGGTGATCGGCCTTGAGGGGGACGGTGTGGGCGCCGTGAGGGTCTTGGTCTTGGTGTTACCGTGCGGAAGACTTTTGTCCCGTCTACAGATACCATTGCAGCCTTTTTACTAGCACTCTTTCATACAGTTTCCTTATCCGTAGAGGTACAGGGGTGAGGATTGAGGGGTCGAGGTGGTACAAAGGCCTATGCTATCTCCTATCCCACCTTGCTTACCACTGTAGCGGCGCTAACACACACACGCACATACACACCTGCATCGGCTTAGGCTACCCCCCTGTCTGGGACCAGGATTAGAGAGAGGCCCGAGGGTGACCTGACGCTGACCTGACTTGTCCTCGCCGACACAACTGCAACACCAACCAGGTAATTCAGTCAACCACAGGACACACAGAGACACACACGCCGCGCACCTCTTGTCCCTACGTTGTACAATGACTCACTGGCAAATAAACTACAAAGCCACGACGCCCTTTCTCCATCCTTGTGTGTATAGACAGACTCCCCAAGATACTACACCTTCCTCTCACCGCTCACACTCCTTCAAATATAACTTTAACATGCCCTTTGTTTCACTATTCCATTTATCAACAATACTCATTCCAGCGAAAATTCCATCACCATTTTCTGCCTCCCTTCTATCATCTCCTTCCAACTGTTGTGTCAACTTGTGTGACCCGAGTCGAATGCGGGTTAAGGCTACATCTAATATGTGGGATGTTTGTCTTTTCCATGGGTGCGGGGAGGAGTCTGAGCGGTAATGACCCATGGTGGGTGCGCGGAGGGCGTCGCAGAGACGTTTTATCAGACGTTTTACAATGGAGAGCAGCAGAGGGGGGTGGATGATGTTTACATCTGACACGGCCATCTTGGCAGCAACAATCGCTATCTTGTTGCCCCAGCTCTTATTTTCTCTTAAACTCCAACCTTTTCTTAGTATTATGCATTACTGTTGCTAACACACTTACACATTTTTGCTCAGTGAACTACTGCTCAACACAGATCACTCCAGACCCCTTTAGTAATACACCACCGGCTGTTCTGCATTCTCTGTCCGACCTCTCATTCGCTAATATGGCCGCATTAGACGCAGGGTGAACTTTGCATTCCTTTTTAAGGGAAAAAAGTGCGTCTTATGCGCCGGCAAATACGGTATATTGTTTTTCAGCTCACTTATTTTGCTATACAATGTAAAAAAAATTCGGGTGCGGGCGAGTTAGAGGGTGGCTCCGTCTGAGGGGGCCCACAATTTAATTAGCCTAGGGGCCCCAAGAGGTCATAATCCGGCCCTGCATATGTGGGAAAGTGGAGGCAGTGGCTGAGTGGTTAGTGCTTTGAAGCAGTGAGCTGCGAGTCCTGAGTTTGAGTCCCGCAAGGAGCAAACCTTTTGTTATCATCGGTATATATTTTGATTAATTTTTAAACATATTGGTTCAGAAATATGTCTGCTGAAGGTAAAAATTTGAAAATAATGTATTTTGAAGGTAAAATATTTTTTAAATCAAAATTAATGGATGGATTGGTTAGAAACTTGCCTCGGGTTGTATGGGCAACACTCACACAAACAACAGGATAAATAACTAATTAACCCGGCAGAAAAAAAACTACCCTCTAAAGCAGTGGTTCTCAAACTTCTTGGCCTCCTACCCCTCCAAAAAAATTTGGAAGGCATGTGACCCCCCCCCCTCATTACCAAAGCATTTCTGACAATCTGACACACACACACACACACACACACACACACACACACACACACACACACACACACACACATACACATACACACACAAGGCATTTGATAAAGTTCCTCATGAGAGGCTACTCTGGAAATTGGAAAATATAGGAGAAATCAAAGGGATGATCGAAACTTGGATGGAAAGTTATCTGAGAAGAAGAAAAATAAGAACAGTAGTAAAGGATGATAAATCTGAATGGAGAAAGGTATTTAGTGGGGTACCACAAGGATCAGTCTTGGCACCGATAATATTCTTATTGCTCCGTATTTACGAGCGAGCGCGAAGCGCTCGTGAGTCCTCACTCACTCGGATTTTTCCGGGATAAGCGGCCGACCCGACCCGACCGACCATCACGCTTTTCAGGAGCTTATATCTTTGGAATCCCGTTTCCGATTGACAAGCGGTCTTCGCCATCTGATAGCCCCATTCAATCATTACAGTTTCAGTGTAAAAAGGCAAAGGTAAATGGAGTTTAGATGACAGCAGACAAATTTCCTTGCTATCGAGAGTCCACTGGATACGGGAAATATGCATGAACTTAATATTCTATTAAACTCTTCGTCATTTAATACTTTGCGAGAACATTTTTTACATGGAGAATATGAATAGAAGCGGAATTTCATTAGTTTTCCATTGATACATTTCGTTTTCTGATCAATGAATTAGCAGCATGCATAAATTACCATTAACTAAATAAATAACACCATCAATCGTGAAAAATTACCCGATTTCATGATGTTATTTATATAGTTAACGCTCATTTATGCATGCTGCTAATTCATTTATCAGAAAACGAAATATATCAATGGAAAGCTAATGAAATTCCGCTTCTATTCATATTCGCCATGTAAAAAGTTTTCTCGCAAAGTATTAAATGACTAGAGTTTAATAAAATATTAAGTTCATGCATATTTCTTGAGTCTCATAATGGCAGTTATTTAGTGTATTTTATGTTTCCTTATTTGATAATATTATAGAACAAACATTTCCGAAGATAGCAGTATACCTTTTATACTGATAAACATATATTTAGTAGGGGGAAATTACCATAAGCTGGCAAACACGGGCAGCAAGTAGAGTTTGTTGGTCCTCCAGCTCGCATTTCCCGCATTTTTCGCCTGCACAGCGAGGGCTGTGACGTCACGTGCAAGACACCTATTGTGTAGTAGTAGTAGTACTACTAGTGCTAGTAGTAGTACAGGAAAACCTCGTTTATCCGGCACCCTCGGGGGGGAGCGCATGCCGGATAACTCATTTTGCCGTTGTTTTGAGAGTTACTCTTATGGAATCGCCCAAAATCCCAATAATTTTTTTTTTTTTTTTTTTTTTTTTTTCTTACATCACAAGGAACTGGCCAAGGGCACAACAAAAATGGGTAACACAAAGCCCGCTTAGTTGCCAGTCCCTATAAAGAAGACTGTAAGAGAATAAAATAAAAAAGGGGTGAGCCAATTTAGTTTGGGAGGTGTCTTGTTACTCTTCTTTTGAAAAGATGTAAGTCATAGGAAAGTGGAAAAGTAGAAACAGGAAGAGAGTTCCAGAGTTTACCAGTGAAAGGGATGAAAGGGTTGCCAACCCTGCGTACCCCGCCAAATTTGAACTAAATTTCTGCCGATTTTCTCAGTTTTTGAAATAATTATACCTAATTAATGCCTGGGTTATCCTGCTGAGTGCCCCTTTCTACCCCACACTCCTCGTCAGGATGGACAAGCCAGTCCTCGTGTCGCACGCCAGCAGCACGAACACTCTTCTCTCTTTTTTCACAGGATCTCTCTGACAGGCTCAAGCTAGCCCGCGGTCCTCCCTGCTGGAGGCCCGAAAAAAAAAAAAAAAAAAAAAAGCCTGTCGATTAGTGCCGTTGTTTTGAGGCTGCCGTTGTTTTAAATGCCGGTTAAATGAGGTTCTCCTGTAGTTATAGTAGTAGTAGTAGTAGTAGTAGTAGAAGTAGTTATAGTAGTACACACAAACCTCGATTTCCCGGACTAATAGGGGGGAGCACTGGTCCGGGAACTGCAATTGTCCGGGAATCGCAAGTACAGTATAAAAAAAAAAAAAGAAAAAAAAAAAGTCCGATGCCATTACCCACCCCCGGACGTTTATCGTATTCTAGTATTTACTGTCCGGCAACCACCAATATCAACTACCCCGCCGCAGACTTTTACGTCCGCTGAGCATGCAGCCACCTGGCGGGAGGCAGCAGAAAGTGTTCAATAGTCTCAAGAGACATTCCTGCACCAGGGGCAGTGGGGTCAGGGGACTAACGGGGGCCCTGTGCAGGTGAACCGTGAGTGTCGTGTGCCCAAATGTAAAAAATACGACCGCTGGCATGCTGCCACCGGGCGGGAGGCAGCAGAAGTGTTCAATAGTCTCAGAAATGTTCTTGCACCCGGGGCAGTGGGAGTCTGTGACTGACGGAGGCTGTGCAGGTGAACCGTGAATGTTGTGTGCCAAATGTAAAAAAATACGCCGCCCGTGCATGCTGCCACTGGCGGGAGGCGCGGCACTGACCCGGGTGAAGGAGAAAGCTCGGACCACCGGGAAACTTGGTCAATTTTAAAGAACAGGGCCAGCATTTCAACGAAAAAAAAAAAAAAAAAAAAAAAAAAAAAAAAAAAAAAATTGTCCGAGACTGACATATCCCCGGACCTCGGATTTTGTCCGGCAAATCCGATATCCAGGAAATCGAGGTTTGTGTGTAGTAGTAGTAGTAGTTACGAGCGAGCGCGATGCGCTCTTGAGTCCTCACTGATACTGGATTTTTCCGGGATAAGCGGCCGACCCGACCCGACCGACCATCACGCTTTTCAGGAGCTTATATCTTTGGAATCCCGCTTCCGATTGACAAGCGGTCTTCGCCATCTGATAGCCTCATTCAATCCCTTTTGTGCTTGACATGTTTTGTCTCACGTGAGGGGTCAGCATGGCGCGTGCCGCGTGAGGGGTGTCAGACAACGTTATCTTGCTATAGCTGAGAAACAGCTGTACTGACTAAGTTGAAATTTTATGTGTGGTTTGAGACCACACACCTAGCAATGTCACACAGGTCAAACTCCGGGTGACGCCGCACGTGCGCACGTGTGGCGGGTTTCTGCGGGCTCGCTCGTCCTTCGCCGATTAAGGCGTCTTACTGGTGTATACTCCTACATTATGTATACAGGGAGGTCCCGAAGATACGAGCATTTAGGTTCCACCTGGCATACTCGTAAAGCGAAATCTCGTATAACGAAACACATAACTAATGGTAAAATATAGGTTTGGTTCCAGGACCCCATCAATTTAAAAAAAAGAAAAAAAAAAGACATGTTTTTCAAGCTAAAATAAACTCTAGCAAACACAACAAACCCAGCTCTATTTACCCACACTGTACTCCCTATTCTGTAGAAAAAGCATTTTGAAAGAAAAATACCACAAAAAAAATAACTGCACTTTAAATTAAACAAAAACATGCATAACAAGAAAAAAAACTTTTTGAAATGTAGGGACGCCGCGTGATAAAAGGGAAAGGGTAGTGTCGGCCCCAAGGTTTGGGCCGCACCTGCAAATTACCCCAAAAGGGTCGGGCCGCGCCAAAAATGCTTAATTCCCTTCGGTCACGCCTTGCAAAAGGGGTGGCCTGATTTGCGCCCAAAGGGGTTGGGGCCGCACACCTGCTAATTCCCCTAAATGTCAGGCCGCCCCATATGCTTAATTACCCTTCAGGTAAAGGCTTCTAGGATGACCTCACGGGTCAACCAAATCCCCCTTTGTCCACCGGGTGGTGGGGGCGTGCATTTTGAACTTGAAAATTTTACTCACCCCATTTTGAATTCTATCATTGGATTTTTGATCTCGTATATTAAAATGACCCAAATTTTACACATCTCGTATCATCGGTTTATCGTATCCCAAATGCTCGTATAAGGGGACCCCCCTGTACTGATAAAAGTAGGGAAAAATCGAGTGAATGAATTTACGAAGATTTGATAAAAAAAAAAAAACAACAAAATTAAATAAAGGGGGCAAAAAATTTTAAAGATAGTACAACATATTTAAAGAATCAAAAAATAAGAACACAAAAATTAGGGAGAAAATCAGCCTCGTCCTGTTCTCGACATATTCCCAGTTTTCTCAGTTCTTTAAAGCTTCTATAATGCTAAAAAAGAAGCTCTACGAATCCTGAGTTTGATATCACGGCAAGAAGCCCTTGATAATGGGGTTCCAGTTAATAGATGGTAGGGTCTGTCACTGTTGATAGTTGCCTTTACATACAATTATTGAGGTCATTTATTGAGGTCAAGGCGCCTCAAGGGGGGGCGTGGGGCTGGGGGGGGCGGGGCTTCTGCGACGGGGGGTTGGGCGGGTGGGTTGTTGGGGTTCTGGGGGGTAAAGATCAGGGTCTTTTAGTTTGGTATGGACGGAGTATATCACGGGGGGCGTAATATCTTGTAGTAGGCAGAAGAGTATTACGGAAATGGGCGGGTGGATAGTCACGGTGGGCGTAATATCTTGATGTAGGGGGAAGGGATAGTTAATGTACGGGGGGGGAGGATAGTTTAGGGTAAGGGGCGGGAGGAATTTACGGTAGTGGGCGGGAGGATATTTTTCCTTGGTGGGCGGTTTTTTGGGTGGGGAGAGGGGTAATTGGCGGCGTTTTGTAGTGGGCGGATTGGGCGGGAGGGTGAGTGGGGTGTTGGGGAAAAACTTTTTGGGTTTTGCGGCGGCGGGGTGGGGGGCCCCCGGGCGGGGGGGTTTGGGTGGGGGCGGGAGTTTGTGGTGGGGGGCGTGTTGCGTGTCCCTCGCTGGGGGAAAGGGAAAAGTCCTCGGCGTTGAGGACGGCCCCTTGGGGTTGGTCTTTTCAACAGTAATGGGGAGGTGAGATTTGACGGTGGTTGGGGGGGGGGTCGAGGGGGGTGGTTGGAACGATGGTTTGGGGGGTTGTGGGGTTAGTGTGAATGGTAATTGGGGTTTGGGGTTGGTTGGGGCTGCGGTTGTTGAAAAAGTGGGTTTAAACGTGATTGGGACGATGGTGGTTGAAACAGTGGTTGGGACAGTTGTTTTTGGGGGTTGGTCTTTGGGGATGCTGGCGGGGGAGTCTGGGTTTGGCCGCGGGGGCCAAAAATGCCCGCGCGCCGGCCACTTGGGACCCGGGCCCTTCAGCGCGATGCTGCGGGGGGCGCGGTCCCCGCGAGGCCACCGCCACCGCCCCTTCGGAAACCCTTTTGGAGCTTTCCCGGGTGTTGGCGCCGCCGAGGCCCATCACGTGGCGCCGCTGATGTGGCGCCACTGCCACCTGCACCCTACCCACCTCTGCCTCGTGCGCAGTCCTTGAGGCGATGCCCGCGGGGGGTAACCGCCGGGAGGTCCCCCGCACGTACGGGGGCGGGCACGGCGTCCCCGGGGGCGGGACCTTCCCTGAATGCCGGAAACTCCTGCTGCACCCCTTTTTCACGTGGCGCCCCCCAGGCCCGACATAAAAGCGCCGCATGTGGGGCCCCCGCGGCCACCTCCACCTCCCAAACCCTTTTCCACCTTCCCGAATCTCTCCACTTTCTTTTCCCCCGCTTCTTGGCGCCCGGGCCCTTCTTCTTGACCGTGGCGGCGCGGCCTCCTGCTGCAAATTCACCGCCCCCTTTGGGAACGGCGAGCACCCTTGGCCTTTCCCTTTCCCCGTGGCGACACGGCCTTCTGCTGCGCGGGCCTGCTGCTGGCCTTCTGCTGCGCGGCCCTTCCCCCCCCCTTTCTTCTCGGTGTACACACCCCTCGGTGACGGGGGGGAGGTCTTGGCCTTCCAGCTGGTTCCTCTTTCGCGGGCCCCGTCCAGTCCTCGAGGTGGCTGCAGCACCTCGCCGGGGGGGTCATCCGGGCTCGAGGCCCCGAGCCTTTTTCGGGACGGGGGCCACCTTGGGGTCTTGGCCGTGGTTTCTTCTTCTTTTGTTTCGATAGTTTTTTTTTTTCTTTTTTTCGCTCTGCCCGTACTTCCTGTTTTCCCCCTTCCTACACCCGCTTACATTTTAATGGGTTTTTTCCCCTTTTCTTCCCCGCCCATGCTTTATTTTCTTCCATTACTAATCGTGTTCTATTTTTTCTATTTCTTCTACCTTTTTTTCTTTAATTATTACTAGGGTTTATTTCTTTTTTGGTTTCGATTTTCTCTTCG
Organism: Chionoecetes opilio; assembly: GCA_016584305.1. Classification (NCBI taxonomy): domain Eukaryota; kingdom Metazoa; phylum Arthropoda; class Malacostraca; order Decapoda; family Majidae; genus Chionoecetes; species Chionoecetes opilio. Next base: position 146,681 of record JACEEZ010023609.1, read on the forward strand.
ATATTTAGTGTTGATTTTTCGTATTTTCCCTTTTTATTGGGATAAACTTCCAATCGTCAGTGATCCGTTGGGGTTCTTTTTCTTCTTGTCAGCGTCGCCACAGCTCCCAAAGCTACAACAGGGGAAAAAGTCTTGGGCTCCTTGTCGCTCTCCAAAACCTTGATACTTGATTCTGCCTTGGAAATCATCACTGCCTCCAATCTTACTTTCTCTCAGATTCTGTCAAACAGGCACCCTAGCAATATTAAAGATCTTTTTTTTTAAATCCAAGCAACAGGTTGGAGGTTGGAGTTGATACGGTTCCCTTCACAGCCAACTCCAGGCTCACCAGCCAGTAGTCAGGTTATATGCATGTGGCTCTTACCTCTAGTCTCCTCTATGGCACATCTTGGAACCTTGTAGTACGAGACAAAATTTTATTGTAACACTCAATCTTTGTTCGCTGATTGGCTGGCGGGGTCAAAAGGAGACAGCTGATTGGCTAAAGAGTAGAGGACAAGAAGGGCATCTTCCCTAGCTCAATTCCCTTTATTTTTACTGATATAAAATTTTGATCTTTCCTTCCTTCCTTCCTGCCTTCATTCCTTTCCCCCTCAACTTCTCATGTCCTTCCTTCATTTCCTCCTCGACCTCTCATGTCCTTCCTTCCTTCCTTCCTCAACCTCTCATGTCCTTCCTTCCTTCCTTCCTTCCTCAACCTCTCATGTCCTTCCTCCCTCCCTCCCTCCCTCCCTCCCTCCCTCCCTCCCTCCCTCCCTCCCTCCCCCTCCCTCCCTCTTCCTCCCCCTCTACGCACTCTTCTCGACCTCTTTCTACACCT
>JACEEZ010023609.1:150000-158519 GCA_016584305.1 Chionoecetes opilio
AACAATGGTTGGGCAGCGAGGATACAAGTATGTATAATGAAACTGTGAGCGCGGTGGTGAGGACTTGACGGAAAAGGAAGGCAGGACAAAAGAATACAGGATCAAATCTTTTCTCAGTCAGATTATGTTACTGTACCTTTTTTCTTAGTAATTTATTAATGTCTAGGAAAGTATAATCATTGTTTTGTTTTATCCTGAAAATAGGTATAAAATAACAATAATAAAATTATGAATATTGTGTTCTCTAATGCACTTTGCACATGCTAGAAATCTCGCGACCCCCCAGAAGACTTGCGCGACCCCTCAAGGGGTCGCGACCCCCAGTTTGAGAACCCCTGCTCTAAAGTAAAGGGCATCTGGTCACCTTAACCCTCTCACGCACGAAAAGTTTAATAAGTTTCTCCGTCCACTGCGACATCCGTATGGGGCTCCCTAAGGGGCCCCGCGAAATGGCCTGACTGTGCGGCCAATTTTTTTTTTTATGTTATCAATTTCACCAACGTGTATTCTTTTTTCCTGGCATTATTATATATCATTGGTTTTGCAAGAGATTATTCTGCCTTATGAAAAAAAAAAATACCAAGAAATGCAAATAAATAGCGGAATTTACCGACTCCGAAAAAAACATTGAGTAAAGAGAAATAAGAAATACTTAAGTTCACCACTTCGTAGCTCGAAACTTCCAACGTCAACTTTTTATGGTTTATATGCCAATAAAAGCGGATTTTTATGAGGATTCCAACGCTACCATTATAATGTTCATATGGCCAATATGGCCAGCTCGGGACACGGTTTAAAGGGACGACAGTCCGTGCTCACAGGCTGCCTGCTGATAGGAAACTGAGACACAAGCCCTTCTCATTTCAAATCCACTCTCACGAGAGAGTTGATAATTAGTTTATTTTATAGGTCTAGCTTGGATCTTTGACGCAGAAAATTGTGACGCGATTCTGATAAATACTTTATTTTTGGCGAATATTTACAAGTTTTTTGACGCGAATCACGTCAAAAGCTCAGATGTAGACGGGCCCGTTTTGACGCGAATCGCGTCACGTGCGTGAGAGGGTTAATGGTATCCAGAAGACTTAACCAAAAAAGCTAAAAGTAATAAAAAACAAAAAACAATAATGTCAATAATAAACTTGAATACAGGAGAACCTCATTTAACCGGCATTTAAAACAACGGCAGCCTCAAAACAACGGCACTAATCGACCCAGGCATTTTTTTTTTTTTTTTTTTTTTTTTTTTTTTTTTTTTTTTTTTTTTTTTTTTTTTTTTTTTTTTTTTCTCCGGGCCTCCAGCAGGGAGGACCATGCCTGAGATCATGCCTGAGACCATGCCACGGGCTAGCTTGAGCTCGTCAGAGAGATTCTGTGAAAAAAGAGAGGAAAGTGTTCGTGCTGCTGGCGTGCGACACGAGGACTAGCTTGTCCATCCTGACGAGGAGTGCGGGGTAGAAAGGGGCACTCAGCAGGATAACCCAGGCATTAATTAGGTATAATTATTTCAAAAACTGAGAAAATCGGCAGAAATTTAGTTCAAATTTGGCGGGGTACGCAGGGTTGGCAACCCTTTCATCCCTTTCACTGGTAAACTCTGGAACTCTCTCTCTTCCTGTTTCTAGTTTTCCACTTTCCTATGACTTACATCTTTTCAAAAGAAGAGTAACAAGACACCTCCCGAACTAAATTGGCTCACCCCTCTTTTTTATTTTATTCTCTTACTGTCTTCTATATAGGGACTGGCAACTAAGCGGGCTTTGTGTTACCCATTTTTGTTGTGCCCTTGGCCAGTTCCTTTGATGTATAAAAAAAAAAAAAAAAAGGGGGATTTTGGGCGATTCCATAAGAGTAACTCTCAAAACAACGGCAAAATGAGTTATCCGGCATGCGCTCCCCCCCGAGGGTGCCGGATAAACGAGGTTTTCCTGTAGTAATATGCTGTAAACTCTTCCTTCTTCAATCCCATTTACACACACTTGACATCAGAAATTAATTGTCCTTCTCTATCTTTGCAGACCAGTGAAATTGAAGTTCATTTTGCAGTCGGGGAGTCTCTTGCCGACTGTTCTCTTGGCACTGATTCCCCATCAGGAAGAAACTTGTGGACGGATGAAGATCCTTCTGTAATGAAGTCAAGTAGAGTGTCTGATGAAAGTATGGAGGAGGTAAGTTGACATTGGCAGTCTTTCATTTTCTTCATATGCAAAAAGATTCACATGCCCTGTTTTTATCACTTACCCATTAGTAATTTGACATGTTTCGTCCAATTTTCTGTGTTAAAATATAAGTGTGCTGTCACCACTAACTGGCTGATAACAAACTTTTTATTACAAAAGTAATTGTAAAAACCAAACCATGTCTGTTGTAAGGAAACACGAGTACTTACTTCCACCAAGCTTTCACTGCATGGGATTTATTGGTGTCTACCCTTGTTCACTCTCCCCAGTAAGGGTTAACAAACTAAAAAAATGTATAAACTTATTCTCACACAAATGGATGGAACACCAGGGATCACGGTACACACACACTAAGAATAGAAATAGCAGTAAAGGCACTGTGGAGAGGATCCTCACAAAGGTCTCTTGTTAGGGTCCCTCATGTGGTCTAAAAATGGTAGCTGAAGCAATGTAGGGAAGGTGATCCCTTTCATCCTAAGTCCATGCCAGCTCCCAGACTGTCCTCGGGTCACTGCTGCACCCTGGTAGTGGTCCCTAAAACAATATCATCATCTTCCTGTTTAACGTCAGATTTTCCCATGTTGTCTTATGAGGTTAGACGGTCGATGATACGCTTCCAATTCTATTGTCGGCGTTCATCATTTAAATTTGCAGCATGAGTTTTATGCCCCGGATGCTCTTCCAGATCGACAATACATCACTGTATCTAACCTTCGTTTGTAGGTGCATGTACATGTAACACTCCTATCCCTACAAACACACTGACTTACTCAATAGCTCTTATCAGAGGGCAAGTCTAACACAGGGGTTCTCACATGACTAAGGCTTGTAGCATGAGTGGCAATGGCGTGTTGTGGGAGGAGGTGGTTGGTGAGAGTGAGGCAGACAAAATATAGCGTCGCAGCTACAGCTAAGTATTAATTATCCGACCTTGGGGGGACCGAAGGTAGGTCGGATAATTGGAATAGTCGGATGTTCGGATATCACAGTAACCATAAACGTAAGGACAAAATGGTATAGAACATAAAAGATGCAGCTCTTGAAGGCCGATCCAGTGGTATACGCGAAAGTAAAATTCATGCATAAATAAAGCCACAAATCAATGTTTTCTAAAAACTAAAAAAAAACTAAGCAAAATAAATGGCCAAAACAAGACACAATGTGGTGGTGAAAAAAGTCGGTTGTTTGGACAAGTCGGATGTTTGGAGATCGGATGTTGGGAATCTGGCTGTATAAAGCCTCGATCTCTTAATTCCTATCTCCTCGGCCACACAAACAACACATGAAATATTTGATTAGTTCTCCTCTGATGTAGGTCTTCAGAAGCAATTTTAGGCCTATACAAAATAACAGATCCTTTAGAGTTGTGTGTGTTTGGTTAGGTCTTATTCTGCCCGTGGTAATTTACTTTCCCTCCACTTATATTCTTCCGTGTGCCATACAATACTCTTTTAACTTTTGTTCTCCATCCTCTGACGATACAAAGACTATGGATCTGGGCAAATTCTGTACCTAACTAAATCTGAAATGACAAATAATTCTGGCATCACATAAGCAAATCTAATGTTTTACCGCAGGGTGTCCGAGAGGAGAAAGAGAAAGATACAGATGAGGCAATGGAGAAGGACTACATTGCTGCTAAAGGTATGTATTGTACTTGGACATGTAATCACAGATAAGTAAGTAAGTACTCCCTTCACTCTTTTTTTTTTTTCTTTTTTTTTTTTCTATTATTATTTTTTTTTTTTTTTAATCACAAAGGACTGGCCAAGGGCTAAAAAAAAAGAAGAGGTAACAAAAAGGCCGCTAAATTGCCAATCCCTATAAAGAAGACAGTAAGAGAATAAATAAGAATAAATACTCTACTGCTAGTGCAGATTATAAGTGAAACTGCCCATACATATACATCAGTCCTTTTTTATTTAGAATTTTTTTTATTGGTATCTATATTTATGAAGCAGTATATTGAGTGCGTACCGCTGATGTTTAGAACTGCTGGTCTTGGTGGTGGCTGTCAGAGTTGCGCACCTGAATTTCATATAACTCTGACATACGGTACATACATACCATATGAAATTTATCAGGGAAATGAGGGGTCCGATTTAGAGGGTTCTACTGTGTTACCTTTATTTTTCATTGTCATAGATGGGTAGATATTTCTTCTAGCTATATCTGACAATTCAGTATACTCCTCACTTGTCAGTCCCCAGCTCAGAAAGCCTCAAGACACGGGAGTAGGTGCATGTCAAACTGATTCACTTCCTCCTGCCTTGCATCTCATAATTCACTTCTGAATGTGAGGACCTTTAAATCAGCTAGTACTGCCTTTAGATGGTAGCAAAGCTCTTCACATCTGAGGAGACCACTTGGATTCTATAGTATGTATTTTTTAACGAGGTGAAAAATCCCGACCCCTTGCTGCTTACTGACTGATATTTGATGCCAGGAAAAGGGAATAATAAGGTTAATCTAAATTTCAGTTGTATTTTATCATAGTTAACCATATTATCAGGTAAACATAGGCATAATTTTAAGTATGAAACCGTAAGATAGAATGGAATTTTTGCCTTGTTAAAAAAAAATAGACTATAGGCTTGCAATTTACATAAATACATCAGAAGCCGTAAAGCCAATCGGTATACCTATTGGCCGGGTCGGTAACGCGCCGGTCTCTGGGGCAATTTCTGATGTTGGCGGCGTTTCGAATCCCAGCTAGGGGATTCGAACCGCCTACAAGGAAAAAGGAAATTATTTATTTCCGAATTGTGAATTACCAGCCTGAGTCTAATGTCTGTTGGAAGGACATACTGATGGGATTTCAAAAGGTAACTGTGGCCCAGGGCAATGTGAAGCTTCTGTCGGATCCGGGCTCTCATGGAAGCATTACCTGGCTCCATAATACGGCCACATGCAAGTCTCTGTCGACAGGACCTGAATTACCCCCCCTTGACCAAGACTGCCCCTTCAGGAATCCCCCGCAGAATACCTCAACACCAAGAAAGAGTAAAGAGAAGAGAGAAGATAAGAAGAAGGAGTAAGAAGAACAAGAAGACCCCCCCCCCGCTACAGCCTTGAGGGAGGAAAATGTCTCAGAAAGTTAAATAGCAAGCTGTAAGGGACATGATGAGAGGAGCTTGGCATGGCATCGTTGTTCAGAACCCTCAACTCCAACTCTCGCCAAACATTTTGCCTTGTCAAAAACCCTGACAAGACTGACAGAAAATAAAAAAATAGAGTTTTGGGATGTTTAAGATTTGATGTGCAAATATAGGATTGTGAACCTGCACAGAGAAAGTATGAAGGCAGACAAATGAAAAAATGTTTGGTAATATCATGAGAAGTGCAAATGAGAGGGAGTATTCTGTTAGTGCAAGAGTAATCATGGAACAGTGTGTGAGAGAATTAATAGAAGGAAGGTGTAGTGTGGCACAAATAAGCTGTGTATAGGCAGGGTATCGTGGGGGTATTTCTAACATTGCCATTCCTTGCTGAAGAGAAACTAGGTTCACAAATAGGGTGGTAAATTATTGGAATGGACTCAGTCGTCAGGTAGTTAGTGCAGAATCAATAGGGAGTTTTAAAAGGAGGCTAGACAATTTCATGGATGGGGATGAAAGGTGGATGTAGGTAGTGTTAAGTAACAGGAACTACTACGTGTAGGTCTCGCGGCCTCTTGTAGCTTCCTTCTTTTCTTATGTTCTTTTGCTGAGGGAGAGGAGAGAGCGATGACAGATGATTATAATTATAACTGGAAAACAGACAGCAAAGATATAGAATGGTACCATTATTATTATTACTATTCAGATGCTCCTGCACACCCAGAAGAAGCCATGGACACAAGTGAAGGTGGTGCTACGAGTGAGGAGAAAGCTGAAGACGCCGAGGCAGATGTTCTGACATGGTTACTGGGACAGCTCCTGGACAGTTATGTTAATCAGATGCACCCAAACGTCAGACAGGTAAGACGATGGTTTCCCTTATGTATACAGGAACTACCACGTGTAGGTCTCGCGGCCTCTTGTAGCTTTCTTATTTTCTTATGTTCTTATGTATAGGATCCAGTTGACTACTATTTACCATGCAAAAAGTATTAAAAGAAAATTTCAGTTTTTGTGATTCATTGAAAAAAACCCAGGCCAAATTAAGGAATCAACGTGTTTCATCCTTAGTGTATTCTTCATGAATTATGATATTGTTGCATTCAGATGGAAACGTTATCAGTATGCATACAATTATTCCAACATACAAGTAATGATATACTTTAAGAACATGCATTCACCTCTCTATTGGTTTTAGCTTTTACAGACAACATTTTCTTGTGCAGGCATCGTGTATTTGGCTGCTTGCCCTGCTGAAGAGGTGCCGCACTAAGCCCATCATTCAGAAGAAGTTGATCAGGATCCAAGAGGCATTCATGAACCTCTTGGGTGACAGCAATGGTAAGCATCTTCAGGTTCATTCCACTGTCTTTCTGTTTAACGTCAGTTTTTCCCATAATATTTTATGAGGTTAGACGGCCGATGATACGCTTCCAACTAAGCATCTCTATCCGTTTCTCAACATCTTCAATACCCAATGCTGCCAGATCCTCTTCATTACACTACCTCCATGTCTTCCTTGGCCTGCCTGGTGGACGGCGACCTAGCACTTCCACTCTAAAAGCTCTCCCCAATGCCTTATCACCTTCTCTCCTCTTCACGTACCCAAACCACCTCGATCGCCTTACTCTCAGCTCCTTTAATCCACATCTACTTTGCATCTATTATCCACATTGTACATCTACTATCCACATTCTGCTGTACTATGATTATGTGCCAATGAACACATGCATGTTGCTTTAGAATGTGTATTTGCTCTTGCTTTACTTCATTTATTTGTATAGTGGAACTTTTCACCTATTGTTTATTTTTATAAGAGGTTATCATAACCTCTGGAAGCCTGAGTTACTCACTTAACATTGTTAACAACACTCTAACATTAAAAGTGTGATGCCAGGGTTTTTAGATTTCTGACACCTTTGGGTTGAATGATATTAATTTGTTAGAATACTTCATTGACTAATAAAACCTCCTCGTCACAACTGAATTGGGGAAGAACTTAGGGTTAGTAAGGGGAAATGCTGCCACCAGCCCAGGCGAGTAGTTCTATGGTTTACTCCCTGAACACGATTTACTATATGAGAATTATTGGTAGTCGGGGTGGATACTTAGTATTACACCGAGTGAGGCTGAAACTCTTTTTGAGACTTGGGGAAGTATTTCCATAACAAGGGAATAATCACCTGGGGTTTTTGCAATAAACACAAGAAGCTATACTTTAAACATCATTCTGTTTATTCACCATGAAATATTATTTCTCTTGTTTGAGAACCTAGATACATGTATGACTCTAATTTTGGCGCAGAAAAGCTCTACGGAGCATAACCTACCTCACTGAATGATGTCCTTAGAACTAATATCTATGTCCGTATCAACTGAGCACTATAGGTATACATGGAATATCTATATAGGAGAGAAAAATGTGAGAGTAATGGGTTGGTGTGGTGTTCACTGTGACATGTGGCTTGGCTTCTTTTCCGGCAGGGACACTCGCCGGAGCCTTGAAGGGAGTGGAGAGATGACTCATTTAATAACACTTATAAGGACAGGCCAGGCCTCCTATGCATTAATGAAAACTAAACAACTGTACCTATATATAGATATATAGATAGATACACTATAACAAGGGGGAAGATGGAGGTGAGTTACTGTATGTCTTACCTTGAAGGGAGTAGAGAGATGATTAACGTCCTCGTGGTATGCCAAGGCAAAATTGGGAGAAGCGGGAAAAAAGGGAATGTTCGGATCCTTATGAAAGGCTTCCCCTGAAGGGAGTATAAGACCTCGAATGACGCTAATTAGCTAATGAAGCAAATATGCATATGAAATGGCTGCCTATAATGCAGTTCTTTTACTTTGATATAGAAGAATTTAATACATTTATTCTAATATTCGGGGAGAGGTGTTCTCCCTTTTTGGTCAGCCTATGGACGTGTTTTCCAGAGTGACGAGGTATCGGAGTCAGAATAGAAATTTGGTCGACTTTCAATTTAGCGAATAACTCGACTAACCCACCCATTTATAAACGTGATCTGTCACTATTGTGTCTGTTTTGAAGGACATTAAGAATCTAAGAGTGTTCCTTGATCTGTCAGGAGGGTAAGGGGAGGATGAAAAGTTTTGAATTACCAGTTATCGACAGTCCGAATAAGTCCCACATCTGGACTCGGTCGGAAAATGGTGACAAAGGATCGGTCGGTTTTGTTGGTGTAGGGGATAGAAATAAAAAATGTGATAAAAA
>JACEEZ010023609.1:158873-170466 GCA_016584305.1 Chionoecetes opilio
GTGCTTTCACTGTCAAACTGGTTACTGTTCAGACGTAAGAGGGATGTGGCCAGGGAGTACATGCACGTTGCTCTCGCGTGCACGCTGGGGGTGGAGCAGTGGATTCCTGGTCCTTACAGAGGAAGATCGTGTGAGGCAGGCCGATATGTCAAACAGAAGCCGTTATGTCAAACAGAAGCAAACATGAAGCCGTTACTTTAGCGGGGCTAAGCTATGTTTTGCATATAAATATAAAAGTCCATTTCTGCATAGCAAGAAGAGAAGAGCAATTGCACCGTGAGACTGAATCGAGGCCTATTACCTGAAGATAGGAATGCAAGAGAGAAGAAGTATACGTGCGAACGATAGATAATAATAGAAAAGAAATAATTTGAATGGCGTTATCCTAATAAATAACCTGTTCACCTATATACTGGATTTAGGCAACACTTAGTCTAGACTAAACCTATGGTTATTGAAACCTTCTCTTTCCTTTCATAGACATGTAACTCGGAAATCGTGTGATGGAAATTTCCATCATTACTCTTGGAATTTTCCGGCATTACACACGTTTATCCTCCGGGAGAATTAAATTTTTAACATCAAATTAACTACTTACTTAACTTACTTACTTACTTAACTACTCAGTTTCCTTTCGAAATCTTTGTCAAGAGAATGTGTGTGAATGGGACGTATTTATGGTTAATATACTGGATATTCTACTATTCTTGAACGGGTATCTGTCGGTATATACCTCATGGGGATACCGGAATGTGCATAAACTACATGAATAATTCACTGAGAGGAAAGTATCCCAATCAACCTCTTACCTGGGTAGTAACGTGGTCGTCAAACCCTGACTCAGTACCTGTATTCTCGTTTCTAGGGATGTCCCAGAGACGCACGCCGGCTATACTCATGGTTATGTAACAAGCACCTAGCAAATCCTGAAATATCCGCTACACCGCAAGCTGGTTGACTGTAGTTGAGTAGCAGTACTACTATCTCGAATTAAAATACTCCTCTCACTGAACCAGGCTGAGTCCGTGAAAATAGATACTCCGAATTCTAGAAATGAGAAATCTCCTAGACCAAGTTGTTTTATCTAGTCCGACACACACTCACCTCCGTGACTCAGTATCTACTCCTAACACATCTTAACCTAAAATTTCACTCAGTCTTCCTCGATGAGCCTTCTAGGAGGTCTCCTTATACGAGGGGCTAATTGCTCATCCACCGGATTGGGTTGTAAGACACTTTCTATCGGTTCTACCAACCACTCTTCACTGCCGTGATAAGGCTTCACTTGCTCGGCGGCCCGTTGCGCTTCCTTTCCCGTGAAAACATTTTTCAACACATATACACTGCCACTCAAACGTACCTCCATCACCCTATAGATCCCATCCCATTTCACATTTAGTTTACGGCATGTGCCTGGTATGGTGGTCTCTTTCCTGACCCATACCAGTGCTCCCACCTCCACCACTTGATTTTTTCCGCTTTCTGTGGTGGTGACGTTTCTGTACCGACGCGACATTTTCTGATGCGTCTCCCGAATTAGGGCGTGGGCCATGTTCATGTCGTCTTGTTCTCCATCAACGCCGGGTAAGGATGTCCCAACTAGCCTGGGGCATGGCGAGAGAAGAAAGCGAAATAGGGTTGTTGTCCAGTTGAGGTGTGTACCGCTTGATTCATGGTGATCTGGCACGGCTGCAACAACGTGAGCCAGCGAAGAGGGTGACCTTGGCACAGGGTCGAGAGGACTGACTGAAGAGTCCTGTGCATCCTCTCGGTCACTGAATTTCCTTGAGGGTGGTAGGGGGTCGTATAACAGAGAGTGATCTGATGTCGTGTGCAGAACTGCTGGAACTCCTTGCTGGTGAATTCTCCTCCGTTGTCCAGGACGATGTTGCGGGGTGCCCCATAGTCGGCCAGGTACTGCCACATGGTCTTTATTATGTGTGTAGTGTGTTTGGTCTTAAGGGGGAAAAACCTAACAAACCTACTGTAATGGTCGACTACCGTCATAACATAGCGGTAACCTTGTGCTCCGGCTACCATATCAGTGAGATCTATCCCTATCCTCTCTAATGGTTTTGCCACTGGGGGTAGTTCCTTTCAGGGTTGTTGTAACCCGTTATTCCCTTTAAATCTTTGACAAGTTACACAATTCTTGACATACTCACACACATCTACTTTCAGATTTGTCCAATAGTATAGTTCCTCGGCCTTCTTAATGGTTTTCTTTTGTCCTAAGTGACCTGATAATTCATGCGCATGTTGGAGAGCGGGGATAGTCATACTACGAGGAATTATGAGGACATATTGTAGGCTTCCATCTGTTTTCTCTCGGACATAGTACAGTATGTCATTTATTACTGTAAATTGATCTAAAGTGGCTTTCGGTCTGCGTTTCGTAGGAACTCGACCTCCCTCCAGATATTCCACTAATTCTTGCCACGCGGGTTCTTCTCGTTGTCGTAGTTTGAATTGTTGTTGATTTAGTCCTAGCCAAGTAGTCTCGGGCCGACGGGTTATCACCCCAACGGGGCGTGACAGATGATTGGCGACGAAATTATCTTTACCTTTCAGGTATTTAACAATCAATCAATCATTGGGGGCATACGCCGGGGGGCGCGTCGCCTCGCCCACCCTACGATGCCACTCCCGGGGGTCACCACGCGCGAGTTCCCATGCAGGCTCCTTTCCCATACCAAGCAGCTCTCGACAAGAAACATCAACTTGCCCCAGCCACGAGCCTTGTGGGCGCCCCCTTGGCCTCCTCCACGCCGGATTGTCTCTTACAGATACAACCCGATGGGAAGGATCGGTTTCAGGGTAGCGTGCCACATGCCCATATAGCCGAAGTTGGCGCTGACGGACTATGCAGGTAATAGGCCTCGATTCAGTCTCACGGTGCAATCGCTGATTTGACACGTAATCATCCCAGCGATACCCATGATTCTGCGAAGACACTTTATTACCAAAGGCATTGATTCGTCTCTTCAAGTCACTATTTAGTGTCCATGTCTCACAACCATAGAGTAAGACAAGGATCACAAGCGACTTGAAGATCCGGATCTTTGTCCTCCTGCACAGGTACCGACAACGCCAAATACTCCCGCTGAGCGAGTCCATAACACCGTGGGCTATGCCAATCCACCGTAAGGCTTCTTGACGTGACCCGCCGTCATTATGGACTGCGCTACCAAGGTATGTAAAACTTTCCAAGATCTCAATGTCCTCGCCACACGCATGAAACATAATGTACTGCTTCATCTAGTAAGTCTCCAAAACCTGGACAGGTCTTGAGCCAGGAGACCGCAAGTCCCAAAGGCTTTGCCTCCTCGTGCAGCGCCTCGAGAGCCATCACCAGGACCTCCAGCGACTCAGCAAAGATTACTGCATCATCGGCCAAAAACAAGATCAGTGATCTGGTGTTGCCGACGGATGCTCCACAATCACTTTGATCTACAACCTTGTCCAATACCCAGTCCATACAAGCGTTGAAAAGGGATGGGGCAAGGGCGCACCCTTGCCTCACTCCTGTATTCACAGGAAAGAAGCTGGATACACCTGCCCCACACTTCACAGCACTCTCAGTCCCAGAATACAGACCAGTTATCAAACCAATAGTCCTTGCAGGAATCCCTCGAAGTCGCAGAAGATCCCAGAGTGACTCACGATGCACTGAGTCAAACGCCTTCTTGAGATCAACATAGGCTGCAAAGCATCCCCTGTCGAAACTCACGTCGGCGTTCCACCAGGACACGAAGCGCTAGGATACGGTCCGTTGTTGACTTACCAGGCGTGAACCCAGACTGCTGAGGTCTCTGATGCTTCACCAGATGACTGCGAATTCGTTCAGCAATAGATGGGCAAGCACCTTGCCTGGTACGCTGAGCAGGTGTAATACCGCGGTAATTGTTGCAGTCCTGACGGTCCCCTTTCCCTTTCCAGATAGGGACGACCAGCCCCCTTTTCCAGTCAGGAGGAATGGTACCTGATTGCCACACGGCAGTCAGGACAGCATGCAACCCGCGGATCATGGCCTCACCCCCAGCTTTGAGGAGCTCCGCACTGATATTACAAACACCAGCTGCCTTTCCACCCTTCAACTTTGCTACAGCCTCTCTGACTTCGTCAAGAGAGGGTGCGGTTTCGTCAATGGGAGGATCGGCATCCACTACTATGGTATTTAACCACATAGTTATATTCGCGCATTTCTAGGATCCATCTGGTCATCCGGGGAGATTTAGTTTTTCTTTTAAATATACTGGTGAGAGGTTGGTGATCCGTGACGATCGAGAATTTCGAACCCCAGAGATAATGATGGAAATTCCTACAGGTGAGAACTATAGCCAACGCTTCTTTATCGGTAGCGGAGTAACGGGTCTCGCAAGAATTTAATTTCTTGGAAAAATACCCTATGGGGCAGTTTGAACCATTTGATTGAATTTGACTTAGGACGCCTCCGACGTGGGTGTTACTCGCGTCCGTCGTAAGGATGAAAGGTTCATGTATTTGCGCCCTAACCAGGACCGGCGCGTTAATCAGACACGCTTTGAGATGTTCGAACGCGTGTTGGCACTCATTCGTCCAGGCAAAAATGACGTGAGCTCTAGTTAAGTTAGTAAGTGGAGCAGCTACTTTCGCAAATGAGGGAACATGTTTCCTATAGAAACCACACATCCCTAAGAAACGTCGGACTTCCTTGACCGTTTTGAGAGCTTTCATTTTTGATACTGCTTCCACATTTTTCAAATCCGGCTTACTTCCCTCTGCTGAGATTCGATGGCCTAGAAAAGTGACTTCTTTTAGTCCGAAAGTACATTTACTGAGGTTAAGTTTCACCCCATTCGTGGTGAGGAGTTCGAAGAGTTGATTAAGGCGCTCCAAAAGAAGAGGGAACGTACGAGCCCATAGAATTAAGTCGTCTAGGTAGTTTTTTACCCATCCCTTCTGAAGGAGAGGAGTTAATACTGAAGCCATCCGCCGGGAAAATATAGCGGGTGAGCAGTTTAGTCCGAACGGTAGGCGTCGAAAACGATATAGGGTGACACCATCGCTGAAGATGGTGAGATCACGGCTTTCGTCATCGAGTAATATCTGGAAGTAGGCCTCGCGCATGTCTAGGGTAACATAATATTTTTGACCCGCGGCTTGTTCTACCAATTCTTCTAATCTTGGAAGAGGATAGATATCTGTGGCGAGATGTTTGTTTATGTGTCGATAGTCTAAACACATTCTTTTACTACCATCCGGTTTATTTACCAAGACGATCGGTGATAACCATGCGGCCGTGGACCGTTCTATGATATTTGTCTTCCATGTCTTGAAGCATATGTGAAATTAGCTCCTTGGCTTTCTCGGGATAACGGTACGTAGGTCCTCGACTGGGTTGAGGGTCATCCACCTTTATATGAACCGGAGGACCACTTATGAGTCCTAATTCATTTTGGTCTAAGATGAAAAGCGGATCATTCTCTAGAATTACTTCTTGTAACTCTTGTTGTTCTGAAACCGTCAGGTGTTGCCATTTTTGTCCCTTGATTAATTCTTTCAGCCTTTGGGTTCGGGTTCCTTTTGGCTGTACTTTATCGTTTCCCGGTATCAAGTCGTTGTGTATTTCATGAATGGAATTGATTGTTTTCGATGGAGGAATTTCTACTTTGCTTTGTAGTATGACCCGAGTATAGTACCTTTGCGAAAAAACTTTTCCTTCTTGATATTATTCGTGAAGGGGACATAGATAGAACTTTCTGATGTCACTTGTACTAAGTAGGGGTGACTAGTTTTATTAACTCTTTCCTGAGGATAGACGAGTAGGTCAGAACCTGGGATCTCGTTTACGTTTACCGGCATAAACATGGAGTGGTAAGGGTTTACTTTCACCGGATTGAGAAGGTTTATTTGTGAAGATCTCTGTGGCGGGCTCGCTATTTCCACAGGATTTCGGTGTATCCTTTTGATTTTGTTTCTTTTTCGGCGAAGATGATTAACGGTATGGGGGGTGTCTCCCCAGCGCATCGCTCTACTTTTCCCATCCCAGGTGAGGGTGGCCTTTGTGAGTATGTCACACCCAAGAAGCACATCGCCGTTGAGATAAGAGTCTGGAATAACGGGGAACCATTTTTTAAACTTTTGTCCGTCTCACCGATTTCGATTTCTGCCCATATCATACCGAGAATTTTCAACGGGGTGTCTGTGATTCCCACAAGTTGAGGAAGGTTCCGTCGTAAATTCATTTCCCCTCCGATTCGTTTGGCGGTACATTCTTTGATTAAAGTATAACCACTCCCCGTGTCTACTATAGCTTCTACTATTTTCCCGTTAATATTTACATGGATCGTGGGTGAAATATCGTCACCGTCTAGTCATGATAATTGTCTTGAGTTTTGGGTTAGACTCGGATTTTGAGTGTTACTTGCCTGGGCACGTCCTGGACAATTACGATTTCCCCTCCGGCAACCGAGTTTGCGACAGTCGAAACAATGACCTAATGGAGGTTTTCTCCAACATTCCGGAAGGTTATGTGTTTGTGTCTGACAGTAAGCGCAGTATTTGCGAGTGGGTGTTTCAAATTGTGAAGGACCCGTGTGGGTGTGTGGTTTTTCTGTTTTCTCTTGGGCCAAACGGGCCTTAAGTTCTCGGACTTGTTGTTTTAGCTCCTCCACTTCGTCTTTGGTGGTCTCGGGGTTTGGGGAACGTGTGGACCTATCGCTTCCTTTCCCGTCTAATCCCTTTCCTTCTCTCTTCGGTGTTGGAAACATGTTAATCCTTGGAATGGGTCTTTCTTCGAGTAGTTGGCGTTCGTGTTCGAGACGGTCTAAGAATTTTTTAAGGGGATATCCTTCATCCAGGAATCCTTCTAATTTCTCTCGTGACGTGACTGGTAGACCGTACCATAGTTTCCTTTTTATGGTCTTATCACGGTTTGGGAATTTCTCGTTTGGAAATTTCGTCGCAATTACCGCATGTTGACAGATAAAACGATGGGTGAAAGCTTGAGGAGATTCCCCCCAGTCATAATACATTGCCTCCAATTCCTGCCAGGCTCTATCAACACTCACTTCGACGGCGAATTCGGTCTCGAAAAGACTTCTAAGTGCCGCCCATGTTTCTACTTTATGGTTCGTTTGATAATAATAATTGTGAATTAAGATTGAGAGTTCTGAGCTCACTCTCCCTTTTGCAATTTGGATGCGCGTCGTGTCGTCCGAGCTACATTGTTCTATTAATTCAAAGAACATTTGGAGGCGGGCCGTAGCGTCAAGGCCTTGTAATTGATGTAACTCTAATATTGGAATATCTCGAGGTCTTGTGAGTCCCTTTTTTACGTTATCCATGGATAATTGAGGGGTATGGAAAGGGTTTGTTTGATTCAACTGTGCCCTTAATTCCTCCACAAAATTTTCTAACTGTGTCACTCTGTTTCCATCTTCTTCCTCCTCCTCCTCCGTTTTTACCCTGGAAAACATGTCTTGTTCCCAACTCATGATTACGTTGGAGAAAAACTTGGTGGGCCTTCGGCCCACCAAGTTAGCCCTTACCCACCTTATAGACGCGGGTAGAAACTTGATTCTCATGTTCCGTCGGTCAACACAAGGACACTCGGGTTTCCCGTGACTAATAAGGGTGGTTCTCCGCCGTTTCTGGTTCATTCATCTCTAGATGACCCCTGATTACTGTTATCAGCTTGTTATTTACTTTATTTCTTCCCTCATTTATCCAATGAACACCGTTGGATGCCAAGGTGTTTACGTATAGTGAGGTATTAAAATGTATAATTTGGTTGTTCCTTGAGTTCTTTATTCTCTTATTTATTGAATTTTGTACCTTTTTATAATCATCCGTGCTAATGGGTCTTTTTTCTGAATAAATGCGTGGTTCTATTAAGCAGATGCACACTTCCGCCTCACAATTCCTCTCTATTGTGCGCGTAATTTCCTTGATAGTGTCAGCAAGAGAACCGGGATCTATGCCATCGGCAATATCGTTGCTACCTAACCACAAAATGCACAGATCATGTGGCCATTCCAGGCCACTATTTAGTCTCTCATCTGAGAAAAAGAAATTTGCCCTTCCTCCCGAAGCTCTGAAAATCCTAATTTCAGTTCCTGGGACATCGAATGATTGGGGAAGTTGACTGTGTCCTACCAATGAGACTTTGTACATATTTCCTGAAGTTTTTTACTCTTTTTAGCTACTTTCCCAAGGTGAGATTCTGGTGCTGTTATTTGTAGGAAATAACATCCCACCGCTGCCACCAGTGTGATGCCAGTGTTTCTTCGGTCGTTACAATGTGAGTTGGAATGAAATTAATTAAGATTAATTCTCTACTGAAAGAAGTATTTGTTAGTTATAACTTATAACGATGAAATTATTTTTATTTAGAAGGGAAATGCTGCCACCAGTCCAAGCGGGTATTCCTATGGTCTACCCCTTGAACACGATTTAATATATAAAGATTACGGTAGTCGTGGGGATACTATTAGTATACCGAGTAAGTCTGAACCTCTTACGGAAACGTGGATAAGTATTTCCACAGCAGAGAATAGTCACCTGGGGTTTTGCAAGAAAAAAAGAATTCCTACTAAACTTATTTGGTTTATTTAACAAGAGGTTATTCATGGTTGAAAACTTATGTATATTTATGGTTTAATTTAGTGGGGGAAAGCTTCTGAAGAGCATAACCTGTCTAACTGGACTATATTCCTAGGCCTACCATCTAATCACATACAAGATAAACACCTAAGATATACATGGAGAACATGGGGAAGGGAAATGTGAAAGTAATGAGACTGTTTGCGAGTCGCGACCATGTGGTCCACGTGTTCCGCTTGACAAGTCCACCCGCGTGCCTGTATGGGAGTCAGAAGACGAATCTCTTTTATAGCTAACACTTATAACAATCATTTGTGGTTTCCTATTTTCACTTCACGATTACTCAAATATCACCTAGGTAAATATATAGAAATAAATATATCCTACCACAAGGGGGGGAATGGGGGAAACACAAACACACACGGCCAGAGGTCTTACCTGTATGGGAGTCAGAAGACGAATGATCTCCCGCGGTTTAGGAGACAAGGAAAACCCCAGAGTCATAGATACAAAGCGGCCATGTTGCCTTGCGAACGACTAAACGCGGGAAATAACGAATGTTTAAATACCCACTAGAGGCTTCATTTACGGGCACAGCGCTTCGACTGACTCTTATTAGCTAGGGGGGGGGGCAACTATACAAACTAATGGAATAACTATAATCCAATTATCTTAATTTGATGTAGAAAAAAATAATTTATAAGAATAAACAATGTGGGTTTATTACGCCTAGTCTGGGGTCCTTGTCCGGACGCGTTTTTTTACAGTGGTAGGGTATGGTGAAGCGTGAAAGAGTCTTGGCAGACTCTTAATTTAAGCGAATGACTCTACTAATTTATGCATCAATATGTGAAACAAACCTCTATTTTCCTCTTTTTTAAGGATGCTAAGAATCTAAGAGGGTTATTCGATTTGCCAGGGGGGGAAAGGGGGAAATAAGGAGTTTGAGTCTACAAGTTATTGGTAATCGCGAAGTTAATGTCTCACAGATTACACCTCGTGGCTCTGGCGTTTGGGGGGGGGGAAGAAGGAGGATGGAGGGGGGGAGATAGGAATGCAAGAGAGAGAGAAGTATACGCGCGAACGATAGATAATAATAGAAATGAAATAATTTGAATGGCGTTATCCTAATAAATAACCTGTTCACCTATATACTGGATTTAGGCAACACTTAGTCTAGACTAGGCCTATGGTTATTGAAACCTTCTCTTTCCTTTCATAGACATGTAACTCGGAAATCGTGTGATGGAAATTTCCATCATTACTCTTGGAATTTTCCGGCATTACAGAGCGTCAGAAGGCGTGTCACAACAGTCAACTCAATCCCAGGAAACTGGCAAGAGTTTCTGAGAATAGATGACAACAAGACTGAGCTCTTTAATTTTTTGGCACATCAAGTGGTGGAAAATCTTTCAACCGAGAAGGAAGTGATCTCAACATGCGGCGAGAATGTGCTTTGTTCTCGTGTTCATCAGGATGTCTCATCGTTGGCACCTTGTACTCACGAAGAGGCCGACACCAGGATGTTTCTGCACGTCATGGATGCAGCAGAGAAAGGTTATCGCAGACTGCTGCTGCGTACAGTGGACACGGATGTCGTCATCCTGGCTGTCTCGACTGTTGTGCAATTCGAGAACACGCAACTTTGGATAGCGTATGGTACTGGCAAACACCTTCGATACATCCCAGCTCATCAAATCGCCACATCTTTGGGTGCAGAAAAGGCACGAGCTCTTCCCATGTTCCACGCATTCACCGGTTGTGACACGGTCTCTTTCTTTGCTGGTAGGGGCAAGACAACTGCCATTCAATGCTGTTACTGCAGTATTTTCGAAACTTGTTGCAAAGTCAGCAAGCTTCAATGATAATTGTATGTCAGTACTAGAGTCGTACGTAGTGTTGCTATATGACAGAACGAGTTTTGAAGCTACCGCTGACTCAGCCAGGAGACATCTATTCACTACCAAAGCAAGATCCATCGATGCCATCCCACCAACTAGCGCAGCGCTTTTGCAGCACGCAAAGCGTGCCATTTACCAGGGCGGACATGTTTGGGGGCAGGCACACATACGAGCGACAGATGTTCCTTCGCCAGAGTCATAGGGATGGAAAAATAATACTTCAGGAGGATGGGAGCCATAGTGGACATTTTTGCCAGAAGCAGCAGTGTCCTGTTCAGAGTTGCTACGGTGTGGCTGTAAGAAGGGATGCAGGGGATTCTGCAAATGTGTCAAAGCTGATCTGAAGTGCACGTCACTCTACAACTGCGCTGGTAATTGTGATCACAATGATAGCCATTAACTTGTGTTGTTTAGTTGTTCAGTTGCTAGCTATTCTTGAATTGTGTGCCACTCAGTGCTAGATTTTTTCTTTGATATACATGGTCTATTCAATATTTTGTTTTGCTTATTTTGTTGATATGCTGTTTTGTTCCGCGCCTTGTCACCTTAAAAAAATATTGTTTAATTTCTATGTTAGTGTTTTGAATAACGAAATACATGTATGTGATAAGGTATACACACATGGTTATATATTATGGTGTCATATTATTTGACAATAATCTATGTGATTTAGGGGTCACGTGTACAGGTGTGTTTAGCCGGTGGTCAAGTTGGTGGTGGCGAGGGTTGGGGTGGGGGGACAAAGGCTGGCTGGGGAGGGAAGGATCGCTATGGAGGAGGCATGTACAGATTGAGCAAGTATGTACAGGTTGGTGATTGAGTCGTAAGTTATAATGAAAGGACACAATCACCGTGAGTCAGGATTTGCAAGAGGAGGGAAGGATGCTCAATACTTGAGAGAGAGAGAGAGAGAGAGAGATAGAGAGAGAGAGAGAGAGAGAGAGAGGGTAAGTGTGAGAACGGGAGGTCTGGAGGAGATTAGTTAAGTTTATTTACATCTCTTACAAAAAACCTATTGTAGCCTTACATAATACCTTAATGGGGGGGTGAGGACGGGCTATCGTGGAGGTGTGCCCAGGATGTGATGGAGGAGAGATCATGATGCA
>JACEEZ010023610.1:0-15000 GCA_016584305.1 Chionoecetes opilio
TTTTTTTTGGTTCCCCCACAGGAATGGGTCCCGGGGGTTGTTACCCGGGGGTTTGGGGCCCTGCTCCCCGGGGAAGAAAAAGGAGAGATGATTTGGGGGAGAGAGAGACAAACTCAAACTGTCAAAAGAAACAAAGGCAGGATGACAGCTAACATATCGTAATAATCTTGATAGTGTGTGGGTGTGTGTGTGTGGCTCGAAATTTCTTTTGGCGGATTTTCTCTCTCTCTCTCTCTCTCTCTCTCTCTCTCTCTCTCTCCTCTCTCTTCTCTCTCTCTCTCTCTCCCCCTTTCTCTCTCTCTCTCTCTCTTCTTCTATATCGATAAATTTTGCTTCACTAATAATATATTTTCATGGTGACAACAAGCATTTCCCATCTCCTCTCTCTCTCCTCCTCCCTCTCTTCTCTCTTCTTCTCCTCTCTCTCTCTCTCTCTTCTCTCTCTCTTCTCTCCCACCACGGGAGGCCACTTTGTCCCCCCCTTTCCCTTAAAATGTAAATTATTCCCAGAACAAAACGGCTAAATTTTTAAAATGACAAGACAATATAAAACTCCCGTCACTACTTTGGTGATTAATTTTTTGCTTCGCTGAAAGGGTTATTTATCATTGAGGTTGTGGGGAGAGGTTGTTTGGGATGATGGAAGAGAGACGAGAGATAGAAAGAGAGAGAAGGAGAGAGAGAGAAGAAGAGAGAGAAAAGGAGAAAAAGGGGAAGAGAGAAGAGAAAGGGAGTTTTATTATTATTTTAGTAGTATAGTAATATAGTAGTATAGAGTGGGGGGGTAGAAACTGTTCATCTTATCATCATTTTAGAAAAACAGTGCATAGAGAGAAGAAAAACAACTATAAAAAAAATTTTTCATCACGAAACCAAAAAAATAAAAATAAAAAAACACACACACACACGCAATTTCTTTTTTTAAAACTCGTTGGGGGACTTGATACAAAAAAAGAGGTTTGAAGCGAGCGAGGATAAAGAACGAGAGAGAGAGAGGTCGCCCCGCGGGCCCCGGGTCACGGTGTTTCTATCTAGCTCCTGACAAATTAAAAGCTTTTCCTTAGGAAAAGATAAATTTTTTGAGCCTATCTAGACACTTTGCAATACCGCTAAAAGGGTTTATTGACTTACAAAGCGCCACCACGCCAGGGACAAATTTGGTGGACCAAACCGCTCCCCAAAGGGGCAGGGGGACTTGCACACCTCCGTGATTTACCCACCGCCCACCTACGGGTTTTCCTTAAGAAAACTACTCTTCACTGGGAGAGTTGACCATCTGTCTGTAACGATCTTCTGATCAACGGGGGGATACAAAATCTCATAAAATCAAAAACCAAAAAGACGAAGAAAGAGGTTTTACCTCCACGAATAATCAACGCCTCTCTCCTTCAAACCCTTTCAAATCACGCCCGGGGCCATATTCCCTTACGTTTGCCTTTTTGCAGGGCCCCTCCAGCCCCCACCTCCAGCCGCTTGGCTCCGCCCACTCTTGAGTTTTCTCCACCACAATGAGAGGGAAAAATCAAAGGTGGGAGATCATATTTCTGATTGACTCATCCCCCCTACCTATTTCTCTCTCTCTCTCTCTCTCTCCCTCTCTCTCTCTCTCTCTCTCTCTCTCTCTCTCTCTCTCTCTCCTCTTCTCTTCTCTCTCTCTCTCTCTCTCCCTCTCTCTCTCTCTTCCTCTCCTCTCTCTCTCTCTCTTCTTCTCTCCTTTTCTCCTTTTTTTTTTTTTCTCTCCTCTCTCTCTCTCTCTCTCTCTCTTTCTCCTCTCTCTCTTCTCATCTCTCTCTCCTTTTCTCTCTCCTCTCTCTTTTTCTCTCTCTCTTCTCTCCTCTCTCTCTCTCCCTCTCCCTCTCTCTCGAAGTCCCAAATTTTTTCAAATCTAAATATTTTCAAGAATATTCGTCCCCTTTGTTGTTTTTTTTCTGAGTTTTCTGAAAATTTGAAATTAAATTTTTTTTTATAAAAAACCTGGGTTTCCTTTTATTCTGTCATTCTCTTTTTACAAGCTTGTGAGAGTTAGTTTTGCTCAATTTGGACATTTTTCCTCCTACACTTGATATATTTCTTGTCGCCGCATTTCACTTATATTAGAAAATGTAAAATCTTATGAAGGCTAGGAGCAGAAAGAAGAATTTACATCGGAATACATAAAAAGAAACAGATTACCAACCAGGAGGACCTTTCCTTTAGGGTCTAAACGAGGGTATCTGCTGGAAAAACTTGATACTACAGACTAATAAAAATACATAAGCGCGAACAAACAAACTACATGTGAGAGATAGAAAAAAAGTTGGGAACAAGATACCATACATATAAAAGAGATAGAAACATGGACATTTCATGGTGAGAATAAGAGGAATGTTGTATGTTGCGCCTAAAGGCAAAAACAGATAAACACACTTGTCCTTGTCCTCTTTGTCTTTAGGAGGAGAAAAAAGAGGAGGAAAAAACTAGGGAAAATGAGGAGCTCAATATTTACGGAAACGATTAGAAAACCATGAAAACATACAGTCCTGGAAACATAAACTTGATTCAACCATGTTTTGTCATTATTCGTAATTTCATTATTGACTTCCTTCTGTATATTAATTATCTACTTTATACAATTCATTTTATATATAGTTTATCATATATATTTTTACAGATCCACATGTGTTTGTTTAGGTTTTATTAATATTTGTTGATGTTTAGTTTGCCCAAAAAATCTTTAGCCTGAACGGTAAGTATGTATTGTATGTATGCATGTATTGTATGTATGTATGATATGTATGTATGTTACGTGTGGGGTTTAGTATCCAATCCTATGTAGTTTCCTAGGTTATCATATTTATCCATAATTTTCTTTTTATCTCTTATTTATATTATTTTTATATTTTTTTACTACACTAATGAGCAAGAAGAAAGAAACAAGGTAAAATCTTTTCATTTTTTGCAAGCAAAAGTTATGTAAAGTTTTTGTAAATATAGTAAAGAGGGGGCGAAAGGACAACTTGGAGAAAGGGCAAAAAAGAGACTAATTCAATAGATGAAGGTTATTAAAAAGCAGGGAAATTCAAAAAATATCAAGAACCAGTAGATGAGAGAGAGGAGGAGAGACGAGGGAGAGAGAGAGCGAGAGAGAAGAGAGAGAGAGAGAGAGGTGAGAGAGAGAGAGAGAGAGAGAGAGAGAGAGTGAGAGAGGAGAGAGAGAGAGAGAGAGAGAGGAGGAGAGATATGAGAGAGAGGGAAAGGGAGGGAGAGATAGAGACAGGAGTAGGGGGAGGGGGGGAATGGGAAATAATATGAGTCAATCAGACAGAAATATATGAGGTTTCACACTCATGAGTTTTCTCTCATCTTGGATGAGAGAAAAATCAATGAGGGGGCCGGAGGAAGCCAATGCGGCTGGTGGCGGGGAAGCTGGGAGAAGCGGCCCCCCTCCTGCCGAAGAAGAAAAAAAGCCTTGAGAGCGTGCGTATGAGGTATGGAGATAATATGAGGCCGGCCCCGGCGTGTTCGATTTGAAAGGATTTTGGAGGAGAGAGAGGAGAGATGGGGAGAGTGGCAGTTTTGACTTATTCGTGGCAGGTGAAAAACTTCATTATTTCGTCCCCCTTTTGGTATTGTTTGTATGAGACTTTTTATCCTCGTGTGATCAGAAGATCGTACTGACAGAGGGGTCAACTCTGCGCAGTGAAGTGGCTTCTTAGTTTTTTCCTAAGGGAAAAGCTTGAAAATTTGGCAAGGAGCTTTTTTTAGAAACACCCTGACGGAAGCCTGCGCGTCGCGACCCCTTCTCTCTTCTCACTCTCTCTTTCTCTATCCCTTTTTATCTCTCTCTCTACAATCCCTGCTTTGTCGTATCAACGTCCCCAACGAGTATATTGGAAATAAATTGTGTGTTGTTTATTTTTTGTACATATTTTTGGTTTCGTGATGAGAATATTTTTGTTGTTTTTGTTGTTGTTCTTCTTCTCTATGCTACTTTTTTTTTAATGATGATGATAATGACGATAGGACGAGTTTCTACCAACCCTCCACTACTATACTACTACGAATTACTAACTACTAATACTAATACTACTACTAGATTAATACTTACTAATACTAAGAATAATAATACTCCCTTCTCTCGTCTCTCTCTCCTCCGCACATTCACCATTTTCTCTTCCCTCTCCTCTCCTCTCTTCTCCTCCTCTCTCTCTCCTATCTCGTCTTCTCTCTCTCTCTCTTCTCGCTCTCTCTCTCTCTCTCTCTCTTCTCATCTCTGCCTCTCTCTGCTCTCTCTCTCTCTCTCTCTCTCTCTCGCTCTCTCTCTTCTCTACTCTCTATCTCGCTCTCCTCTCCATCTCTCGTCTCCTCTTCTCGCTCCTCCTCTCTCTCTCTCTCTCTCTCTCTCTCTCTCTCTCTCTCTCTCTCTCTCTTCTCTCTCTCTCTATCCTCTCTCTCTCTCTCTCCTCTCTCTCTCTCTCTCTTCTCTCTCTCTCTCTCTCTTAGCTCTCTCTCTCTCTCTTCTCTCTCTCTCTCTCTCTCGCTCTCCCTCTCTCTCTCTCTCTCTCTCTCTCTCTCTCTCTCTCTCTATAATATATATATATATATATATATATATAATAATATATATCTCGCTCTCTTCTCTTCATATATCCCAAACAACCTCTCTTCACCAGCCCAAGGATAAACTAACCTGCACGCGAATGTGTAAATAATTAACTCTATACCAATGTAAGTGACGGTGGTTTTATATTGTTTTTTTCATTTCAATAATCAGCCGGTTTTGTCCATGGAACTAATTTACATTATAAGGGAAAGGGAGACATATGTAGCCTCTGGTGTGTTTGGTCAAAAAGAGGAGAGAGAGAGATGAGGAGAGAGAGAGGATGAAGAGGAGAGAGGAAGAGAGAGAGAGGGGAAGAGAGAACGGAGAAGAGATGGAGGAGGGGCTCTTTCTCTCTTTCCGGGGCCTGTAAAGAGGGAGAAGAGGGGGGGAGAGAGACAAACTCAAACTGAAAAAGAAACAAAGCAAAAGATGACAGATAACATACGAAAATAATCTCTGATAGTGTGTGTTGGGTGTGTGTTGGTGTGTGTGTGGGGGTTGTTGGCTACAAAATTTCTTTTGGCTTTATTTTCTCTTCCTCTCCCCTTTCTCTCTCTCTCTCCCCCTTCTCCTCTCTCTCCTCCCGCCCCCTTCCGTCTCTTTCTATCTATACATAAATCTTGCTTCACAATAATTTTAATTTTCAGGGTGAAAATACAACACTTTCCTCTCTTTTCTCTCTCTCTCTTTTCCTCTCTCTCTTCCTCTCTCCTCTCTTCTCTCTCCTCCCCTTTCTCTCTTCTCTCTCTCTCCCCTCTCTTCAATCCAATTTATAGAAAATCTAATATTTACAAGAATTTTCTGCCCGATTTGTTGTTTTCTTTTTTTTGCATTTTTTTCTCCCATTTGATTTTTTTTGTTATTATTGTTTCATTGTTTAAATTTCTTAAATTTTAATTTTATTTTGTATATATACTGGCTTCCTTTTCATTCTGTCATTTTTTTTTACAAGCTTGAAGTTACTCAATTTTGGATATTTTTCCTCCTACACTTTTTATTTTTTCCCGTCCCTGCTTTCATTTTATATTAGAAAATGTAACAAGTTTATGAAGGCTATGGAAAAAAGAAGAATAATGGGAATACATAAAAAAAACAGATCCAGGAGACCTTCCTTTAGTCTATAACGAGGGATTGCTAAAACTTGATACTAAGACAACAAAAAAAGTCGAACAAAACAAACTACATGTGAGAGATCAAAAAAAAGTTGGAAAAGATCCCATACATATAAGAGAATAGAAACAGGGACTTTTCATGGTGAAAATAAGAGGAATGTTGATGTGCGCCAAAGCAAAAACAGAAAAACCACACTTGCCCTTGTCCTCTTTGTCTTTAGGAGGAAAAAAAAGGGGAGGAAAAATGGGAAAAATGAGAGATAATTTACGGAAGATTAAAAACCATGAAAAATAAAGTCCGGAAACAAAAACTTGATTCACATTTTTCTATTTTTCGAAAATTTCATTTTGACTTCTTCTGTATAAAATTATCTACTTTATACAATTTATTTATATATTTTTCATATATATTTTTTCCTACCAAATGTGTTGTTTATTGTTTTATTAAAATTTGTTGATGTTAGTTTGCAAAAAAAATTAGCATGCGGTAAGTATGTATGATGTATGCATTTTTTTGTATGTTGTAGTTGTTTACGTGTGGGGTTCGTATCAATCGCTATGTAGTTTCCGATATTTAACATAATTTTCCATAATTTTCCTTCTCTTTTTTATAATTTTATTTTTTTATACACATGAAAAAGAAAAAAAGGTTAAAAATCTTTTCATTTTGCAAAAAAAGTTTTTTGTAAAGTTTTGTAAATATAGTAAAAGGGGAGGCGAAAGCAACTGAGAAAGGCAAAAAAAGAGACTAATTCAAAAATGAAGGGAAAAAACAGGGAATTAAAGAAATATCAGAACCAGGACAAAAAGAGAAGAAGAGAAGGGAGAGAGAGAGAGAGAGAAGGGGAGAGAGAAGAGAGGGGAGAAGAGAGGAGAGAGGGAGAGATAAAGAAGAGAGGGAAGGAAGAGAGATAGAGAGGAGGTTTGGTAGGAGAGATGAGTCAATCAGAATAAGAGTCCCCCACTCATAGTTTTCTCTATCTGGGGATGAGAGAAAACTCAAGAGTGGGGGGGAGCCAAACGGGTGGGGGGGAAGCTGGAGCGGCCTGCCCAAAAGGCAGCGTAGGGGAAAATGGTCCGGGTGATTTGAAGGGTTTTTGGGGGAGAGAGGGCAGTTGCTTATTCGTGGAGGTAAAAAATTTATATTTCTGTCTTTTTTTTTGTTTGATGAGACTTTTTATCCTCTGTTGATCAGAAAATCGTTTTCTGCAGAGGTCAACTCTGCGCAGTGAAGTGGCTTAGTTTTTTCCTAAGGAAAAGCTTGAATTTGTCAGGAGCTAGAATACACCCTGACCGGAGCCTGCGCGCGCGACCCCTTTCTCTCTCTCACTCTCTCTTTCTCTCTCCCTTTTTATCTCTCTCTCTCTCAATCCTGCTTTTTCGTATCACGTCCCCAACGAGTATATGGAATAATTTGTGTGTTTATTTTTTTTACATATTTTTTGGTTTCGTGATGAGAATATTTTTGTTGTTGTTGTTGTTGTTCTTCTCTATGCTACTTTTTTTCTAATGATGATGATAATGACGATAGACAGTTTCTACCACCTCCACTACTACTACTACTACTACTACTACTATTACTACTACTACTACTACTAATAATAATACTCCCTTCTCTCTCTCTCTCTCTCTCTCTCTCTCTCTCTCTCTCTCTCTCTCTCTCTCTCTCTCTCTCTCTCTCTCTCTCTCTCTCTCTCTCTCTCTCTCTCTCTCTCTCTCTCTCTCTCTCTCTCTCTCTCTCTCTCTCTCTCTCTCTCTCGCTCTCTCTCTCCTATCATCCCAAACAACCTCTCTTCACAACCTCAATGATAATTAACCTTGCAGCGAATGTAAACAATTAATCTATCCAATGTAGTGACGGTAGTTTTATATTGTCTTGTTCATTTCAATAATCAGCCGTTTTGTCTCATGGAACTAATTTACATTATAAGGGAAAGGGAGACATATGTAGCCTCTGGTGTGTGTGTGTAAGAGAGAGAGAGAGAGAGAGAGAGAGAGAGAGAGAGAGAGAGAGAGAGAGAGAGAGAGAGAGAGAGAGAGAGAGAGAGAGAGAGAGAGAGAGAGAGAGAGAGAGAGAGAGAGAGATGGAAAGTGATTGTATTGTCACCATGAAAATATATATTATTAGTGAATGCAAGATTTATCGATACAGATAGATAGATAGATAGAGAGAGAGAGAGAGAGAGAGAGAGAGAGAGAGAGAGAGAGAGAGAGAGGAGAGAGAGATGAGAGAGAGAGAGAGAGAGAGAGAGATGACGAGAGAGAGAGAGATGAGAGTGAGAGAGAGAGAGAGAGAGAGAGAATCACGCCAAAAGAAATTTCTCGTCCACACACACACCACACACACACACACACACACACACACACACACTATCAGAGATTATTATCAATATGTTAGTCTGTCACACTCTGTCTTTGTTTCTTTGTCTGACTGTTTGAGTTTGTCTCTCTCTCCCCCCTTCTCTCTCTCCCACAGACCCGGGAGAGAGAGAGAGAGAGAGAGAGGAAGAGAGGAGGCGAGAGAAGAGAAGAGAGAAGGAGAGAGGAGGAGAGAGAGAGAGGAAGAGAGATAGAGAGAGAAGAGAGGAAGAGGAGAGAGAAGAGAGAGAGAGAGATATTCCGTCGAAGTAGCATTACGTGAGAAGTTAAAAACCAAAAACACAAAAAAATTCAATTACAGATTTAACAACGAAAAAGTAAATTAAAGAGAGGAAGAGAGAAAAAAAGACAATATATGGTTTAAGATAAAACTTTCTCCTCCTTCTCTTTCTTCTTCTTGTTCTTCTCCCATCTGATATCACCATCTCTGTGAGGGTGTCTGACGTCCTTATCGTAGGCTTGGGGACAAGGGACACACCGAAATAAATGTAGTGCCTTTAATACAGTGCACTTGAGGGAGTTTACAAAGGTACACGTGAGAGATGGAATTTCTTAAATAAGAAAAATGTAAGGGGAAAACCGATTTTTCGAAAGGGGTTAATTTTGTTTTACCCCCAAATTTTGGTTTTTTCCCTTCGTCTAAAAAACATGTTTTGGACCCTTTTTGGGGTTTTGCAAACCAATTTTAAATACCCAAATTTTTCCCCCAAATTTTTGGGTTTTTGGGTATGAAAACCGGAAATTGTATCCCCCTTTCTTTTTTTTTAAAACTTAGTTTTTAAATTGTATGGGGAAAAACAAAGCTAGTTTTTAACCTTTGGGGTGTTTTTAAAATTTTACCTCCCAACCCCCTTTTTTTTTCCACACTTTTTTCCCCTTCCCCCCAAACATTTTTTTTTAACCCTTTAAATTAATTTTGCATCTCAAAACCTTTTACAAAACACCAGGGGAAAAAATTTTGGAAAAATCTTTCTCCCTTAAAACCCAAAATTCCCCCCCCATTTCCTTCCCTTTTTTTTTTTTTAAAATCCTTATTCCCCTTAAATTTTTTAAAATACTTATAAAATAACATATTTTTTTTACCTTTGCCTGCTACTACCCCCACTACCACTACTACTCTATTACTACTACAAACTACTACTACTCCCTATTTACTCCTACTACTACTACTACTACTACTCCCAACTTTTACTCTACATTTAATTACCCCCTATTACTACGCTACAACAAATTATTTTATTTTAAATCCCAACCACTGCTACTTACCTACTATTCCTTTTCCCATTATTACTACTACACTACTCCCAAAAAACTTTTTTCTCCTCTCAAAACAAATTTATCTCTCTCACACCCCCCACACACACACACACACAAAACACACACACCCCAAAAAAAACACACACACACACCACACACCAACCACCACCCCCACACACACCCCAAAACCCCAAAACAAAAACACACACACACACACCCACACACCACCCCACACACCCCAACACACACACACACACCCCACACACACACCCCACCCACAAACCACACACACACACACACACACCACCCACACACACCACACACACACACACACCCCACAACACACACACACACACACACCCACACACACAAACACAAAACACACCACCCCACACACACACCACACACACCCCCACACACACCCACACACACACACGAAAACACCCCAAAACACACCACCACACACACACCACCACACACACCCACACACACACACAGAAAAAGAGCGACAGGAGATGGAAGGTGAAATTGAGGGGGAACCTTAAACCAAAAGGGGAAAAAGATCTCGCTAAAATTCCTCCTAAAACCTTTAATTAATTCGAAATATCCCCAAACCCCCACAAATTAAATAAACCTATTAAATGAAATCAACCGAAAATGGGGGCCCCAAGGGGCTAAAAACCCTTTGGAACTCAAAACCGAAATTTGGCGTTTCCAAGCTTTGGGCTTGAACCTTAAAAAATTTTAAGGACCATATTCACGATATTTTCTTTTTTTTAATATTGGATTTTAAATAAAAGCATTTTTTAAAACCCAAAACTGCAGTATCAAGCTCAACATTGCACGAATGGAAGGTGTAATAAAATAGGGAACGTGATCCCAATAAACAAAACCCAAAACTTTTCAAAATTATAAAAGGAAAAAAAGTTACTTTCACAATTAAAGGGAAAAGTGGTGCATATGATTTTTACTGTATTTAAAGAAACCCCACCGTAAATTCCCCAAGTGAAAAAATTTAACGGTAACTTAATTTATGTATTAAACAAATACAGATATGTTTTTAAATTTAAATCATATGGCAAACTGAAGAAAAATGCTTTATTGCCCAAATTTGGCGGGGGAACAAAAAAATTACGTTTTTTAACCGGTTACAGGGATTTTAAAATAGCGTTTTTTTTGCCCCGGGAACCCAAAAAATATGAAAACGTTTTCGTTTTCCTTTTTTTTTTTTCCCCGAGCTAATTTTCGTTCGTTTCGGGTTTTCTTTTTCGTTCCCTTTAAAACCCCTTTTCCAACCCCTTGCGAAAGGGGACATCATTGAAAAGAAGCCCAACCAGCAAAAAGTAAGGGGGAAACATTATTATTTTGCTTACTTTAAGGGTTTTTTTTTTATAGTTTTATTTTTTTTTTCACTTTTTTTTTTTTTCCTTTTTTATTTTTTTTTTTTTCACTTTTTTTTGGTTTGAAAGTGACATCCCTTTATTAGGGTCAACCAGGAAATAAGAACTAAAATATTTAAATTCTTTTATTCCAAAATATATTTTTCTATAGTTATTTTTCTATGTTTTTTTTTTCGCTTTTAAATTTTTATTTTGGGGAATGAAAAGTGACCTACAACAACAAATCAAAACCAAACCTAACCTAACCAAGCAAACCTGTATTTAAAAACCAGCCAGTAAACTGGGACTTGTTATTTTTTACATAATATTAAAAAATTTTTTTTTTTTTTAAAAAAAAAAATTTTGTTCCCCAATTTTATTTTTTTTCCCGGGCCCCCCCCCCCTTTTTTTCCTTTTTCCCCCTTTTTTTTGGGCCCCCCCCCCCGGGGGGGCCCCCCCCCAAAACCCCCCCCCGGGGGGGGGGGGGGGGGGCCCCCCCCCCCCCGGGTTTTGGGGGTTAGGTTTTAATTTTTTTTTTTTGGGGGGGTGGGGGTTTTTTTGGGGGGGGGTGGTTTTTTTTTGGGGGGGGTTGTGTTTTTGTGTTTTTTTGGGGGGGGTTTTTTTTTTGGGTTTTTTTTTTTGGTTTTTTTGTTTTTTTTTTGTTTTTGGGGGTTTTTTTTTTTTGGGGAAAAATTTTTTTTTTTTTTTTTTTTTTTTTTTTTTTCCCCCCCCTTTTTTTTCTTTCCCCCCCCCTTTTTTTTTCTCTTTCCCCCCCTTTTTTTTTTTTTTCCCCCCCCCCCTTTCTCCCCCCCCCCCCCTTTCTCTCTCTCTCCCTCCCCTTTTCCCCCCTCTCTCTTTTTCTCCCCTCTCTCCTTTTCTCTTTTTCCCCCCCCCCCTCTCTCTCCCCCCTCTCTCTTCCCCCCTTTTTTTTCCCCCCCTTTTTCTCCTCTTTTCCCCCCCTCTTTCCCTTTTTTCCCTTTTTTTTTTCCCCCCTCTTTTTTTTTAAACTTTTTTTTTTCCCCCCCCCCCTTTTTTTTTTTTTTTTTAACCCCTTTTCCCCCTTTTTTTTTTTTTTCTCCTTTTTTTTTCCCCCCCTTTTTCCCCCCCCTTTTTTTTTTTTTTTTTTTTTCCCCTTTTTTTTTTTCCCCCTTTTTTAAAAAAAATTTTTTTGGGGGGGGAAAAAAAAAAGGGGGGAAAAAAAAATTAAAAAAAATTTTAAAAAAAAATTTTTCCCCCCCTTTTTTTAAAAAAAAAAAAAATTTTTTTTCCTTTTTTTTTTTTCCCCCTTTTTTTTGGGGGGGGGGGGGGGGAAAAAAAAATTTTTTTTAAAAAAAAATTAAAAAGGGAAAAAAAAAAAAAGGAGAAAAATTTTTTTTTTTCAAAATTTTTTTTTTTTTTGGTTTTGGTTTAAATTTAAAAAAAAAAAAAAAAAAAATAAAAAACTCCCAAAAAAAAAAAATAAAAATAAAAATTTTTTTTAAAAAAAAAAGGGGTTTTTTTTTAAAAAATTTAAAAAAAGAAAATGGAAAAAAGGGCCCCCCGGACCCCAAAAAAAAATTTTTAAAAAATTTTTTCCAACCCTTTTGGGGTTTTTTTGGGGGTTAAAAAAGGGGGTTTTTTTTTTAACCAAATTTTTTTTTTGGGGCCCCCCCCCCAAAAAAAAAACAAAAAAAAAAAAAAAAAAACCCCCCAAAAAAAAAAAAAAAAACCCCAAAAAAACCCCCCAAAAAAAAAAAAAACCAAAAAAAAATTAAAAAAGAAAGGGGGAAAAAAAATTTTTTTTGTTTTTTTTTCAATTTTAAAAAAAAAGGGGGAAAACCCGGGGGGGGGGTTTTTTTAAAAAAGGCCCCCCAAGGGAAGGGGGGGGGTTTTGGGGTTTTTTTTGGGGGGGGGGGGGTTTTTTTTTTTGGGGGGGGAAAAAAAAAAAAAAAAACCCCCCCCCCCAAAAAAACCCCCCCCCCAAACCCCTAAAACCCCCCACACACACACACACACCCAAAAACCCCCACACCCCAAAAAAACCCCCACACCCAAAAACACACAAAACCCCCCCCCCAAAAAAAAAAAAACCCCCCCCCCCCCCCCCCAAACCCCGCCCCCCCCAAAAAAAAAAAAAAATTTTCCCCCCTTTTTTTTTTTTAAACCCCTTGGCCCCCTTTTTTTTTCCCCCCCCTTTAAAAAATTGGGGGGCCCCCCGGGGCCAAAAAAGGGGGTTTTTTTTAAAAAAACCCCCCCCCCCCCGGGGTTAAACCCCCCCCTTTTTTTTTTAAAGGGCCCCCCCCGGGGGGGGTTTTTTTCCCCCCCCTTTTTTTTTTTTGGGGCCCCCCCCCCCCCCCCCCCCCCTTTTCCCCCCCCCCCCAAAAACCCCCCCCCCCCCCCCCCCCCCCCCCCCCCCCCGCCCTTTTTTTTTTCCCCCCCTTTTTTCTTCCCCTTTTTTTTAAAAGGGGGGGGGGGAATTTTTTTTGGGAAATTTTCCCTTTTTTCCCCCCCCTTCCCCTTTTTTTTTTCCCCCCCCCCCCTTTTTTTTTTTTTTTTTTTTTTTTTTTAAAAAAATTTTTTTCCCCCCCAAATTCCCCCCCCCCTTTTTTCCCCCGGGGCCCCCCCCCTTTTAAAAAAAAAAATTCCAAAAGGGGGAAAAAATTTTCCCCTTTTAAATTTTTTCCCCCCCCTTTTTTTTTTTTTTTTTTTTTTTTTTTTTTTTTTTTTTTTCCCCCCCTTTTTTTTGGGGGGGGGCCCCCCCCCCCCAAAAAAGGGGAAAAAAAGGGGGGTTTTTTTTTCCCCCCGGGGGGGGGGGGAAAAAAGGGGGGGGGGGGGCCCCCCCCCCCCCCCCCCCCCCGGGGGGGGGGGGGTTTTTTTTCCCCCCCCTTTTTTCCCCCCCCTTTTTTTTTTTTTCGCCCCCCCGGGGGGGCCCCAAATCCCCGGGGGGCCCCCCCCCCGGGGGGGGGGGGTTTTTTTTTTTTAAAAAAAAAAAAAAAACTTTTTTTCTTTTTTTAAAAAAATTTTAAAAAATAAAATTTTTTTTTTTTTTTTTCTTAAAATTTTTTTTTTTTTAAAAATTTTTTTTTTTTGGTTTTTTTTTTGGGGGGCTTTTTTTTGGGGGTTTTTGGGGGGGGTTTTTTGTTTTGGGTTTTTTTTTTTTTTTTTTTTTTTTTAATTTTTTTTGGGGGTTTTTTTGGGGGGTTTTTTTTTTTTTTTTTTTTTTTTTGGGGGTTTTTTTTTTTTTTTTTTTTAAAAAATTTTTCCCCTTTTTTTTTTTTTTTTTTTTTTTTTTTTTTTTTTTTTTTTTTTTTTTTTTTTTTTTTTTTTTTTTTGGGGGGGGGGGGTTTTTTTTTTTTTTTTTTTTTTTTGGGTTTTTTTTTTTGTTTCCCGGTTTTTTTTAAAAAAAAATTTTTTTTTTAAAAATTTTGGGGGGGTTTTTTGGGTTAAAATTTTTTTTTTGGTTTTTTTTTTTTTTTTTTTTGTTTGGGTTTTTTGGGGTTTTTTTTTTTTTTTTTTTTTTTTTTTTTGGGTTTTAAAATTTTTTTTTTTTGGGTTTTCGGTTTTGGGGGGGGTGGGGTTTTTTTGGGGGGTGTGGTGTGGGTTTTGGGGTGGGTTTTGGGGTTTTTTTTTTTTTGGGGGGGGGGGGTTTTTCCCTCTCTCGTCTCTCCTCCTCTCTCTCTTCTCTCTCTCTCTCTCCTCTCGTCTCTCTCTCTCTCTCTCTCTCTCTCTCTTCCCTCTCTCTCTCTCTCTCTCCTCTCTCCTTCTCTCTCCTCTCTCTCTCTCGCTCTCTCTCTCTCTCTCTCCTCTCGTCTCTCGGCTCTCTCTCTCTCTCTCCTCTCTCGTCTCTCCTTCTCTCTCGCTCTCTCTCTCTCTCTCTCTCTTTCTCCTCTCCTCTCTCTCTCTCTCTCTCTCTCTCTCTCTCTTCTCTCTCTCTCTCTCTCTCTCTCTCTCTCTCTCTCTCTCTCTCTCTCTCTCTCCTCTCTCTCTCTCTCTCTCTCTCTCGCTCTCTCTCTCTCTCTCTCTCTCTCTCTCTCTCTCTCACTATCCTTTTTCTCATCTTTTCTTCTATCTCCTGCTGTTCCTCTTCCTTCTCCTCTTATTCAATGTCTGTCTGTCACTCTGTATTTTGTTTATATACTTATTTATCTATCAGTCTGACTATCATTTTATCTATATCTATTTATCCATCTCTTTATCTATCTCTATCAATCTCTATCTCTGTATCTCTATCTATCTTTCTATCTATCTATCTATCTTTCTATCTATCAATATATCTCTTCAACTTAGGGTCTCATGGGGAAATGGAAATATA
>JACEEZ010023610.1:20000-21650 GCA_016584305.1 Chionoecetes opilio
CTCTCTCTCTCCAGGTGTAACTCAGATTTTTTAAAGTTTTGCTATTCACCTGTTCCTCCTTCTCTCCCTCCTCCCCCTTCTCCTCCTTCTCTTCGTTTTCTTCCTTATTCTCTAAGTTCTCATCCTTCTCTTCACATATATTTTCTTATTTTCTCCTCCTCCTACTCCTCCTCCTCCTCCTCCTCCTCCTCCTCCTCCTCCAGGGGTCACTGCTGCAGGGGGCATTGAAGTGCACGGCGTCCTACTTGGAAAGTGCACTACCGCAGTGGATTGAAACGGAGCTGGGGCCTGATTGACTGCTGCCTCCCAAGAAAGCGCCAGGCAAGGCTGCCGCACCACCCCTGAACTTCCACACTGAGCCTACACCAACACTACATTAGACCTCATAACACACACAGATAGCCCCGAGTTAACGGTTACCACTACTACTCTCGACCTGTGACGGGCTGTGGTTCAGTTAGGGTCCTGACAGTTAGTGACCACCATCGGGATTTAAGGTACCAGGGGTCACTGCTGCAGGAGGCATTGAAGTGTACGGCGTCCTACATGGAAAGTACACAATCCGCAGTGGATTGAACGGAGCTGGGGCCTGATTGACTGCTGCCTCCCAAGAAAGCGCCAGGCAAGGCTGCCGCACCACCCTTTAACCTCCACACTGTGTTCACACCATTACAAAACACACATAACATGACCTATCTATCAAGCACTAAACCTACCCCCACAAACTAGTAGTAGTTAGCCATAGATTACAGCTTTCAACTTTCCTCACAAATTCCATGCAGTTTTTCTATATTGCATGGTATCACTTCTTTTCCGGCCAGCTTCGGCTGGAGGGATGGGTGGGTGAGGAGGAGCCTTCTACTTCCTATCCTTTCTCTCTTATTATCTAGTTAGTGTAGTATAGTTAAAGCAAACAGTCTTGTAAGGACCTATCGGTCTGTTGCTGTTTGTGTTTCCTTTGTATTCCTTTGTATTCCTCCTCCTCCTCCTCCTCCTCCTCCTCCTCCTCCTCCTCCTCCTCCTCCTCCTCCTCCTCTTCATCTTCCTCATCCTCGCTCTTACTTTAAGGTAATATTTTTTCATTAAGTGCAATCAGTAATGAACTACTGGCACTGTGAGAGATGGCTACGAGTTATGTGTTGGTCCCCATGGCTCCGGTACCAGAAACACGAACAGTTCTCTGCTTCTGAACTTTGCAAGGTCCAGAAGGTGAGAATTGCAGGTTCTTGGTATCAGAGACCAGAGCTGCACCGCTGGACATGGTATAGTAATGCCGAAGGGGTAGCTAAGGAGATCGACCACGTTCTCGTTAGTACTCGTTGGAGGATCCTCCAGAACTGCAATGTTTACCGGAGTGCTGAGTTCTATGGAACAGATCACAGTCTTGTTGTTGCTACACTTAAGCTTCATGTCAAGTCCAGAAGAATCTCAGGAGTTAACCATACTGTGTTTCATCTTGAGAAACTGAAGGACTTGACATGTGCTCATGAGTATGCGGTGGCAGTCTCAAATCGGTTTGATGTGCTCGGTGCTCTCGGGGACCCTGTATAACTGTGGGATACCTTCAAACGTGAAACTCTACAGGCTGCCAAGGAGTGTATTGGGGAGCGCCCGAGGTCAAGGCGTGGTTTTGTCTCTACGGAGACGCTG
>JACEEZ010023610.1:31094-34937 GCA_016584305.1 Chionoecetes opilio
GTGAGGGAGCAGTGGAAGAGTGGGGTGGTTAAGGTGTGCGCAGAGGGCCCGGGGGCGAGTAGCTAGACACTCCCCCGCGCAGGCGCTACCAACACCCCCACACAGGATCAGAATAGAGTCCCCATGTTGCAGTGGAGAGCTGGTGTTTTCCCAGACTATGTATGACACGCCCGGGGCTACTTACTCTCTCCTTCAGTATCACAATTCAAAAATAATCAGAAGACGCCATAATATCTACATCAACGAAGCTTATCAGTCTGCAAATACCTAACGGGGATAATGTGGCTGTCTACGGAGCACTGATCAAGACACCAACAAGCGCCCGGTGTTGGCTCCTGACGGGGTAGCAGCAGCGCGCCACTCTCTTCCCGAAAGCCGTGTGCAAAGAGCGACTCCTCACATGGTGGTCGCCCCAGGGATTATCTTATATTTCCTAACGGACGAAACGCATTCAGAACACACGCACATAAGAATCCTCTAGGACTCATGCATCTAGGGTCATTTTCTACGACCCTGGATTACTCTATGACCCTGCATGCATCCTACTTTCCCTCCCTGAGTTTGGGTGGCAAGGCGCGGCCCACCCGGCAGCCAGCGAGCCCCGCATGGCGGCCCCACTAAAGGGGACGACTCCGCCAGGTTTTCACGTGGAACACCAGCGATGACGTGCTCTCAACGGATTTCACCGATACAAACCACACTTCTTCTCTACTTTCATCTCCAATAATCAGGGAAATTCGCAACTGAGTAGCCTTTTTAGTATGTTCAGACACAGGTACGAAGAAAAGCAATTCTTTCAACTAATGAAGAAATTGAAAAAAACCTGGCTGAATAGAGTATAAAACCATTCCAGGGATGACCTTAACCTTTACTGAAAGTTTGGCTGAAATTAGGACATAAATGGGGGATCCCTAGTTGGACAGAATTCAGTGAATTATAATAAGAAGCTCTGCGATAACGCTTTGCCCAGGTTTCACTAACTCAGTAGACTTTTATGCAATGTTATTATGTTTTATTATTAATTATTATTATTATAATCATTGTCATTATCATCATTATTAGTGTTGTAATTATTATTAATATAATTATTGTTTACTATTATTATTTTCTTTTATTGTTACTATTGTACTAATATTGTATTATCAAAATTACAATTTTAATCATTACTTATTATATCATTATTATTAGTATTTACCAGAAGCTACCCGTAATAAATTATGATGCTTAAAAAGACAATCGGAATGGCCAACCTGGCTGCGCCAACGTGCAAACGGCGACCAAATGTCGGTCTCACTCTACACCGTTATGCCAAGAGTCACATTAAACCTCTCACTAGTTACCCCCAGGAATAAACCTGAGCACTGCATCACTGTCTGGCACGCGCCACGCTGCCTCGTATACATAGCTTCCCGTCCCAGTAAGGAACTGACCTGTGATGTCGGGCATGACGGAGGTGCGACCCCGCAGGACGAGCGCGGTGTTCCTGCAGAAGAGGTTCTCGCCAAGGTCAGGATGTCCACGGTGGCCTCAAGGTGCCGGTGTGGGCCAGTTGGTTCACCCATTCCTGAGCCATCCGGCACAGCTGGAGAAGAACACTTTCCTAAAGTGGTGACAACCCTCTCCAACCCTTGCTCCTGGCACCCCCAAGTCTAGATACCTGGTAGCGTGACGCAGCAACCATACACCTGTGTCATACACCTGTCTATTGATCAACACCAACTACCCGTCTACGTGGTGCCCAGGTGTTTCTAAACCTCGCGGGCGGCTATACAAGGGCATAAGGAGCTTGCGTGGCTTCCTACAAACATAACCCTCGGAGCTAACATGCTCATTTATGAGGAACATCAAACTTTTAACTTTTTCCCGTCCCTTATGTGTAACTAGAAAGCATCAGCGCGGCAATAGCAGGACATCACCCACCTTGTTGGAGAGAGTGAGGGCGGGGAGGAGTGGCGGGCTCGGTACAGGGTTTTGGGCTTGAAGGCACGACACCACGAACTCACTCTCTTCCCAGCACGGCTCCGGCTCCTGCCCGCGGGGAGACACCACCGGCCGCAGGGAGGCGATCTGGGGTACGAAAAGTATTTTGCTTTCGTGTATGTGTCCATTAATAAGACTACGTACATTTTTTTCTAACTCATTGTACATAACACAATATTTTTCCTGTATCAATAAATACTTAAAAAACATGATTATCATTTTTTTCAAATGTTCTCTCTCTCTCTCTCTCTCCTCTCTCTCTCTCTCTCTCTCTCTCTCTCTCTCTCTCTCTCTCTTCTCTCTCTCTCCTCTCTCTCTCTCTCTCTCTCTCTCTCTCTCTTCTCTCATGCATGGTGCACTTACATAAGGTGCCTCCGACCGGCGGCACTTCACACAGCACATTTTCCGCTTTTCCTCGGCACTCACTGCCACCAAACTCTGCCAGCCCTCGCTTTTCCTGTGTGTGTGTGTGATGGCTACCTCAATACCACGACGATAAGCATTTATCTGCAGCCCACATCGGCACTCCGTTGCAACAGAGAACACCAATAATACAGGCCATAGAACAAAAAACCTATATACGTTTTACCGAAGTTTGGCTTTTGTTGGTTAGTATTAATGAGAGACGGTGACTCGGTTCACTTCTGTTACACAAGGCAAGAAACGCAAATATGCTATATATGCACGGGTGGCCATGGAAATGATGCGGTGCGGTTTTCCTTACCTATAAAATACCTGAAGAATTATAATCAAGAGCAGGTGCAGTGACGTAACAAGGGAAGGGTAGGGGAGGGAGTGGCGGGAAAGGCAGGGAAGGCAGCATCAGGTGGTGGGCAGTGGTTACGTGCCAGGTGGAGTGTATCACCTGGGACGGGTGTTGGGGGGGGTGTAGTAGTGGTAGTGACACCAGAGTGAATATAGGATTGTCATAAATTTGATTATGGCTAAATTTGTCCTCGCGTGGCAGTGGTGTCACCTGTGAGGACAACAACACATGCATGGCCAAGGACGAGGCATTGAGTGATGACGTCGAAGGTTGGACTCGAAGGGTTGTAGTGTGTGTGTGTGTGTGTGTGTGTGTGTGTGTGTGTGTGTTGTGTGTGTGTGTGTGTGTGTGTGTGTGTGTGTGTGTGGTGTGTGTGCTGTGCGTGCGTGCGTGCGTGCGTGCGTGCGTGCGTGCGTGCGTGCGTGCGTGCGTGCGTGCGTGCGTGCGTGGGTGGGTTGTGTGTGTGGGTGGTGTGTGTGTGTGTGTGTATGTGTGTGTGTGTGATTGTGTGTGTGTGTTGTGTGTGTGTGTGTGTGTGTGTGTGTGTGTGTGTGTGTGTGTGTGTGTGTGTGTGTGTGTGTGTGTGTGTGTGTGTGTGTGTGTGTGTGTGTGTGTGTGTGTGTGTGTGTGTTCAGCTGATACCTCGCAAGGGCAGTTGGACCAATGGACAAGCTGGATCACTGCAACAAAGCGTGCTAAGGGACAGACCCGAATGAAAAGTCAAGGACGCTGGTCGAGGCAAGTTATGGTACTGTTCACTGTGTTGTCTTTATGGTGCATTGACAACCATGACATATTTTTTGCTTCTTTCATGACACTGCACGCAAAGGAGAGCTAGTGAATATATGCCGCGAACAAGTGAGTGCCGCGTACTCCAGATGTCAGCGGGGCTACCCAGCTACTGGCGGGAGTAACGCATTGTAGCTGTGTAAAGTATTTGATTGGCAACAACGAATTGTATCAGAACCCTTTCTATGGTCTAAAATAGCAAACAGTGTCACATGAGACAGCTGAGACTGAGAAGAGCCACCGTGGCTGGATGGAGGCCAAGTTAAACGGTAAAAGGGAAGGAGTTGCTGCCAGGGCCACCGTGTGCC
>JACEEZ010023610.1:36234-38734 GCA_016584305.1 Chionoecetes opilio
TATTTTGTTTTCATCTGTGGTTTCATCTATTTTCATCTACTACTACTACTATTACAACAACAACAACAACAACACAACAACACTTACATGTTAAAGACTCGCTTTCTAAACCTTAAAGAATGAACATGTGTGTCATTCACCCATGGTCTTGTCCACGCGAGTCGGACTCGCGATCGCCAGTTTCACCCTCCCGGTGCGAGCTTGGAGCTTATTGTGACTGATATTTGGGTAATGCTGGGACTTCACACACGCCACCACCCCTTGCTTAAGGGGGACAATAACCGCCCGAATTTGTCAATGGAAAAATCCCGGGAATGATCTGGGCCGGGGATCGAACGCCGGACCTCAGAATATTACGCGTAGCTTTAAACCACCAAACCACTCAGGCGGTTAGGTGTGGGTAGTCCGGCAGCAGTGCCATGGGACAGCATTTTGGAGTATAAAGTTTTTGTTACTGTTGCTTATTGGTGGTAAGTAAGGGCATATGTATTCATAAACTGCCGGGTGACATCTTGTCATACTTGAGCAACTTGTGCTAGGAGGCGAAATCCAAGATGGTCGCCATCGAATCTGGGAAAATCTATTTTCCTCATATCTTCGTAACTATATGAGATAGAAACACGAATGAAAGGTCCTTTTATATGTGTTCAGGCATCAAGATTACAATGCTGACATTATTATATCAAGAAAACACAAAACAAGATGGCCGCCATAAATGTGTTTCATTGCAGAAAATTGACTTTCTCAACAGCCATTACTAGATCTGATTAATGACATGCACTAGCACGGATTACCAAGGTCTGTGTGGTAGTATTGATAAAATAAACGCTGATTTGTATATTTTGCATTTATTGCAACGACGCATGCGTTAATTTCTGGTTAAATCACATGAGACACAACTTGTTGGTTTAATCACTGAAAACATTTATGTATTCTGTTAAACGTAAGATATGGATTTTGATTTTTAGACTGATAGTCACTGTCACAAGTCACAAAGCATTTGTGTTGCAGCAAATTCCATGGTGACAGGCACAGAACATTGTGCACGACAGATCGGCACTCCGGCAACCACATCTGGATGAACGACAAGGTGTGTCACTCGCATCCACTCCTGATCAGTCGCAAGACAGCATCTGGTGCAAGGCTGACTGTGTCCGGGACTGTCGTAGGTACAGTACAAGTGATCTGTTGGTTTTGTCTTTCTTCCATCCATATTTTTCAACGTCCAGTTCTGGTGGATCCGCGTCCTTCACGGCGCGCCATATGGATGCTTGATGATGCGCACGTTTCACGTTTTCCTCGAAGGCCTCGCTGGTCGGTGGTAGAGAGCATAATTTTGGTGTTGCTGTATACCCTTGGCCTGTTTTTGCTGCCCAAGCACCGAGTCGTGCCTTTGACATCGTGTCACTGTTGTTCTGTCCATAGCAAGCAGTCATGAATTTCGTTGCGTGAATGATCTGCACATTACCTCCATCACCATCGACCATTTCGCTGAGGTTGGACTCCAATTTGCTGCAGAGGTGCAGACTTAAGGCCCATGCTTTGAGTGTTTCAGGCTTCAAAGTGATGCCGATGATGCCTCCTTTCCCATGGCCGTACCTCATGAAAGTAGTCTCTATGTATATGTCGCTCCAGATCCCATTCCAGATCCCAGGACTATGTCTCAGCACATGCTCTCCCTTCATGAACAGATCCAGGACCTTGGTGGGGAGAGCTTCCATCGATCTGAGATAGAAGAGGCCATATCATGCGTAGTGCACATGGCCAGCCGCGTAGAAGTAGGGCATCATCAGGGTAAAGGCTTCAAGGTGAAGTGGCCAGTCTCCTTCCCTCTCTGCTCTGATAAACATCATGAATACGGGCTTTATGAGTATGTCAACCCCATAGTTTAGTGGTTTTACTTCTGGTGGCAAGTTCTTCCAATATGCTCATCAGATCATGCTTGCGTGTAATTGCAGTTTGCTCTATGAGACTCCTCAGTACTTCCTCCACAACGAGTCGTAGCGCCCTCACTCTCCCTCCTCCTCCTCCTCCTCCTCCTCCTCCTCCTCCTCCTCCTCCTCCTCCTCCTCCTCCTCCTTATCTGCTCTTTATAGCAGCCTCACTAATAGCCGCAAGCTGTGTGCGTGCTTTTGTGTGTGTGTATGTGTGTGTGTGTGTGTGTGTGTGTGTGTGTGTGTATGTGAGTGTGTATGTGTGTGTGTGTGTGTGTGTGTGTGTGTGTGTATGTGAGTGTGTGTGTGTGTGTGTGTGTGTGTGTGTGTGTGTGTATATATGTGTGTGTGTGTGTGTGTGTGTGTGTGTGTGTGTGTGTGTGTGTGTGTGTGTGTGTGTGTGTGTAGGCGCGATATATGCCTACCTTGATTTTTTTTATAGACCTTATTGGATGAAGGACGTCGAGAGAGGAGGAGGAGGAGGAGGAGGAGGAGGATGGAGGAGGAGGAGGAGGAGGATGGAGGAGGAGGAGGAGGAGGAGGAGGAGGAGGAGGAGGAGGAGGAG
>JACEEZ010023610.1:46234-51234 GCA_016584305.1 Chionoecetes opilio
CGGTTTTACCTTGCTCTTTGCCCTTCTCTGTCTGTCTGTCTGTCTCTGTGTGTGTGTGTGTCTGTTTCTTTCCCTGTTCCTCTCTCTTTCTCTCGTGGTTTTGTTTTATTGTGTGTGTGTATGCAGAGATAGAGAGAGATTAATTTTTTCCTTCCCTATCGTATATCTTTCGGCAAGTCAATTTCATGCTAGTTTATGGAAGGACGAACGCGAGGAGGAGGCGGATGCGGAGGAGGAGGAGAGGAGGAGAGGAGGAGAGGAGGAGGAGAGGAGGAGGATAGGAGGAGGATAGGAGAGGAAGAGGAGAGGAGAAGAATAATCTTGGAAGATAGATAGCAGGAGAGTAACAACAATTGAGGAGGC
This sequence comes from Chionoecetes opilio, assembly GCA_016584305.1. Lineage (NCBI taxonomy): Eukaryota > Metazoa > Arthropoda > Malacostraca > Decapoda > Majidae > Chionoecetes > Chionoecetes opilio. The sequence goes on from JACEEZ010023610.1 coordinate 46,598, forward strand.
GGAAATGCGTAGGATAGTTATGAAAAGAAGGATGAGTGAGTTATGTCGTATTAGGGGGATGAGTTTGGTAATACAGTGTTTTGATTTTTGATAATAGAATGCATGAGTGATTTAGAGAGTTAGTTGATTATCAATGGGAGTAATATAATGAAGAACAATACAGGAAGTAAAAAAAATAAACGACTTTAGTAAATGAGGTGAATAAGAAATAGTAAGAAAATAAGATATGAGTAGTTTTTATTTCTTTGACAGATTGAAAGTTTTGGTTGAATACTGTTTTGATCAATAAAATGTGTCATATTGGTAGTATTTAACCCCTTCACACCCAGATCTTTCCTTTGTTATAAAAGATTGTATGTTGTTGAGCCATAAAGTTATAAAAAGTAACTGAATATACCAAATTTGTTAGTCTACAAGGATACTAAACAGGTCATATCTATAAAATATTGCTTATATTCACTAAAAATCATCTAATGGCACCCAAATTACAATGGAAATTACGTTCTGGGTCTCAAGAGGTTAAGTTTTTTTTTCTTTCTTCAGCAAACTAAAAAAAAAAAAAATCAAGGCATTACTCTTAGTAGAATGAAGGGGAATAATAATGTAGGAATATTAAGATAGAATAACAAAATCTTAATACAAAAATAATTGGTAATAATAGCCCTATATAGAAAACAACTGGTAAGAATCTCCCATTAACCCCTTCACGCCCAGATCTTTCCTTGGCTATATAAAATCGTCTGTTGTTAGCCATAAAATTACGAAAACTAACTGAATATACCAAATTAGTTAGTGGACAAGGATACTAAACAGGTCATAGCTATAAAACATTGCTTAGTCACTAAAAATCGTCTAATGGTACCTAAATTACGATGGAAGTTACGTTCTGGGCCTCAAGGGGTTAATTAATACACAGATCAATTAGCAGTTATTAGTAGTAGTAGTCAATTAGTAGGTCAAGGCATTAAGCTTGGAATCAAAGGGAATAAGAATGTAATAGGAAATGGTAAAAAACCCCCATTATTTCGCAGGTACAGTATATCCAAACACATTTTTTAACCACTTTTTTAAACAACTACCGTAGATAACAGTCAAGTCGCCACCTGCAGTCATGTCGCCAGGCGCCAACTATTACGAATTATAGCATTACTACTGATGTGTATGTGCCACTGAAGATGATACACAGTAGTTTATATCATGACTGTATAATCTACCCTGTTTCAGCATTGTTTTATGCTTTGTAGCTGCAAGTATAGACAGTTTCAAATTTCACTACGCGTTTTTTTTTCGGGCGACGTCGGCAGCGGTACGACACTCGGTAAATAAACACTAGATGGCGACTTGACTGTTGGTAGCCACTTTGTAGATATTTTTGTAATTTGTTCATTTATAGCCATACTATGACACAGATGAAGACACAAAATGACACAGACTCTCCAGATAGCCCCTTCTAACTTTCCTGAAATCATGGATGTAGAAATGTAACTATTAACGCCACCACACGTCTGTAAACAGAAAATAAAGTTGTCCTGGCGACTTTAGTGTTATCTACGGTAGACAGTTTCCTTTCATTCATTGAGCTTGAAAAAGGTTCAAAAGTCAAGGGGAATAAAAATGTAATTAAAAAAACTGGTAAAAAAAAATCATTCACACCGGTAAGAATAATGTAGGTAATACGTAATAATAATAAAAAAAATAACTGGTATAAATAAATAACCATAATAAAAAATAAACTAGTAAAAAACATTATTACACTTGATAGAAATGATAAAAAAAAACTTCAAAAAAATGTATTAAAAAATTAAGTGGTAAAAATAACCTTAATAATAAAACTAAAGAAGAAAAAATGACACAAGTACGTATATCCAAAGTACAAAGATGACACAGACTCTCCAGATAGCCCCTTCTAACTTCCTGAAATCATGGATGTAGAAATGTAACTATTAACGCCACCACACGTCTGTAAACTGTAAAAAAAGTTGTCCTGGCGATTTTACTGTTATCTACGGTAGACAGTTTCTTTTCATTCATTGAGCTAGAAAAACGGTTCAAAAGTCAAGGGGAATTAAGATGTAATTAAAAAAACCTAAAGAAATATCACAGGTATATCCCAACAGGTAAATCACAGGTAAGCAAGCGAGCATATGTTTGGCGGGAAGCTGAGTTACCTGTGGTGTGACGTGGCCGTTAATTAATGACACCTGAGCCTCCCTCGTCAAGTGCTCACCTGTCCCCCACACCTGATGCTTACCATGAATCACGAGGCACCTAATCATGGCTCATACCTGTGTGTGTACCTGTGGTGTTTATCTGTGTGTGTGTGTGCATGGCCTGTGACTTTACTACAACTGCTGCTACTACTACTACTACTACTACTACTACTACTACTACTACTACTACTATACTACTACTACTACTACTACTATACTACTACTACTATAGTACTATTATTACTATTACTACTACTACTACTTCCATTTCTACCGTTGATACTACTACTACTACCACCACTATTACCACTACTACCACCACCACTACTACTACTACTACTACTACTACTACTACTACTACTACTACTACTACTACTACTACTACTACTACTACTACTACTATTTCTACCGTTGATACTTCTACTACTGCTACTACTACTACTTTTACTACAACTACTACTCTACTACTGCCACTATATCTACTACTACTACTACTACTACTACTACTATTTTTACTACAACTACTACTCTACTACTGCCACTATTTATACTACTACTACTTTACTACTACTACTACTTTACGACGACTACTACTACTACTACTACTACTACTACTACTACTACTTCTACTACTACTACTACTACTTCTACTACGACTACTACTACTTTTTTCCATCATCTTTGTCTCCTTCATCGTTGATATTTAATGCATTTGTACCGTACATAAAGAAGGGGGCATACGCTATACTGCGCGTGGCCTCGGTGCTCATCTCCGTCGCATTAGCCTTTGAGCCTGTGGTGGGTAACAACGCATTACCCCGTTACCAGGGCTAGTGTGACATCCGGGTTACCACAGTTACCTTCCCCGGATTTCCCCAGGTAGTACCCATAGAACAATAGACATACAAATAGACAAAGGTATCCATGCCACCAGGTACCCATAGAACAATAGACATACCCATAGACTTAGGTATCCATGCCACCAGGTACCCATAGAACAATAGACATACCCATAGACTTAGGTATCCATGCCACCAGGTACCCATAGAACAATAGACATACCCATAGACTTAGGTATCCATGCCACCAGGTACCCATAGACATAGAGGAAAGTGGACGATAACCTTTTGAATTAGGACGCGTGGGTGAGAGGAAAAAAGAAAAGTGAGATGCCAAGATTTTTGGAAGAACACGAAACCACCCCCCCCCAAAAAAAACTGTTGGTCCATACGACTTTTGCAATAAAGTGCACTATGTAAACTAAAGAGAGATCAATCAATCATTGGGGGCATACGCCGGGGGGCGTGTCGCCTCGCCCACCCTACGACGACACTCAAGGGGTCACCACGCGCGAGTCCCCATGCAGGCTCCTTTCCCATACCAAGTAACTCTCGACAGGAAACATCAACTTGCCCCAGCCACGAGCCTTGTGGGCGCCCCCTTGGCCTCCTCCACACCGGATCTCTTATTAACCCCGTCCACACACTACCACTGACCACCGTCGGCGCTTGCCGTATGCCAGTGTTGTGTCCACACGAATGGTTTTGCTCGGCGGTCAGCACGCTTCCTGATTTCAAAGTGAGAGTCATGTTTTCTGCATATCGTGTACTCTCAGCCGAGATTATGAAATAACCACAGGAGGTTTAGAAAAACTGACCCAACTATCTTCTTCATGACACATTTCTGCATATCATAAGCAAGAAAAATATACGAAAACCTTTTTGTGTATTCTAAAAAATATAGCAAAAAGAAATAGTGTATAAACATTTTCTCACTTTTTTGTCTTCAACTCGCTGCAATTTCCCGACCATTTCTCCCATTTAATTTTTGTATATTATTTAATATTGGCGGACAATGCCGACGGTCACATTTTGCTCGTCGGCATCCTGTCCACACTGCCACTTATGAGTGACGAACACTCGATCAACGGGAAGCGCCGACGGTGGTGAGTGGTAGTGTGGACGGGGCTTACAGATACAACCCGATGGGAAGGATCGGTTTCAGGGTAGCGTGCCACATGCCCATATAGCCGAAGTTGGCGCTGACGGACTATGCAGGTAATAGGCCTCGATTCAGTCTCACGGCGCAATCACTTGTTTGACACGTAATCATCCCAGCGATACCCCATGATTCTGCGAAGACACTTATTACCAAAGGCATCGATTCGTCTCTTCAAGTCACTATTTAGTGTCCATGTCTCACAACCATAGAGTAAGACAGGGATCACAAGCGACTTGAAAAACCAGTTCTTTGTCCTCCTGCACAGGTACCGACAACGCCAAATACTCCCGCTGAGCGAGTCCATAACACTGTGGGCTATGCCAATCCGCCGAAAGACTTTTTTACGTGACCCGCCGTCATTATGGACTGCGTTACCAAGGTATGTAAAACTTTCCAAGATCTCAATGTCCTCGCCAAACGCATGAA
>JACEEZ010023610.1:56234-63997 GCA_016584305.1 Chionoecetes opilio
GAAGGAAAAAGGGAAATTGTGGAATGGAGAGATTGAGAGATAGTGAAGAAATGGAGTTAGTTTTTATCTTTTTATTTTTTTTATTTATTTATTTATTTATTTATTATTTATTGCTTTTCTTTTTTCTTGTGTGTGTGTGTGTGTGTGTGTGTGTGTGTGTGTGTGTGTGTGTGTGTGTGTGTGTGTGTGTGTGTGTGTGTGTGTGTGTTGTGCAAGGTAGGATGGTTAGTGTGTTTATTTTTGTTTGTTTGTGTTTGTTTACTTCATTTGTATCATCTATAAGTATGTTTTTTTTTTTTTTTTTTTTTTTTTTTTTTTTTTTTTTTTTTTTTTTTCCCCATCCTACTTTCTATTTTTCCCCCCTTCTTCCCGGCCGCATATTCCCGTTATATATGCAAGTATGTAGTTTCCGAGTGAAGACGCTTGGCTGTAGCTCCGAAACTAACCATAGGATTTTCTCGAAAATACCTTCATTCTGATTCTGATTCCCCCACAAAGTTGCCCTTTAAAGAGCAGGAAAACCTAACCTACCCTATCCGTAACCTAACGTAACCTAATACGATGTGTTCAAGAGTAAACGTTCAATACTCTTCCAGAAAACTGAAATATGCTTCCCGGCCAGTGTTTGCAGCCGTCGTGGCGATGAGGCAAATACGGAGAAGAACTCTGCGGTGACGCCGTGCCACGTGTCACTAACCCCGTAGATATTGATGCCTTATCAGCAATACCTCCGCGAAGTTGTGTTCGGTTCGGTTTGTTTGTTCGTCTGTCAGTTTGTTTGGCTGTTTGTTTGTTTTTGTTTGTGTTAAGGATATAGTCCGGCAGCCATTGAGCCTTTCGTTGCTTAACCTTACATTGGGGTATATATTTTTTTTTATTGGGCCAAAATATTGTCTATATACCCAGCTTTATCAGGCCACTTGCCCGTCTGCCGGCCGTGAGGATCTTTCAGTGCAGGGTCACCAGCTATATGTGATCATACCTCTCGTTTACAAAAATAATAAAATTTTCCCGTTTCATCTGCTTGACACTTTGTGTTGCTTTGTGTTAATATCCAGGAGTGGAAAATTAGTGAACTTAAATCTATAGCTTGAATTTTTTTATTTTTTTTTTTTTTATTATTATTATTTTTTTTTTACATCTGTGCCTTTAGCCGCGCAGGGGTTCCCAAAACATTTTCCAATGCGACCCCATCTGGTGTTGTTGCCTATCCAGTGCGACCCCAAGTCATTTTTTTTAGGTGAACAATATATATATATATTTATATATATATATATATATATATATATATATATATATATATATATATATATATATATATATATATATATATATATATATATTTATATATAGTGAGGAAGAATAAATAGCGACGTTTTTATACGTATGTATTTCAGTAAATACAAATACGGTTATATGTTACATAACAAAAGCGTGTAAAAGTAAACACTCAAATTTTTTTTTACAACTATCTTGTTTAATATGTGACATGTTTATAAGCATCATTTACTTTCTATAGCTGGTGTGTTATTACCTACATCAGCAACACAACAATGGCCTAAGCTACAGTGGTGACATCTTAAGGACGTTTAAGCATGTATGCATCATCATTTAATTAATTTTCTCTACAAGGTACATAAGTCATATTTCATAGGTGACTTGTGTGCATTATCTTTTAATACATTTTATATTGACTGGAGGTGTCATTATTTTATGAATTTGATAAAACAAAGTATATCATATCAATCAGTAGTCAATTGCAATTCTATCATATTATATCTGAAGTGCTATAACAGTGGCGTATTTCATAATTATCAGACATGCGTACATTAGGATTTGATTAATGTTCTATACTTGGGGGTGTATGTGGTGGAGGAACACAGCATGCAATTTTCACTGCATCATCCATCGACAGAGCTTGTCATCAAAAGACGTCTCAGAGTTTCTCTGACGTGATGCAAGTAGTCATTACAACTGTTAACTACATCAAGGCTAGATCATTGAATTCCCTCCCGTTTGTTCAAGCAGTTGTGTGTTACTGAAAATAGTGAAAGCTGACCCACAGTGTGGGACTGTGGCAAACTGAGTTGGCAGTAGGGCTGAAGCTTGGGTCAAGAGAACCGGGAGGTACCTGCGTTAATCCGGTCCCTGACCTTACATAGTGTGTGAGGTCAGTAATGTTCCTCACATAGTGTGTGAGGTCAGGGTTCCACACCCTGAGCCCGCCTTAATGACCGCATATTAAAAAAAAAGATGACCGCGCTAATCCCCGGACCCAACCAGTAGTTTTCCCATGACACCTGACCTACTATAGCGGCTGTGACCCTTGCTAAAACATTTGCGACCCCATGAGCTCCCTACGACCCTTTGTGATGATGCTTGCGACCCCGGGTTTGGGAACCACTGCTCTAGCGTGTGTAGGCAGTGACCTCCAGGGATGGGATGGCAGGCCCTGGAGGTTCACTTGAGGGCTGTGATGGTTGGCCCTCGCCCGTGGTGGCGCAGACAGGATTTTTAATATAGTGACGCCTGTGATGACGCCCCATGCAATACCCGGGCCTGAGATGTGTATCAGCCACTCTGCATGTACACTGTATTGTTAGGCTGACGAGGAGGAAGAAGCCGATGAATTCTTCCATTGGCGAGCCGTGCTATCTATTTGCAAGCTTCTACTTATATAATATATTTCTATTAAGTAAAATAACATCATGAATGGGTATTTTCAAATATAATTGCCATTATTTTTCAAATAAAATTACCTTAGGAATAAAAATTAGGTTTATAACGCCAAAAATCAGTATATTCTTATGTATACATCAAGAGACCCCGATTGTGAAAAAACGCTCAAAGCTCAGCAAAGGTCAGCATGAAGAAATGCGTTATTTATGTACAGAATGACCTAAAATAAAACCACCTTTAAAAAAACTTAATACCCCGAAGCGACCCCCAGCTAGTGTTCTGCCGGACTACTATCCTGGGGACCACCACCTTTACTCCACATCCCTGACCACCATTTCCTTCCCTTTCTCCCATAATACCCCTTTCCTTTCCATTTTTCTCTTCTCCCATCTCCCCATCATCTGTCCCACTGTCTTATGTCTTCTGTGTATCTCCTCTTCTCTTCTCTCCTACACTTGTCAACCTTTCCTCCCTTCTCTTTACTTCGACCTTCCTCATGTGTCTCTCTTTCTCTCTCTTCCCTCCCCTTCTCTCCCCTCCCCTCTACTCCCTTCCCTTCCCTTCCCTTCCCTTCCCTTCCCTTCCTACCCCTCCCCTACCCTTCCCTTCCCTTCCCAACCCTTCCCTCCCTACCCTACCCTTCCCTCCCTCCCCTCCCTTCCCTTCCCTTCCCCTTCCCTTCCCTTCCCTTCCTCCTTCCCTTCCTCCCTCCCTTCCCTTACCTTCCCTTCTTCCTTCCCTTCCTTCCCTTCCCTTCCTCCTTCCCTTCCCTTCCTTCCCTCCCTTCCCTTTCCCTTCCCTTCCCTTCCCTCCCCTCCCCTACCCTTCCCTTCCCTTCCCTTCCCTACCCTACCCTACCCTTCCCTTCCCTTCCCTCCCCTCCCCTCCCCCCTGCCTTCCCCCTCCCTTAACCCCCCCCCCTACTTTTATCCCATTACCTGTACACAACCTTTATTAGTACCTGTCCATGACCGCAACCTGTTATGTGGGATGCTTTCTCTCTTCTCTCTCTCTCTCTCTCTCTCTCTCTCTCTCCTTCTCCTCTCTCCTCTCTCTCTCTCTCCTCTCTCTCTCCTTTCTTCTCTCTCTCTCTCTCACACACCACACTGCATACACACACATATATATATATATATATATATATATATTTTTTATATATAGAGAGAGAGATGGATGAGAGAGAGAGAGAGAGAGAGAGAGAGATAAAGACAGACAGACAGAGAGAGAGAGAGGAGAGAGAGAAAAAAGAAAAAGAGAAAAAAAAGAGAGAGGAGGAGAGAGAGATAGAGAGAGAGAGAGAGAGAGAGAGAGAGAGAGAGAGAGAGAGAGAGAGAGTAAAGGCGTAGCAGCATACAATCAGTCTCGTATATAAACATAATATTACTGAATTGCTTTTCTTGTCAACGCGAAAACAAGTAAAAAAACAACAACACTGGATTCTTAACATTCTTTCTCGTGTTTCCTTTTGTCTTGTTTACTTTGCACTTTGTTTGTCATGGCATGTGTCGAGCCCTTTAACCCCTTCACGCCCAGATCTTTCCTTTGCTATATAAAATCGTCTGTTGTGAGCCATAAAATTACGAAAGGTAACTGAATATACCAAATTAGTTAGTGGACAAGGATACTAAACAGGTCATAGCTATAAAATATTGCTTTTGTTCACTAAAAATTGTCTGATGGTACCCAAATTACAATGGAAATCACGCTCTGGGCTTCAAGGGGTTAATTAAGCGATGTGATTTAGTTCTAATTTTCATCGTTATTAAAATTCGTATCAATAAGTGTGGTGTAAATTGTCATCATCATTGTCATTGTCATCATTTGCATCATTATTTTTGGGCAGATGTTGGTGCCTAGTGTGTGTGTGTGTGTGTGTGTGTGTTTGTGTGTGTGGGTGTGGGTGTGGGTGTGGGTGTGGGTGTGTGTGTGTGGTGTGGGTGGGTGTGTGTTTGTGTGTGTGTGTGTGGTGTGTGTGGGTGTGTGTGTGTGTGTGGGTGTGGGTGTGTGGGTGTTGGTGCCTAGTGTGTGTGTGTGGGTGGGTGTGGGTGTTTGTGTGTATGTGTAGTGGTATGTGTGGGTGTGGTGTGTGTGTGTGTGTGTGCGTGTGTGTGTGTGTGTGTGTGTGTGCGTGTGTGTATGTGTGTGTGGGTGTGGGTGTGGGTGTGGGTGTATGTGCGAGAGAGAGAGAGAGAGAGAGAGAGAGAGAGAGAGAGAGAGAGAGAGAGAGAGAGAGAGAGAGAGAGAGAAGTTTACATAGAGAAAGAATATATTTCAATTTTATTTTAGGTGTAGGTATGGAGGAGTAAGATTATGTGTTTGCAGGTGTGTTTACATATCTGTGTGCGTGTGCGTGTGTGTGTATTGGGTTGAGCTTATGGCGAGGGGAGAGGCAGTGTGTGTGTGTGTGTGTGTGTGTGTGTGTGTGTGTGTGTGTGTGTGTGTGTGTGTGTGTGTGTGTGTGTTCAATCCTCTATACTCAGGTGAAATTTAATAATATATGCATTCAGAAAAGTAATATTTAGACAGAAAAAATATGCTTCCTCCACAGATTCCTAGTTTGGGTAAATCGTCTTGGGGAGAAAATATCAAATGTAAACTTAAGAATCTACCGAATAATAAAGTTTTACCTGAAAATCAAAACGTCATCGCTGAATTTAAAGTTTATTGAAAAAAGAGATCTATAGACTTACCTTTATATTTCATGGCTGTATTATTATTATTATTATTATATTATTATTATTATTATTATTATTATTAGTAGTAGTAGTAGTAGTAGTAGTAGTAGTAGTTGTAGTAGTAGTAGCAATAGTTGTAGTAGTAGTAGCAATAGTTGTAGTAGTAGTTGTTGTAATAGTAACAGCAATAGTAGTAGTAGTAGTAGCAATAGTTGTAGTAGTAGCAGCAAAAGTATCAGTAGTAGTAGCAATAGTATCAGTAGTAGTAGTAGCAATAGTTGTAGTAGTAGCAGCAATAGTATCAGTAGTAGCAGCAATAGTTGTAGTAGTAGCAGCAATAGTATCAGTAATAGTAGCAATAGCTGTAGTAGTAGTAGCAATATTTGTAGTAGTAGTAGTAGTTGTTGTAATAGTAACAGCAATAGTAGTAGTAGTAGTAGCAATAGTATCAGTAGTAGTAGCAATAGTATCAGTAGTAGTAGCAATAGTAGTAGTAGTAGCAATAGTTGTAGTAGTAGTAGCAATAGTTGTAGTAGTAGCAGCAATAGTATCAGTAGTAGTAGCAATAGTTGTAGTAGTAGTAGCAATAGTTGTAGTAGTAGCAGCAATAGTATCAGTAGTAGTAGCAATAGTTGTAGTAGTAGTAGCAATAGTTGTAGTAGTAGTAGCAATAGTTGTAGTAGTAGTTGTTGTTGTAGTAGTTTTGTTGTTGTTGAAGTGTGTGCATACGTAATATATTTTTCAAAGAATTACTCATCGAAAGAGCTTAAATTAAACTTATCATGCGTAACTCTAGGTATAGAACTGCGTTGCCAATTACGTCAAGGTAAAGATGTAAATTTATAAAGTTTTTGAATTTCTGGGAATTAATATTTTACCGTCATTCAAAACGGAAGATTTGATGAATGCACCGTAACTGTTGAAAAGTCTTAATATATGTACTTAAGTCTTAAAATCATGTTGAAATGTGTGAAGAAATGTTGTCAATTGATTATTTATTTTGAAAAGTGTACAAGCATTTACTCGGAAATATTAATGTTGAAAATTATATATATTTTACATACTATTATATACTGATTTACCGGGTTTGTTTTTCTCCTTTCGTTCTTGTTTCTTTGATAATTTTTGGTTTTGTTGTGTTTGGAGCAGGGATTTCCGCGTCTCAGGATTTATGCTTCGTAAGATTAATTTTCTTGCGAATTCATGTATGACTATATGTATATGACTATTCACTTATTTATACGTATCTACAATTTTCTCAGCATTTCATTTATTGTTTTTATTTATTTGAATTTATAACTTGTTTGCATGTATTTCCATTTTCGATGTCTTCTTTCTTTAACTCTTTGCCTCTTATTTTCTATATTTGTTTTACGTGATGGGATTAGCAGTCTACTTAGGATGATTGGATGGTACTCTCTCTCTCTCTCTCTCTCTCTCTCTCTCTCTCTCTCTCTCTCTCTCTCTCTCTCTCTCTCTCTCTCTCTCTCTCTCTCTCTCTCTCTCTCTCTCTCTCTCTCTCTCTCTCTCTCTCTCAAACAAACACACTCACAAACAAACACACATAAATAAAGCCGTGTTTTTGTCGTCCAAGCACCGTCTTGGATACGAAGACCGTTTTTTGTCGCAATTGAAAAAGGATTGGTTTCTGCGACAAAAACACAACAAGCTTGGTAGGAGCCGAAATAATATAATCAATGCAAAACAATGCAAACAATATCACAAAGTAGTATAACACACATTTCAGCAAGTGTTATTGGAGTGGTCTTCGTAATCCAAGACGGTGCTTGGACGACAAAAACACGGCTTGTATTGATGTGTGTTTGTTTGTGAGTGTGTTTGAGGAGAGAGAGAGAGAGAGAGAGAGAGAGAAGAGAGAGAGAGAGAGAGAGAGAGAGAGAGGACAGTAGCAACACAAGTAATGAGGTATGACAGGAGAATAATCAGGGGGTTAGGAGGGGGTAATGGGCCAGGTAGGAGGGGTGCCTTACCTGTGCTCACGGCGGCACCTCATCACCCCCACAACGGCACAGGTGTGTTTACAGACCTCACACGCAGGTATTGTCTTCCACCGGGAGGGAAGGGGAAGGTGGCAGGATGGGATGGGAGGAAGGGATGGAGGGAAGGGATCAAGGGAAGAAAAGGGAGCGAGAGGAGGCAGGAATGGGAAGGAGGAATGAATGATGAATAGAGTGAAGGAAGGGTACGTTTAGTGGAAGAATATTAACGAAACGGAAGGAGAAGAGAGAGAGAGGAGAGAGAGAGAGAGAGAGAGCGAGAGAGAGAGAGAGAGAGAGAGAGAGAGAGAGAGAGAGAGAGAGAGAGAGAGAGAGTACTTGAAAACGAAAGGGAAGGAGGTAGAAGGGACAGAGGAAGGTAAGATAGAGGAAAAAAGGAAGGGAGGGAAAC
>JACEEZ010023610.1:69134-71634 GCA_016584305.1 Chionoecetes opilio
AAACTTATTAATTCATCATGATGTATATTTCATTCTATGATGTACCAATAACTTTATAACCAGTTGGAGCCCTACTCACGTATTCATAGATAGTATTATTATATGATGTATATGCTTTTAGACTTAAAAACTTTGAACCATTGTGGCATACCACGTATTCATATAGATATTGTGTATAAGTGTGTGAGAATTGTGTCAATGCTTTTGTGAGGTCACAAAAAACTGTTATTTGTAGCATTTTATTGTCCAGTGCATTGTAAATGTTCTGACAGATATGGTAGACTGCTAATTCAGTGGAAAACTGGGGACGGAATCCATGTTGAGTTGGAGTTAAAATTGAGTGTTTTGAGAGGTAACCCATTAATCTCATTACCTTACTTTTTCAAAAACTTTACTAAAGCTTGGCAATATTGAAATTGTCTATAATTTTGCATTAAAGAATTGTCACCTTTCTTGAAAAAAGGGACAATTCGAGCAATTTTCATTCGATCTGGAAAGGTACCCTCTTGAAATGATTTATTTATAATGAATACTAGAAATGGTGAAATTATTTCAGAGCATTCTTTTATTATTTTCATATTTATTTCATCATGGCCAGGAGATGTAACTTTCATATTTGCAATTACTGTTTTTATTTCAGCTGGTGTTGTAGGTCTTAAATAAAAAGAAAAAGGGAGTGGTTCTGGAAGATATATGTTAAATGGCTCTTGTGTATCTTGAATGTTATTAGCAAGTGTGCTACCTATACTGCTGAAATGATTATTAAATGACCTAGCCACATTTTGATTATCAGTGATTGTATCGCCATTGACAAGAAAAGAAGGTGATATCCTAGTTTTATTTTTACCCAGTAGGTTGTTGATTATGTCCCATATTTTTTTAGGTAAGAGAGAGAGAGAGAGAGAGAGAGAGAGAGAGAGAGAGAGAGAGATGAGCGAGAGAGAGCGAAAGAGAGAGAGAGAGAGAGAGAGAGAGAGAGAGAGAGAGAGAGGGAGAGAGAGGAGAGAGAGAGAGAGAGAGAGAGAGAGAACGAGGAGAGAGAGAGAGAGAGAGAAGAACAAAAAAAAGGGTAAAGTGTATCGTTTCTCCTTCCTCCTTTATCACTTTTCTCGTGTGTGTGTGTGTGTGTGTGTGTGTGTCTTTTCATTATGGTGATGGATAGTGGTACGCATAATGATGATGGTGGTGGTGATAGTGATGAGGGATGAGACGTGTGTGTGTGTGTGTGTATGTGTGTGTACTGTGTGTGTGCGTGTTTTGTTATGTGTGTGTTGGTGCAGGAGTTGTTGCAATACTACTACTACTACTACTACTACTACTACTACTACTTACTACTACTACTACTACTACTACTACTACTACTGTTACCACCACCATCACTACTACTACTACTACTACTACTACTACTACTACTACTACTACTACTACTACTACTACTACTACTACTACTACTGTTACCACCACCATCACTACTACTACTACTACTACTACTACTACTACTACTACTACTACTACTACTACTACTACTACTACGTTACCACCACCATCACTACTACTACTACTACTACTACTACTACTACTTACTACTACTACTACTACTACTACTACTATACTACTACTGTTACCACCACCATCACTACTACTACTACTACTACTACTACTACTACTACTACTACTACTACTACTACTATTACTACTACTACTATTACTACTACTACTATTACTACTACTACTACTACTACTACTACTGTTACCACCACCATCACTACTACTACTACTACTACTACTACTACTACTACTACTACTACTACTACTACTACTACTACTAGAACGATCACATATATCTATCACAAGAATTTGCCTTAATAATTTCCACCTCTATTTACCTCTCGTCCCTCCCCCTCCTCTCCCTTCCCTTCCTATACTCCCCTCACCCCTACACCCCTTCCCTCCCCTCTCCCCTTCCCCTTCCCCTCCTCACCCCTATCCCCCTTCCTTACCCTCTCCCCTTCCCCCCTTCCCTCCCCTCACCCCTTCCCCTCTATCTCACCACCCACTCACTTGCCTTGCTCTATAATCTTACCTGCTTACCTGCTCTTACCTGCTTGCCTGTTCTTACCTGCTTATCTGCTTACCTGCTTGCCTGCTCTTACCTGCTTATCTGCTTACCTGCTTACCTGCGCTTACCTGCTTGCCTGTTTACCTGCTTGCCTGCTTACCTGCTTGCCTGCTCTTACCTGCTTGCCTGTTTACCTGCTTGCCTGTTTACCTGCTTGCCTGATTGCCTGCTTGCCTGCTCTTACCTGCTTGCCTGCTTGCCTGACTCCTGCCTGCTTGCCTGCTCTTGCCTGCTTACCTGCTCTTACCTGCTTGCCTGCTCTTACCTGCTTGCCTGTTTACCTGCTTGCCTGCTCTTGCCTTCTTACCTGCTTACCTGCTCTTACCTGCTTGCCTGCTCTTGCCTGCTTGCCTGCTCAACTTGCCCCATTGCCTTATATCT
>JACEEZ010023610.1:76634-84134 GCA_016584305.1 Chionoecetes opilio
ACTCAAATCTAATTATGTAAATTATACTAGAAGAACCTACCTCAATAACCTCAAATTCCCTAAAATAAAGTAAAATAAACCTTAACTAACCTAGAATAACCAAAAATAAACCTCAAATAACCTAAAATAAAATAAAATAAACCTTAAATACCCTAGAATAACCAAAAATAAACCTCAAATAACCTAAACCAATTAAGGGAGGGGAAGAGGGCGTTGGAGAAGGATGGGTAGTAAGGAGAGGGGGGGGGGGGGGGGTATTTATTCACTTAGCGTTTGGAGATGAGCTTTCCTCCTCGCCCCCTTCCTACCAATTTCTTACCTAAATGTTCTTAAACCAAAAAAAACTCAAATAACCTCAAATTCCCTAAAATAAAGTAAAATAAACCTTAAATAACTTAGAATAACCAAAAATAAACCTCAAATAACCTCAAATTCCTTAAAATAAAGTAAAATAAACCTAAAATAACCAAAAATAAACCTCAAATAACCTCAAATTCCCTAAAATAAAGTAAAATAAACCTTAAATAACTTAGAATAAACCTAAAATAACCTAAAATTCCCTAAAATAAAGTAAAATAAACCTTAAATGACCAAAAATAAACCTCAAATAACCTCAAATTCCCTAAAATAAAGTAAAATAAACCTTAACTAACCTAGAATAACCAAAAATAAACCTCAAATAACCTCAAATTCCCTAAAATAAACCGTAAATAACCAAAAATAAACCTCAAATAGCCTCAAATTCCCTAAAATAAAGTAAAATAAACCTTAAATAACCAAAAATAAACCTCAAATAACCTCAAATTCCCTAAAATAAAGTAAAATAAACCTTAACTAACCTAGAATAACCAAAAATAAACCTCAAATAACCTCAAATTCCCTAAAATAAAGTAAAATAAACCTTAAATAACCAAAAATAAACCTCAAATAGCCTCAAATTCCCTAAAATAAAGTAAAATAAACCTTAAATAACCTAGAATAACCAAAAATAAACCTCAAATAACCTAAACCAATTAAGGGCTGGGGAAGAGGGCGTTGGGGAAGGATGGGTAGTAAGGAGAGGGGGGAGGGGGTATTTATTCACTTATAGCGTTGGGAGATGAGCTTTCCCTCCTCGCCCCCTTCTTACCCATCCCTTACCTAAATGTTCTTAAACCAAAAATTTACCTCAAATAACCTCAAATAAAGTAAAATAAACCTTAACTAACCAAAAATAAACCTCAAATAACCTCAAATTCCCTAAAATAAAGTAAAATAAACTTAAATAACCTAGAATAACCAAAAATAAACCTCAAAAACAAATAAAAAACCAAGCAACCTTCACCTAAAATAAACAAGTAAAAATAAAACCTTAAATAACCTAGAATAACCAAAAATAAACCTCAAAGAACCTAAAATAAAGTAAAATAACCCTTAAATAACCTAGAATAACCAAAAATAAACCTCAAATAACCTCAAATTCCCTAAAATAAAGTAAAATAAACCTTAAATAACCTAAAATAACCAAAAATAAACCTCAAATTCCTAAAACAAAGTAAATAAACCAAAAATAACCTAGAATAACCAAAAATAAACCTCAAATAACCTCAAATTCCCTAAAAAAACTAATACTAACCTAGAATAACCAAAAATAAACCTCAAATAACCTCAAATAACCTAAACCAATTAAGGGTGGGGAAGATGGGTGTTAGGGAAGAGGGGGGGTAGTAGGAGAGGGGGGGGGGTAGGGGTATTTATTCACTTATAGCGTTGGGAGAGGAGCTTTCCCCCTCGCCTCTTACCTTCCCTTACCTAAAAAAAATATATTCCAGAGGGGAAGGGGGGGGGGGAGGGGTAAGAAAAAGGGGCGTAGCTTTTCTCATGGTACATTTAACTTGTCTTTCTCATCTCCCCCTTTTTTCTTTTTCTTTCTCGCTCCATTTCCCCCCGTCACCTCGTATCCTCCTCCCGCCTACATGCAGAAGTGTACCCACGTTTTTTCACGTTCAGGACAAGGGTAATTGTGTGCGTAATTGGATTAGCAACAGGAGGAGGAGGACGAGTGCAGTGAAGGCTGTATTCATGCATGTGAACGTATGTGTGGGTGTGTATTCATCTAGTTGTATTTTACAGGGCCTGAGCTACACTCGTATGGCCCCGTCTCCATATGTACATTTTATCATTCATCCTTAGTGCTTAGTGTTGGGGGAAGCCACCACCCCGGGAGGCGGGTCACAAACCCCCGGCTAACACCCGGTACCCATTCACTGCTGGCTGAACAAGGGCTCGGGTTTTAAGAAGATCACCCACCTCTTTCCGCTCCGCCCGGGGATCGAACCCGGGACTTCTCGGTTGTGAACCGAGCGTGCGAACCACTACACTACCTACGTGTGTGTGTGTGTGTGTGTGTGTTTGTGTGTGTGTGTAGGTGGGGGGGGATGTACATATACACAGCTTGGACACGTGAAGGCGGAAAAAAACGAAAAACGAAATATAGGCATGAGTGTAATATGTTTTTAAAAGGCGTATATACAGAGAGAGAGAGAGAGAGAGAGAGAGAGAGAGAGAGAGAGAGAGAGAGAGAGAGAGAGAGAGAGAGAGAGAGAGAGAGTACCATCCAATCATCCTAAGTAGACTGCTAATCCCATCACGTAAAACAAATATAGAAAATAAGAGGCAAAGAGTTAAGGAAAGAAGACATCGAAATGTAAATACATGCAAACAAGTTATAAATTCAAATCAATAAAAACAATAAATGAAATGCTGAAAAAATTGTAAAGATACGTATAAATAAGTGAATAGTGTAACGCATGTAATATAACATTTAAACATGAAGGAAGTAACGAAGGGAAAAAAAGACTTACCGATATATATACATACATAAAATCACATATTTAGAAAGAGAGACTAGAAAATATAGTAGAAAAAAAGACTTAGAGATATATAAACAGCTACATAAAATGATAATCACATATTTAGAAAGAGAGAAATAACTGACTAGAAAAAATAGTAGAAAAAAGTTAGTTATATAAACATACATAAAATCGCATATTTAGAAAGAGAAAAATAACTGACTAAAATAAATAGTAGAAAAAAGTCTTAGGAATATTCAGACATACTTAAAATCACATATTTAGAAAAGGGAAAAATGACTAGGAAAAATAGGGAAAAATTGACTCGAAAAAATAGGGAAAAATTGACTAGAAAAAATAGGGAAAAATTGACTAGAAAAAATAGGGAAAATTTGACTAGAAAATATAGGGAAAATTGACTAGGAAAAATAGGGAAAAATAGACTAGAAAAAATAGGGGTAAATTGACTTGGAAAAATAGGGAAAAATTGACTAGAAAAAATAGGGGAAAATTGACTAGGAAAAATGGACTAGGAAAAATAGGGAAAAATAGACTAGGAAAAATAGGGGAAAATTGACTAGGGAAAATAGGGAAAAATAGACTAGGAAAAATAGGGAAAAATTGACTAGAAAAAATAGGGGAAAATTGACTAGGAAAAATGGACTAGGAAAAATAGGGAAAAATAGACTAGGAAAAATAGGGGAAAATTGACTAGGAAAAATTGACTAGGAAAAATAGGGAAAAATTGACTAGGAAAAATAGGGAAAAATTGACTTAGAAACAATAGATTAAAAAGACTTCGATAAATAACAGACTAGAAAAAATAGTAATATACGTAGATACAAATATACTGAAATCACCATAAAAAAAAATAAGCAAGGAAGTTGGCAGGAAAAATCAACAAAGCTACAAAGTTACAAACACATTAATAAATCCTTGAATAGTGTTCTGTCTAGACTACCAAAAATGAATATGGGAATTACTTTTTTTTTTTTTTTTTTTTTTTTTTTTTTTTTTTTTTATAAGTTCACCTCCCGCCGTCAATGGGCAACCTTGTCTGTCAAAGAAAACGGGGTTACCTCTTTGACTTCCTGCTGCTTGGAATGTGTGTGTGTGTGTGTGTGTGTGTGTGTGTGTGTGTGTGGGTGTGTGTGTGTGGGTGTGTGTGGGTGTGTGGGTGAGTGTGTGTGAGTGTGAGTGTGTGGGAGTGTGTGTGGGTGTGGGTGTGTGGGAGTGTGAGTGTGTGTGTGTGTGTGTGTGTGGGTGTGTGTGTGTGTGTGTTTGTGTTTTTGTATGAGTGTGTGTGTTGATATTCCAGGTTACTTACACACACACACACACACACACACATGCACACTATACACACACACACACACACACACACACACACTCACACACACACACACACACACACACACACACACACATACATACATTATACACACACATACGCACACACATACACACACACTATACACATATACTGTAAACCACTTAATCCATAATAATAATAACAATAATAACAATAATGATAAAAATAGTAATAGTAATAATAATTGTAATAAAACTAATAATGACAATTGTATCAAAGAAAGTGAAGATTCCGCATAATGTTACCGAAAAAAAGAAGCTTAAACAACTTACAAAAAAATAACCCTGTTGTCATGGCTAAATAAATAAATAAAGGGAAAAAAACAAGATCATAAACAAGATGCATAAATATAAACAGCAACAGAACCATTACTATAGAAAAATATAAGTGTACATTTTTTTTTACAATAAAGAGAAGTAAAAGATAATAGTATATAAGTAAATAGATAGTAGTATATAAGTAAAAGATAATAGTATATAAGTAAATAGATAGTAGTATATAAGTAAATAGATAGTAGTATATAAGTAAATAGATAGTAGTATATAAGTAAATAGATGATAGTATATAAGTAAATAGATAATAGTATATAAGTAAATAGATAATAGTATATAAGTAAATAGATAATAGTATATAAGTAAATAGATAGTAGTATATAAGTAAATAGATGATAGTATATAAGTAAATAGATAATAGTATATAAGTAAATAGATAATATTATATAAGTAAATAGATAGTAGTATATAAGTAAATAGATAATAGTATATAATAATAATATAGTATATAAGTAATAGATAGTATATAGTAAATAGATAGTATAATAGAAATAGTATAGTATATAAGTAAATAGATAGTAGTATATAAGTAAATAGATAATAGTATATAAGTAAATAGATAATAGTATATAAGTAAATATAATAGTAGTATAAATAAATAGAAATAGTATATAAGTAAATAGATAGTAGTATATAAGTAAATAGATATAGTATATAAGTAAATAGATAGTAGTTATAAGTAATAGATAATAGTATATAAGTATAATAGATTAGTAGTATATAAGTAAATAGATAATAGTATATATAATAAATAGTATAATAGTATATAAGTATAAAATAGATATAGTATATAAGTAAATAGATAATAGTATATAAGTAAATAGATATAGTATATAAGTAAATAGATAATAGTATATAAGTAAATAGATAATAGTATATAAGTAAATAGATAATAGTATATAAGTAAATAGATAATAGTATATAATAAATAGATAAGTAGATATATATAAGTAAATAGATATAGTATATAAGTAAATAGATATAGTATATAAGTAAATAGATATAGTATATAGTAAATAGATATAGTATATAAGTAAATAGATATAGTATAAGTAAATAGATGATAGTATATAAGTAAATAGATAATAGTATATAAGTAAATAGTAATAGTATATAAGTAAATAGATATAGTATATAAGTAATAATAATAGTATATAAGTAAATAGATAATAGTATATAAGTAATAAAAAGTATATAAGTAAATAGATAATAGTATATAAGTAAATAGATAATAGTATATAAGTAAATAGATTAATAGTAATAATAATATAAAATAGATAATAGTATATAAGTAAATAGATAATAGTATATAAGTAAATAGATAATAGTATATAAGTAAATAGATAATAGTATATAAGTAAATAGATAATAGTATATAAGTAAATAGATAATAGTATATAAGTAAATAGATAATAGTATATAAGTAAATAGATAATAGTATATAAATAAATAGATAATAGTATATAAGTAAATAGATAATAGTATATAAGTAATAGATAATGATAAAGTTAATAGATAGTATATAAGTAGATAGATAATAGATAGATAAAGTAATAGATAGTATATAGATGAAATGAGAATTAAGATGATTAAAGATAGATTGAGATAACAGATGAAGAGCAGCGAATGAAGAAATGAAAATGAGAGAGATGGAGAAGAGAAGGTCAGGATGAAGAGAAGAGGAGAGAAGAGGAGAGAGAGAGAGAAGAGAGAGAAGAGAGAGGAGAGAGAGAGAGAGAGAGAAGAGAGAGATCAGAAAATATTTATTCCACCAAAATGTACCCTAATTTATCAAGCTTAACCTTATTATGTGACATGATCCAGTTGTCCTCCTCCTCCTCCTCCTCCTCCTTCTCTTCCTCTTCCTCTTCCTCTTCCTCTTCCTCTTCCTCCTCCTCCTCCTCCTCCTCCTCCTCCTCTTCCTCTTCCTCTTCCTATTCCTCCTCCTCCTCCTCCTCCTCCTCCTCCTCCTCCTCCTCCTCCTCCTCCTCCTCCTCCTCCTCCTCCTCCTCCTCCTCCTCCTCTTCCTCTTCACCTTTAAACACGGATGAATGCATTTGTGTACACATACGCGTGTGTTTTTATTAAGGAGTAAGACACGCATGGCTTTTATTATTATGTGTGTGTGTGTGTGTGTGTTGTGTGTGTGTGTGTGTGTGTGTGTGTGAAAGTATTCTTGCCTGTTTCTTTAGTGTCAGCTTGATGGGTTTACCTAGTTGTGTTTACCTACAGTATAGTTGTGTTTACCTACAGTATAGTTGTGTTTACCTACAGTATAGTTGTGTTTACCTACAGTATAGTTGTGTTTACCTACAGTATAGTTGTGTTTACCTACAGTATAGTTGTGTTTACCTACAGTATAGTTGTGTTTACCTACAGTATAGTAGTGTTTTACAGGGCCTGAGCTACACTGGTGGGGTCTTTTCTCCGTATCTACATTTATCCAGTCTTTCCTTCAATTGGTGGACATTATGTGCCGATATCACCTCATTTAGTCCATTGCAAACTTCTACATTGCTATGAGGGAAGCTGTTCTTCTTTATGTTGTTCAGGCATCTCACTTTTCCTGATTTTGTTGTATGTCCTCTTGTGTATCGACCTCCTCTTGTGTTTCTGAGTCAGTAGTCTCTCATTGTCTGTTTCTTCCATCTTATGCGTGTGTGTGTGTGTGTGTGTGTGTGTGTGTGTGTGTGTGTGTGTGTGTGTGTGTGTGTGTCTGCGTTTGTGTGTGTGTGTGTGTGTGTGTCTGTGGTGTGTGTATTCGTGCATATTTCATTAGTGCCTGCTTGATTGATTGTGTATGTGTGTGTGTGTGTGTGTGTGTGTGTGTGTGTGTGTGTGTGTGTGTGTGTGTGTGTGTGTGTGTGTGTGGTGTGTATTCGTGCCTGTTTCATTAGTGTCAGCTTGATGTGTGTGTGTGTGTATGACAGTGTTTGTGTGTGTGCATTCACCCACCCACCCGCCC
>JACEEZ010023610.1:86634-96634 GCA_016584305.1 Chionoecetes opilio
GAGAGAGAGAGAGAGAGAGAGAGAGAGATAGAGAGATGAGCATGAGAGGAGAGAGAGAAGATAGAAGAGAGAGAGAGGAGAGAGAGAGAGAGAGAGAGAGAGAGAGAGAGAGAGAGAGAGAGAGAGAGAGAGAGAGAGAGAGAGTTAAGTGGTTCTGACCTAGCAAGGGATAAAGGGAAGGGAACACTCCGTCACCTCTTTTATGTGTACTTTATATCACTTCTTGATCTCCTCCTTAATATACTCCTTGTTTTTCTATCTACATCCTCCTTTTCCTCCTTCCCCTCCTTCCCCTCTTCCCCTCTTCCTCCCCCTCCCTCCTCCTCCTCCTCCTCTCCTCTCACCATCACCTCTTTTATGTGTGTACTTTATATCCTCTTTATCTCTGTCTTTATCTCTTCATATCCCTTTTTTCTTCTTCTTCTCCCCTCTACTTCCTCCTTCCCCTCCTTCCCCTCTTCCTCCTCCTACTCCTTCGTTTTATATATTTTGATTTCTCTGTTAATTATTTTTTCTCTCTGCCACTTCTTCTTTGATGTGTAGTTCATAATACTTCTTGATCTCCTTCCTTCCCTTCTTTCTGCTCCTCCTCCTCCTCCTCCTCCTCCTCCTCCTCCTCCTCCTTTTAGCATTTTTTAATTTCTCTGATCCTTATTCTATACAGCAGTGGCTCTTAACCTTTACAGAGGCGCCGAACCCTAACGAAAACCTCCGCACCTATGCCGAACCACTCAAACGTGGGAAGAAAAAAAAATGAATACGCAAATGAAAGAAAAATTGCGTTAAAATTCAAGAGTATATTTGCATATTAAGAAAAATATATTTGATTGCAATTAATATGAAAATTAAAGAACAATTACCTCAAAACATTTCATGCATTATATTTGGATAATAATAAGAATACATTTCTTTTAAATTTATACAAAATGTAAGAAAAATTGCTTCCAAATTCAAGAGTATATTTGGATAACAGGAAGAATAAATTCCATTTTATTTGTTACAAAAATGAAAAATAAAATGCTTCAAAATTGAAGTGCATATTTGGCTAATAATAAGAATAATATAATTTTGATGAAAGAAAAAAAATTTACTTCTAAATTCAGGAGTATATTTGGCTAATAATAAGAATAAAGGACTCGGAAGGGAGAGAGATGGGCGAACACACACACACACCTTGACTCCACCGCGCTACTTGAAGTTATGTTAATTTTTGCGTAAAATTTATTCTGGTTAATAATCGGGCATTACAATAATAGAAAAATTGCAGTGTGTTTCGGAGGGCCTCCGCCGAACCCCTGGGACTGGCTCACCGAACCCCTGGGGCTCGATCGAACCCAGGTTAAGAACCACTGCTATACAGCCTTTCCTTTCTTTAGTACATTTTCAAGGTTTATGGAGAGACCTAACTACCTATAAATCTCTTTAGTATCTTCCTCTCTCTCTCTCTCTCTCTCTCTCTCTCTCTCTCTCTCTCTCTCTCTCTCTCTCTCTCTCTCTCTCTCTCTCTCTCTCTCTCTCTCTCTCTCTCTCTCTCTCTCTCTCTCTCTCTCTCTCTCTCTCTCTCTCTCTCTCTCTCTTTTTATATGGAGGAAAAGGTGGTCAAGGACTGCATAAATATATAGAAAAAACTAACAAGAATAAAAAAATGAGTACCGTATTCATGAACCGTCCAAAACAGCATGAAAACACATCAGTGCCTCCTAAACAAGGGCGGTGGATGCCATTATAAAACAGTGACCTTGCCTGAAATTGGGTGTTGTGTTTAATTAAGGGTGTGAAAGGTGTGTTAGTATTCCTTTGCGGTAGTATTTAGGTCTGTTGTTAGAAGGGTTGGGGAATAAATGAGAGAGAAAAAAATGCTCCAGAATTGGCTACTTTATTTTTACTATTATTATTTTGGTTCTTTGCGTATGTATGGTTTGGAAGGCGTGTTAGTATTCCTCTGCTGTAGTATTTAGATCTGTTGTTAGAAGAGTTAGGGAATACATGAGAGAATTTTTTTTCCAGAATTGACTACCTACCTTATTTTTATTATTATTATTTTGGGTCTTTGCGTATGTATGGTTTGAAAGGCGTGTTAGTATTCCTCTACTGTAGTATTTAGGTCTGTTGTTAGAAGGGTTAGGGAATATATGAAAAAAAATAATGTTCCGGAATTGAGTACTTTATTTTTATTATTATTATTTTGGTTCTTTGCGTATGTATGGTTTGAAAGGCGTGTTAGTATTCCTCTGCTGTAGAAAAGAAAAGTGTGAGGCTACAACAACCTTACCTAGAGGAGGAAGAGGATAGATATAGTGGGGGAGTATTTGTTCGGAGAGGGGAATGTGGAAGAAACAAAAAGAACAATCAACAGTTTTTGGATGACCAGAGAAAATAAGAAGAAAGAAAAAGAAAGAAACTAATAAGATAGAATAAGATAAAGACCAACTAATTAAAACCAGGAGTCAGCGAAAGAAACACGTCAGGGTGCCGTTGAAAAAGGCCTGACTCCCGACCCACAACTGAACTGAACTGAACTGAACTGTAGTATTTATGTTGTAAGAAGGGTTAGAAAATATAGAAAGAAAAGAATATTGTTGAAGAATTGACTATTTTTTAAATTTCTTTTTAACGTAGTGGTTTTTTTTTTTTTTTTTTTTTTTTTTTTTTATTTTTTTTTTTTTTTTTTTTTTTTTTTTTCTTTTTTTTTTTTTTGTTTTTTTTTTTTTATGTTTTTTATTAATTTTTTTTTTTTTACGGAGTATGTTAGTAATTTTTTTTTTTTTTTTACTAGTATGTTAGTGGTGAAAGGTGTTTAGTATGGCTCTAACTGTAGTATTAAGTAGGTTGTTAAAGGGTTCAGAATATATAAAAGATATATTTCGAAGATATATATATTATTATATATTTTTTTTTTTTTTTTTTTTTTTTTTTTTTTTTTTTTTTTTTTTTTTTTTTTTCTTTACGTAGTATGTATAGTGTGAAAGGTGTGTTAGTATTCCTCTACTGTAGTATTTAGGTATGTTGTTAGAAGGGTTAGATAATAAAGAAAAGACAAATACTGTTGGAGAATTGACTTTTTATTACTGTAGGTTGCATAGATTTTTTTTATGAAGTTTCGTGTGGTGAGGGTGCACATCAGGTGGCTCAATGGTAGAGACTTGGGTTCGAGTGTAGCATTCCCACGTTCGAACCTCACTGGATGCTTGAGTTCAATTATGACGTGGTAGCAATTTGTATGTGTAGATTGTGTAGATGGGAGTTACGTACCTTACCTATCACTATCAGTCAACCTTACCTATCACTATCAGTCAACCTTACCTATCACTATCAGTCATGCCTCCTCTCCTCCCTTCATCATTATTTGTCCATCATCATTACGATAATAGAATGATAACCCAGTGTATATCGTGGTGTGTCGTCAAGAACCAAGCATATTATTGTATTGTTGAAGGAGGGTAAGAGAGAGAGTGACAGAGAGAGAGAGAGAGAGAGAGAGAGAGAGAGAGAGAGAGAGAGAGAGAGAGTCGTTCCTCTAACCCGTTCTATCATGCATTATCTAATCTATGCACGACACTTTTTGTCAACTTCAACGGGACACATACTTTCACCTCTATCTCTGTCTGTCTGTTATGTCTCTCTCTCTCTCTCTCTCTCTCTCTCTCTCTCTCTCTCTCTCTCTCTCTCTCTCTCTCTCTCTCTCTCTCTCTGTTTCTCTCTCTCTCTCTCTGTTTCTGTCTCTTTTTTTTTCTCCTCTCTCTCTCTCTCTCTCTCTCTCCCCGTCCATCTTTTGCCTCTATCCTATCTCTTTGCCTCCTTTTCTTTGCTTTTTAGGATAATTACTTGCATTCATCATCCTTTATTGTGCGTTTATACTGTTTCTTCAGGTGTTTTTCTTTCTCTTTTTTATTCCTTTTCTTCCATACTTATTTCAAGCCCCTTTTCCTCTCGTACTACTCATGTTTTGTACCCTGCTTTCCTTGCATTGTATTTTTTTTTTTTTTTTTTTTGTCTTTGATTTTGATTTCCCTCTTCAGTAGTAGATTAAATTATAATGATAGTTTTGTTTCATGGTTTTTTTTTCCTTCGTTATCTTCATTTTATTCTTGATTTTTTTTTTTTTTTTCCTTGTTTATCTTGGTCATATTTTTTTGTCCTTGATGCTGTTCTTTTTCTTTTTACCGTTTTTTTTTTTTTTTTCTTCTACTTTCCTGCTTCTTTTGTTCCCTACACTTCCTCCTTCCTCTCTTCCTAGACCTCCTCCTCCTTCGGTTAGCATATTCTGATTTCTTGATCAATAACCATGAGGCAATAACCATCTACGTACAACTATAATGAACAAAACAAGAACAAACATCCTTGGACAAATCACTCATATATATATTAATTCCCCTTAAACACAACCACGAAACAGACACACCGTCACCCTATAATTGATTACCTTGTCCAATACGAACCTTGATCTAATTGATGGTGTCGCCTTACATAGCCAACAACACAACCTTGGACTAGTGGGGGTGTACAGACAGACACACAGACAGACAAATGTGATAGTAGTAGTAGTTAGTAGTGGTAGTAGTTTGCCTTCCCTTTTACTTAACCTTCTTCTTCTTCTTGTGACCTTTGACGCTTAGTATCGCTTCATAGGTCCTCTGCAACGTCTCCTTAACCCCTTCACGCCCAGATCTTTCCTTGGCTATATATAATGGTCTGTTGTCAAGCCATTGAATTACGAAAACTAACTGAATATACCAAGTGAGTTAGTGGATGAGGATACTAAACAGGTCATAGCTATCAACATTGCTTATAGTCACCACAAATCGTCTAATGGTACACAAATTACAATGAAAATTACGTTCTGGGACTGAAGGGTTAAGCCGCTATTACACGGGACGATTTTGCCCAGTAAGCAGCAGACTTTCGCTGAGCGTTTTGTTTCCATGAGCAAGCGGGGAACTACTCGAAGCTATTTCTGCTCAACGAAATCTCTGCTCAGGATTTCTGCTCATCGAATAAAGTGATGCATGTTATAAAATAGAAGCCATATTATTATTTATTGAAAACGTATTTTGTTCCTAAACTCTTTAAATACTGAAATATACGTGAAAACTAGTAAGTAAATTAAGACAAAATATGTCTTACATAAATTTATTAACATGTATTTATATTTTGAATTATACGATCCCTGAAAAGTATATTTACAAAAAATGTACTATTCCACGCCTGCTGGTGGACAAGTAAAAATGTACTATTCCACGCCTGCTGGTGGACAAGTAAAAATGTACTATTCCACGCCTGCTGGTGGACAAGTAAAAATGTACTATTCCACGCCTGCTGCTGGACAAGTAAAAATGTACTATTCCACGCCTGCTGGTGGACAAGTAAAAATGTACTATTCCACGCCTGCTGGTGGACAAGTAAAAATGTACTATTCCACGCCTGCTGCTGGACAAGTAAAAAATGTACTATTCCACGCCTGCTGCTGGACAAGTAAAAATGTACTATTCCACGCCTGCTGGTGGACAAGTAAAAATGTACTATTCCACGCCTGCTGCTGGACAAGTAAAACTGCACTATTCCACGCCTGCTGCTGGACAAGTAAAAATGTACTATTCCACGCCTGCTGCTGGACAAGTAAAAAATGTACTATTCCACGCCTGCTGCTGGACAAGTAAAACTGCACTATTCCACGCCTGCTGCTGGACAAGTAAAAATGTACTATTCCACGCCTGCTGGTGGACAAGTAAAAATGTACTATTCCACGCCTGCTGGTGGACAAGTAAAAATGTACTATTCCCACGCCTGCTGCTGGACAAGTAAAAAATGTACTATTCCACGCCTGCTGGGGGACAAGTAAAAAATGTACTATTCCACGCCTGCTGCTGGACAAGTAAAAAATGTACTATTCCACGCCTGCTGCTGGACAAGTAAAATGTACTATTCCACGCCTGCTGGGGGACAAGTAAAAAATGTACTATTCCACGCCTGCTGCTGGACAAGTAAAAAATGTACTATTCCACGCCTGCTGCTGGACAAGTAAAAAATGTACTATTCCACGCCTGCTGCTGGACAAGTAAAAAATGTACTATTCCACGCCTGCTGGGGGACAAGTAAAAAATGTACTATTCCACGCCTGCTGCTGGACAAGTAGAAAATGTACTATTCCACGCCTGCTGGGGGACAAGTAAAAAATGTACTATTCCACGCCTGCTGCTGGACAAGTAAAAAATGTACTATTCCACGCCTGCTGCTGGACAAGTAAAAAATGTACTATTCCACGCCTGCTGGTGGACAAGTAAAAAATGTACTATTCCACGCCTGCTGGTGGACAAGTAAAAAATGTACTATTCCACGCCTGCTGGTGGACAAGTAAAAAATGTACTATTCCACGCCTGCTGGTGGACAAGTAAAAAATGTACTATTCCACGCCTGCTGCTGGACAAGTAAAAAATGTACTATTCCACGCCTGCTGGGGGACAAGTAAAAAATGTACTATTCCACGCCTGCTGGGGGACAAGTAAAAAATGTACTATTCCACGCCTGCTGCTGGACAAGTAGAAAATGTACTATTCCACGCCTGCTGGGGGACAAGTAAAAAATGTACTATTCCACGCCTGCTGCTGGACAAGTAGAAAATGTACTATTCCACGCCTGCTGGGGGACAAGTAAAAAATGTACTATTCCACGCCTGCTGCTGGACAAGTAAAAAATGTACTATTCCACGCCTGCTGCTGGACAAGTAAAAATGTACTATTCCACGCCTGCTGGGGGACAAGTAAAAAATGTACTATTCCACGCCTGCTGGGGGACAAGTAGAAAATGTACTATTCCACGCCTGCTGCTGGACAGGTGCAGCCTTGTTGTCTTGTTGCGGCGGAAGTATCGTCACGGGTCACGGCAGCAAGGTTGGTAAAGCCTGGAGGTGCAGCGAGGCAGCGTCACAGTGTCGGGGCTACAACACCCCTGCACGCCGCTGTGTTAGTGTTGTGGATAAGATTCCGCTCAACGAAACCAACATCACCGTCTGATTATTTCGCGGAGCAGCTCACCGAAAATTTGCTCAATGGCAAAATCGTCCCCGTGTAATACCGGCTTTAGTTAACAAATTTCAAATGTGTCAACTCTTTCCTTGGCTATTTCACCTGGGATACTAAAACATTCACACCTGTAAATACCTGTCGATAAAACACCTGTACTTGATGGCACGTGGGTGGGTGTGGGGGGGGGGATATGTGCAGTGCCGTTTCTAGCCTTTTTGGGGCCCTATGCGAAAGGCTGTTTGGAGCCCTATTTTGTAAATCTATGGTGAGGGGATTCCAAGCCCTCTAAGGCGGTCCGGGGGCATGTCTTAAATATTTAAATACATCAATCTGGTGCACTTTAAGAGGAAAAGAGACTAGATTCTGAAAAAAATAGCAAATAATGGCAGCTTGAGGGCCCCTTGGTGGCTATGGGGGCCCTGTGCAACCGCGTAGTTCGCATATAGTAAGAAACGACCGTGGATATGTGCACTCATTATCTCCAGGTAGTGTCGTAGTGATGGGCGAGGTCAGGGTGGCGTCAAGTAGTATAAAGTAGTTCACAAAGGAAAGGTTACAAGTGTGTGTGTGTGTGTGTGTGTGTGTGTGTGTGTGTGTGGGATTAGGAAGACGGGGATTGACTTCAAGGTTGGTTTGGATGTTTACGTTTCTGGGTGACTTGGTTCTTACATTTAAATTTGTCTCTTTTATTTTATACCTATACTTTATATTTAATAATTTTTTCCTTTTGCTTATATGATTTAGTGGTTCTTTTCCTATCCTACACCTGTGGTTTAGTGTTTCTGTTCCTATCTTACACCTGTGGTTTAGTGTTTCTGTTCCTATCTTACACCTGTGGTTTAGTGTCTGTTCCTATCTTTCACCTGTGGTTTAGTGTTTCTGTTCCTATCTTACACCTGTGGTTTAGTGTCTGTTCCTATCTTTCACCTGTGGTTTAGTGTTTCTGTTCCTATCTTACACC
Source organism: Chionoecetes opilio (assembly GCA_016584305.1). Lineage (NCBI taxonomy): Eukaryota > Metazoa > Arthropoda > Malacostraca > Decapoda > Majidae > Chionoecetes > Chionoecetes opilio. Next base: position 94,618 of record JACEEZ010023610.1, read on the forward strand.
TGTGGTTTAGTGTCTGTTCCTATCTTACACCTGTGGTTTAGTGTCTGTTCCTATCTTACACCTGTGGTTTAGTGTCTGTTCCTATCTTTCACCTGTGGTTTAGTGTCTGTTCCTATCTTAAAACCTGTGGTTTAGTGTCTGTTCCTATCTTTCACCTGTGGTTTAGTGTCTGTTCCTATCTTTCCACCTGTGGTTTAGTGTCTGTTCCTATCTTACACCTGTGGTTTAGTGTCTGTTCCTATCTTACACCTGTGGTTTAGTGTCTGTTCCTATCTTTCACCTGTGGTTTAGTGTCTGTTCCTATCTTTCACCTGTGGTTTAGTGTCTGTTCCTATTTTTCACCTGTGGTTTAGTGTCTGTTCCTATCTTACACCTGTGGTTTAGTGTCTGTTCCTATCTTTCACCTGTGGTTTAGTGTCTGTTCCTATCTTTCACCTGTGGTTTAGTGTCTGTTCCTATCTTTCACCTGTGGTTTAGTGTCTGTTCCTATCTTACACCTGTGGTTTAGTGTCTGTTCCTATCTTACACCTGTGGTTTAGTGTCTGTTCCTATCTTACACCTGTGGTTTAGTGTCTGTTCCTATCTTTCACCTGTGGTTTAGTGTCTGTTCCTATCTTACACCTGTGGTTTAGTGTCTGTTCCTATCTTTCACCTGTGGTTTAGTGTCTGTTCCTATCTTTCACCTGTGGTTTAGTGTCTGTTCCTATCTTACACCTGTGGTTTAGTGTCTGTTCCTATCTTACACCTGTGGTTTAGCGTTTCTTTTCCTATCTTTCACCTGTGGTTTAGCGTTTCTTTTCCTATCTTTCACCTGTGGTTTAGCGTTTCTTTTCCTATCTTACACCTGTGGTTTAGTGGTTCTTTTCCTATCTTACACCTGTGGTTTAGCGTTTCTTTTCCTATCTTACACCTGTGGTTTAGTGGTTCTTTTCCTATCTTACACCTGTGGTTTAGCGTTTCTTTTCCTATCTTTCACCTGTGGTTTAGTGGTTCTTTTCCTATCTTTCACCTGTGGTTTAGCGTTTCTTTTCCTATCTTACACCTGTGGTTTAGTGTCTGTTCCTATCTTACACCTGTGGTTTAGTGTCTGTTCCTATCTTTCACCTGTGGTTTTAGTGTCTGTTCCTATCTTACACCTGTGGTTTAGTGTCTGTTCCTATCTTTCACCTGTGGTTTAGTGTCTGTTCCTATCTTACACCTGTGGTTTAGTGTCTGTTCCTATCTTACACCTGTGGTTTAACGTTTCTTTTCCTATCTTTCACCTGTGGTTTAGCGTTTCTTTTCCTATCTTACACCTGTGGTTTAGTGGTTCTTTTCCTATCTTACACCTGTGGTTTAGCGTTTCTTTTCCTATCTTTCACCTGTGGTTTAGTGGTTCTTTTCCTATCTTTCACCTGTGGTTTAGCGTTTCTTTTCCTATCTTTCACCTGTGGTTTAGTGGTTCTTTTCCTATCTTTCACCTGTGGTTTAGTGGTTCTTTTCCTATCTTTCACCTGTGGTTTAGTGGTTCTTTTCCTATCTTTCACCTGTGGTTTAGTGGTTCTTTTCCTATCTTTCACCTGTGGTTTAGTGGTTCTTTTCCTATCTTTCACCTGTGGTTTAGTGGTTCTTTTCCTATCTTTCACCTGTGGTTTAGTGGTTCTTTTCCTATCTTTCACCTGTGGTTTAGCGTTTCTTTTCCTATCTTATACCTGTGGTTTAGTGGTTCTTTTCCTATCTTTCACCTGTGGTTTAGTGTCTGTTCCTATCTTTCACCTGTGGTTTAGCGTTTCTTTTTCCTATCTTACACCTGTGGTTTAGTGGTTCTTTTCCTATCTTACACCTGTGGTTTAGTGTCTGTTCCTATCTTACACCTGTGGTTTAGCGTTTCTTTTCCTATCTTACACCTGTGGTTTAGTGGTTCTTTTCCTATCTTACACCTGTGGTTTAGCGTTTCTTTTCCTATCTTACACCTGTGGTTTAGCGTTTCTTTTCCTATCTTACACCTGTGGTTTAGCGTTTCTTTTCCTATCTTACA
>JACEEZ010023610.1:101634-114134 GCA_016584305.1 Chionoecetes opilio
TGCATAATTTCGATTTTTTTTTTTGCATAATTTCGATTTTTTTTGTGTGCATAATTTCGATTTTTTTTTTTTGCATAATTTCGATTTTTTTTGTGCATAATTTCGATTTTTTTTTGTTGCATAATTTCGATTTTTTTCGTGTGCATAATTTCGATTTTTTGTTGTTGCATAATTTCGATTTTTTTTGTGTGCATAATTTCGATTTTTTTTTTTTTGCATAATTTTAAACTTTTGTTCTCTGTCTACCTTTCTGCACAATTTTTTTGTACATTTTAACACTGTTTTTGCATCGTTTGTTATGGCACAAACGATGCAGCAAGTGTAAAAGTATACAAAGTTTATGCAGAAAGGCAATGAAAATATGAGTGAAAATATATGTATAAAAATATTAAGATCTTAAAATTAAAGTATGAGATTGCGATACATTACTTCTCACGAATCTCATGAAGATCCGCCTCCCCAGCTATTTTTGGGGTGACCTAACTGGCGCTGCGGACCCCCCCCCCCCTTCTAGTTGACTAATTTACCCTGGACATTGGTAACCTGGTCATTGCTTACGTAACCTAACCTAACTGGGTTATCAGTTATCAAACCACTCCACGTGTAAATCGGCCACCACAAAAATAGCTCGGGTGGCGGATGTTCATGAGATAATTTTTTACACGCAGCGTCAGTAAGTCTTGAGAAACAACCCTGACTTAGAATTTATCCGTACTACACAACACCGCCTGGGAATTAAATCACGGGTACACTAGTAAAGATCAGTGTGTGTGTGTGTGTGTGTGTCTTTGCGTGTGTGTGTATTCATCTAGTTGTATTTTACAGGGCCAGAGCAATGCTCGTGTGGCCCCGTCTCCATATCAACATTTTTATCATTCATCCTTAGTGCTTTGTGTTGGCCGAAGCCACCACCCCGGAGAGCAGGTCACAAACCCCGGCTAACACCCGGTACCCATTCACTGCTGGGTGGACAGGGGCTCGGGTTTTTTTAAGGAAACAACCCATCTGTTTCCGCTCCGCCCGGGGATCGAACCCGGGACTTCTCGGTTGTGAATCGAGCGTGCTATCCCTTACACCACGGAGTACCCAGTGTGTGTGTGTGTGTGTGTGTGTCTGTCTGTCTGTTTGCGTGTGTGTGTGTATTCATCTAGTTGTATTTTTGTGTGTGTATTCATCTAGTTGTATTTCTTTTGTGTGTGTGTGTGTGTGTGTGTGTGTGTGTGTGCTTGTGTATGTGTACTATTCATCTAGTATTCTAGTTGTATTTTTATTTGTGTGTGTGTGTGTTCGTGTGTATTCATCTAGTTTTTTTTTTTGTGTGTGTGTGTGTGTTACCTGCGTGAGTTAGCGAGACACGCCTTACCTTGATTCCTGCCTCGCTAACTCACTCACCTGAGAAGAGTGTACCTGCCTCTCACCCTGCCTCAGCCTGCCTCCCTTATCTGCCTCGCCTTTAATTAAGATAGGGAGGTGAAGGATCATCGTAAACTGCTAGGACTACTATTTAGGTGAAGTGTTTTATTCTTGTTGTTTTATCTTTAAATTTTAATCTTTAAGCTTTTGGTTGTTTTTTGAGGAAGGAAGGGTGTGTGGGAGGGAGAGAGAGAGAGAGAGAGAGAGAGAGAGAGAGAGAGAGAGAGAGAGAGAGAGAGAGAGAGAGAGAGAGAGAGAAGAGAGAGAGAGAGAGGAGAGAGAGAGAGAGAGAGAAAACATCATAACAATAACACTGACAAAAGACCACATTATGCTTACACGGATACCTTTTCCTCCCTTCTTCCTTCCTTCCTTCCTTCCTTCTTTCTTTCTTTCATTCCTTCATTCCTTTCATCCTTCCTTCCTTCCTTCCTTCCTTCCTTCTTTCCTTCCTTCTTTCTTTCCTTCATTCCTCCCTTCCTTCTTCTTTCCTTCCTTCCTTCCTTCCTTCCTTCCTTCCTTCCTTCCTTCCTTCCTTCCTTCCTCCCTCCCTCCAGTTCCTCTTTTTCTATTTCTTCTCCTCTGCCTTGCTTCCTTTCCTTTCTTACTCTCCGTTATCTCTCCATCTCTTTCGTAACAGCCAGTCTTATATTTTTTTTGCATCTTATCCTCCTTTCCCTCCCTTCCTTTATCTGTTTCTCCTGATCCTTCCTCCCTTCATTCATTCCTTCCTTCCTTCCTTTCTTTCCTTTCTTCCTTTTTTCCTTTCTTTCCTGACTTCTTTCCTTCCTTCCTTTCTTCCTTCCTTCCTTCCTTCCTTCCTTCCTTCCTTCTTCCTTCCTTCCTTCCTTCCTTCCTTCCTTCTTTCTTTCCTTCCTTCCTTCATTCCTTCATTCATTCCTACTTTTCTTTCTTACTTCCTTCCTTCCTTCCTTTCTTCCTTCCTTCCTTCCTTCCTTCCTTCCTTCCTTCCTCCCTCCCTTCCTTTCTTCCTTCCTTCCTTCCTCCCTTCCTTCCTTCCTCCCTTCCTTCCTTCCTCCCTCCCTCCTCCCTCCCTCCCCTCCCTCCCTCCCTCCCTCCCTTCTTCCTTCCTTCCTTCCTTCCTTCCTTCCTTCCTTCCTTCCTTCCTTCCTTCCTTCCTTCCTTCCTTCCTTCCTTCCTTCCTTCCTTCCCTCCATCCTTCCTTCCTTTCTGCCTTTTTTTTCCTTCCTTCCTTCCTGCTTTAAATATTTTCTTATTGCATCCTCTTTCCTTCCCGTATCTTTTCCTTCCTCCTTTACTCATCCATCCGTCCCAAACTCACTCACACAATCACTCCTCACTCCTCACGTCACTCACTCACTTCCACTCACTCACTCACTCACTCACTTTACTCACTCTCACTTACTCACCCCACTCACTCACTCACTCACTCACACAATCACTCACTCAAATCACTCACTCACTCACTAACACAATCACTCACTCACTTTACACTCACTCACTCACTCACTCACTCACTCACTCAAATCACTCACTCATCACACTCACTCACTTTACTCACTCACTCACTCACACTCACTCACTCACTCACTCACACTCATTCACAAACACTCACTCACTCACTCACTCACTCACTCACTCACTCACTCACACACACACTCACTTCACTCACTTTACTCACTCACTCACTCACCTCACTCACTCCTCACTCACTCCCTCACACACTCACTCACTCACGCACTCACTCACTCACTCACTCACTCACTCACTCACTCACTCACTCACTCACTCACTCACTCACTCACTCACTCACATCCTCACTTCACTCACTCACCCACTCCTCATCACTCACTCACTCACACTCACTCACTCACTCACTCACTCACTCACTCACTCCTCACTCACATAACTCACTCACTCACTCACTCACTCCTCACTCACACAATAACTCACTCACTCACCATCACTCACTCACTCACTCACTCACTTCACAATCACTCACTCACTTCACTCACACAATCACTCACACACTCACTCACTCACCCCATCCACTCACCCCACTCCACTCACTCACTCACTCACTCACTCACTCACACTCACACACACACTCACTCACTCACTATTTATGATTGCATTTTCTTGCATGTTTTTTCTTCATATTTATCTTGTCTTGCTTTACCTTGACGGCGCAACCCTCATTAATCTTATCACCTCTCTCTCTCTCCTCTTCTCATCTCTCTCTCCTCTCTTCTCCTCTCTTTTCTCTCTCCTCTCTTCTCTCTCTCTCTCTCTCTCCTCTCTCTCCCCTCTCTCTCCTCTCTCCATCCATTGTCATGATTGTCTCTCCCTTCACTTCAACTTTTCATTTGTTTCCTCCTCCTCCTACTCTTCCTCCTCCTCCTCCTCCTCCTCCTCCTCCTCCTCCTCCTCTTCTTCCTCTTTATATATTTTCATAATCGTGTCTTGTTCGGTTTGAATATTTTTTTTATCCTAACAAGCAAACTTATTATTTTCCTTCTTTCCCTTCCTCCCTCCGTTTGTTCTTGAAAGTGGGAGAAAAGGAGAGAAAAGAGAGAAGAGAGAGAGGAGAGAGAGAGAGAGAGAGGAGAGAGAGAGAGAGAGAAGAAAAGAGAGGGGAGAGAGGGGGGGAAGTGAGGGGAGTAGTGAGGAGTGAGTGATGGTGAGTGAGTGAGTGAGTAGTAGAAAAAGAGAGAGAGAGAGAGAAGAGAGGAGGGAGAGAGAGAGAGAGGAGAGAGAGAGAGAGAGAGAGGGAGGAGATGTCTTGTTTTTCAGGGTGTGGGTGGTTTGGGGGATGTTGGGGGTCGTGGGGGGTTTGGTTGGGGGTTGATGTTGTGGTCTAAATATGGTTGTAGTTTCCTTTGTTTACCCTTAATGGTCTTGTTTCGAATGTTAATAGAAAAATAGAATAGAAAATTGTAAAAAGAAAAGTAAAAATAGATGGTTGTAATAGAAAAATAAACAAGATAAAAATTGAAAAAAAAAGGGACACACCACCACACCACAACACCACACACACACACACACACACACACACACACCACACACACACACACCCCACCCCCCCACACAAACCCGTTAGTAAGAGATAAATTGCTGTTCATTGGAAAACCTTTTTCCAGCAGTTAAAAAAAAAGGGGAAGAAAAGGGGGAATGAAGAAGGGGGGGAGGGAGGGAAGGATAAGGGGGAGAGGGATGGAGGGATGGGGGAGGGAGGGAAGTGAAGGAAAAAGAGGGAGGGAGGGGGAAAGGGAAAAAAAAAGGGAAGGAAGGAAGGGGGAGGGGGGGGAAAGGAAAGGGAAAAAGGGAAAGGGAAAGGGAAGGAAGGAAGGAAGGAAGGAAAGGAAGAAGAGGGGGGGAGAGGGATGGGGGGGGGGAGGAAGGAAGGAAAAGAGAGAGAGGGGGAATGAAAAAAAAAAAGGGGAGGGAAGGAAGGGAGGAAAGAGAGTGGGGGAGAGTAAAGGGGGAGGGGGGGAAGGGAAGAGAGAGGGAGGGGGATGAGGGAGGAGAGGGGGGAAAAGGAAAGGGAAGGGGGAGGGAGGGAAGGAAGGAAAAAAAAGGGAGGGAAGGAAGGAAGGAAGAGAGAGGGAGGGAGTGTGAAGGAAGAGAGAGGGAGAGTGAAGGAAGGAAGAGGGAGGGCAGGAAGGAATAGAGAGTGAGGGAAGAGAGGTAGAGAGGGAATAGAGAAGGAAGGAAGGAAGGAAGGAAGGAAGGAAGGAAAAACAAGTCGTGGTGGGAGGGAGAAAGAGGTTAAAAGAAGCGACAGAGGGAGAGAAGGAGGAAAGGGTGAATGAGAGAGAGAGAGAGAGAGAGAGAGAGAGAGAGAGAGAGAGAGAGAGAGAGAGAGAGAGAGAGAGGGGAAAAAGGGCGTGCCTTTTGTCGGAGAAGAATAAAATTGGGTTTGAAAAAGCTTTCCTCCCTCCCTCTCTCCCTCCCTCTCTCCCTCTCTCTCTCTCCCTCCCTCCCTCTCTCTCTCCCTCTCTTCCTCTCCCTCCTATTACCTCTTCTAACTACCTGTCATTCTACTTTGCATGTTTGTCTCTCTCTGTTTGTCTGTCTGTCTGTTTGTCTCTCTGTCTGTCTTTATGTCTCTTTGTTTATCTGTCTGTCTGTTTCTATTATGGTTATGTATCTTCAGAAATTAATGTCTTGTCTGTGTCTTTGCTACCTCTCTTTGCCTTCTTGATTAATGTCTCAAATGTTGTTATTATAAAAATTAATGTTGTGTATCTGCTTATTTGTCTCATTGGATTTTTTTCATGTTCTTTTCTTACATTTCACTAACTTTATATTATGTTTTATTTCTGGCTTTTTATTGTTTTTTCATTTTTTTCTATTTATTTCTTCATTCATATCATTCTTTCCATAGTTGGGTGTATGTCTATTTGTCTATCTATCTATCTATCTATCTATCTATCTATCTATCTATCAGTCTATAAGCCAGTCACTCAAGCAGTCAGTCGAACAGTCAATCTCTCTCTCTCTCTCTCTCTCTCTCTCTCCTCTCTCTCTCTCTCTCTCCTCTCTCTCTCTCTCTCTCCTCTCTCTCATCTCTCTCTCTCTCTCCTCTCTCTCTCTTCTCTCTTCTCTCACTCCCTCTTCTTCTCTCTCTCTCTCTCTCTTCCTCTCTCTCCTCTCTCTCTCTCTCTCTCTCTCTCTCTCTCTCTCTCTCTCTCTCTCTCTCTCTCTCTCTCTCTCTCTCTCTCTCAGGTGCAAGACAAACACCGTAATCAAACTTTCACACTCTTCCATCATCTGAGACAACCATCACTGCCTTGGCTCTCTCTCTCTCTCTCTCTCATCTCTCTCCTCCACTCTCTCTCTCTCTCATCTCTCTCTCTCTCTCTCTCTCTCTTCCCTCTCTCCTTCGTCTCCTCTCTCTCTCTCTCTCGTCTCTCACTCTCTCTCTCTCTCTCCTCCTCTCTCTCTCTCTCTCTCTCTCTCTCTCTCTCTCATGATTAGTTTAAGCATTTTCCTGCTTTTAGAAGGTACTTGTTTTGCGAGAGAGAGAGAGAGAAGAGAGAAGAGAGAGAAGAGAGAGAGGAGAGAGAGAGAGAGAGAGAGAGAGAGAGAGAGTCCTCAATAATCACCTAATTGAGAATCCTTCATGCTTGACTTCCCTCCTCCTCATCTTCCCTTCTCTCTCTCTCTCTCTCTCTCTCTCTCTCTGTATCTCGTCTCTCTCTCTCACTCTCTCTTTCTCTCTCTCTCTCTCTCTCTCTCTCTCTCTCTCTCCACATTTAACCCTTAATTATTTTCGCCCTAACCTTCTTTCCTCCCACAATTTTCTTCTATCATCATTTATTCCTTCTTTTATTCATGATTTTTACGACTTTAAAGGGCTTGCCTATGTGTACTTTGGTTTTTGTGTGCGGGGTGTGTGTGTGTGTGTGGTTGTGTGGGGGGTGTGTGTGTGTGTGTGTGTGGTGTGTTGTGTTGTTTGTGTGTGTGTCGTTTTTTTTTATTTTTTTTTTTTTTTTTTTTTCCTTTTTGTTTTTATTGTGCTTTAAACTTCACTTTAATAAAATTTTTCCCCTTATTTTTTTTTTTTCCCCTTTAATTTTATTCTTTTTTTAAAAACTTCAATTCTATCATTTTTCCCCTTTTTTTCCCTTTTTTATTTATTTTCATTTTTTTCATTAAACTTCAACTTCTATCCCTTTTTTTTAAATCATTTTTTTCCTTTCCCTTTTTTCCTTTTTTTTTTTAAATTTTTTTGCTTTTAAACCTTCACTTTTACCCTTTTTTCCTTTAATATTTCCCTTTTTTTCCCTATTTTTTTAATTTTATTTTTTTTTTTAAACTTCACTTCTATAAATTTTTTCCCTTTTTTTTTCCCTTTTTTATTTTTTTTATTTTTGTTTTAAAAATTTCATTTTTACCCCTTTTTCCCTTTTAAAATATTTCCCATTTTTCCTTTTTATTTATTTTATTCTTTTTTTTAAATTTTTTACTTTTTCCCCATTTTTTTTTAATTTTACCCCTTTTTTAACCCACTTCATCCCTTTTTTCCCTTTTCCTTTTTTTTTTTTTTAATTTTTACGTTTTAAAATTCCTTTCCCCCTTTTTTCCTTACCCAATTTTCCTTTTTTCCCCCTTTTCTTTAATTTTTTTCCTTTAAAAACTTTTCCCCCTTATCTTTTCTCTTTTTCCCCCATTTTTTTTTTTCTCTTTCTCCGATCCTTTTTTCATTCCTTTTCCCCTTTTTTTTTCCTCGTCCCCTTTTGCTTTTCCTTTTTCCCCCTTTAATTTGTTTTAAATCTTTTCCCCCTTTCTTCTCTCTCTCTCCCCCCTCTCTCCCCTTTTCTCTCTCTTTTCTCTCTCTCTCTCTCTCTCCTCTCTCCTCTCCCCTCTCCCCCTTCTCTCTCTCTCTCTCTCTCGGGTTTTTTAATTTTTTACCTTACGCCCACTCTTTCTCCCCCCTCTTTCTTTCTCATCGTCTTCATCTTCTTCTCATCTCTTCCTTCTCCTCCCTCCCCCCCCCCCCCTTTTCTCTCTCTCTCTCTCCTCTCTCTTTTCTCCTTTTCCCTCTTTTCCTCCCCCCTCTTTTTTTCTCATCTTCTTCTCTTTTTCCCCTCCTTTCTCCTTTCTCCCCCCCCCCCCCTCTTCTCCTCTCTCTCTCTCTCTCTCTGGGGAAAGATGGGTGGGGGTAATTAGGCGGGGTTTTACCTGGCCACCGGGTTTAATTTGGGGCTGTGACGTCACTCAAGGTTAGATCAAGGGCACCCTGTTGTGGTTGTAGTAGTAGTAAGTAGTAGTAGTGGGTAGTATTTAAGTAGAAAGTAGTAGTAGTAGTTAGTAGAAGTAGAAAGTTTTGGGGTTTGTTGTTTTTTGTTTTTTCATAGGGTTGACGGGTTTTGGAGTTGGGGGGTTAATGGGTTTTTTTTTATTAGAATTTTTTGTCTCGCGTTTTTTTCCCTGGGTTGTTTTTTGTATGTAAAGTTATTTTTTTTTAAAATTAATTTTTAACTACAAACTACTACTACTACAAACTACTACTACTACTACTACTACTACTACACTACTATCTATTTACTCCCACTATTTACTTCTATTTCTACTACTATTACACTATTACTACTACTACTACTACTACTATTTCTACTACTCTACTATTTCTATTTCCCACTACTATTTCTATTTCTACACAAATACTAACTACTATTACTACTATTCCTCTACTACTACTTCTACTACTATAACTACTATTTCTACACTACTACTATACTACTACAAACTACTACTACTACTTCTACTCCACTACAAATTTTCTACTTTCTACTACTACCCAACTACTACTACTCCCCCTAACTACTACTACTCCCTAAAACCCCACCCCCACTACTACAAATACTACTACTACTCCCAAAAACCTACTACTCTACTACTACTACTATAACTACAACTACTATTTCTACTCAAACTACAAACTACTACTACTACTATTACAAATACTACCCACTACCCCCACTACTACTACTACAAACTATTTACTACTACTCCCACCCCCACCCCCAAAATAACAAACTACTACTACTACTACTACTCCCAAACAAATACTACTACTACTACTACTACTACTACAAATACTACTACTACCTACTACTAACTACACTACTACTATTACTACAATTTAACTACATACTCCCACAACTCCTACTCCCACCTACTACACTATAACACTACTACTACTAACTACAAATACTCCCCTTTATCCCAAAAACCTGATTATTTTATTTTATTATTTTACTTTTTTTCAAAACCCTTCCCACTAAAAAAAAAAAAAAAAAAATTTTTAACTTCTTCCCTATAACTAATTTTAAAGATAAAAAAAAAAAAAAAAAAAATACAAAATTACAAAATAACACCCCAAATTTACCTAACTACTCTAACTACTTACACAAACTACAACTATTTTAAAAAACTTAAATAAACCTTCCCAAAATAAAAACTAACTACTAAAATATTACAAACTCCCTACCCTACACTCAACCTAAACACTAAACACGACTACTCCCCAAAACCACCTAATTTTTTAATTAACTAAAACTTTTTTAACTTTTTACTAACCTTAACCCTTAAAAAAACAACTACAACTTCCCCTTTTTTAAACCTTATTTTTTTATTTATTAAACTAAAAACCCCAACCCCCACCAAAACCAACCAAACCCAAACCCCAGGGACCACCAAAAAAAAACCCACCCCAAAATTAACCTATAACTCTTTTTACTACCAATTTTTATTTTTAACAAAAACACCCCTTAACCTACCTCCCCTAAAAAACTTAACTTATTTTAACTTATTTTAAAAAACCCAAACACTATTTTTTTACTACTACTAATTTTTAATCTACTATGTACCCCAAATTTTTCCTTTTTATTTCCTTAACTTTTTTTGTTTTATATTTTTTTTATTACTTCCTTACTATTTTACTTTACAAAAAATTTTTAATACCTTTTTATACTAACTATACTATTTTGTATATTACTCTATTAATATTTTTCCCCAATTTTTACTCTTTATTTTTTTAATACCCCCCTAACTTATAAAATACAAAAAAAACCCAAGACCACCCACCACCCCCACCACCAAAAACCCACCAAACCCCCCAAAAACCCAACCCAACCAAAAAACCCCACCACCCTTATTTAACTTTTATTAATTTACATTTTCAAAACAAAAATTTACTGGGGTTATACCCCCCTTTAAAAAATACAAAAAACTCCTTTTTTTTAACTTCTTTTACTACTTTTTCCCTTATTATATTACAAAAAACCTTTCCCCCTAATACTAAAAAACTACGCTTAGCTTTTTCTAATTATTTACTTTTACTTTTTCTAATTTTTTACTTACAAACCCTACAAATTTTTTAACCTTTATTAAAAAATTTTTAACTTATTTATTTCCTATAACTCCCCCCCAACGGATTTTTTCCTTTACTCAACGCTTTTTATTCCCAAAATTTACCAGTTTTTTTAGTTTTTTTCCCTTTTTTATTTTCCCCTTTTTTCCCGTTTTTTTTTTCTTTTTTTTTAAAAGGGAAATTTTTTTCCAGTGCCCAACTTGGAGAAAAGAGAAAAAAAGGGGAGGAGAAAGGGATTAATTAGGAGGAGGAGAGAGAGAAGAGGAGAGAAATTTGTGGGTTCGAGGATTTTTTTATCCTTATTAAAGGGCTTTGAACAAATTTTTTTTTAAAGGGAAGGAGGAGAAGGGAAAAGAAAAGGGGAAAAGAGGAAAAAGGGGAGAGGAAAGGTTTTTAAAGGGGAAAAAGAGGAGGAAAAAGGAAAACCCCGGCCCCGGAAGGAAAGGGGGGAATAAAGGGGGAAGGGGAGGAAAAAAGGGAAAGGGAAAGTAGGAGGAAGGAAAAAAAAAGCAATGAAATAAAAATTTTAAAAGATAAAAATTACAAATTTTTATTTTTTTAAAAAACTTTTTTGAAAGGGAAAAAAACCTTTTCCTTGAGGAAATTTTGGCCCAAAGAGAATTTTCCCTTTTTTAATTAATTTTTAATAATATAATAATTTTTTAATAATTTTTTAATTTTTTAATTTTAAAAATAAATAATTTTAGGTAATTTTGGGGAATTTTTAAAGGGTTTTTAAAAAAAAATTTTTTTTTTAAATTAATAATAATTTTTAATTTTCCAAAATAAAAATTTTTAAAATAGGTTTTTTTAAAAATTTTAATTTTAATTTTTTAATTTAATTTAATTAATTTTTTGGGGTTTTTAATTTTTTTGTTTAGTACAAACAATGAACCAAAATTTAATGATCCTTAATCTTTTTAGAAAGAAGTTTTAATAAGGGGAAAAACCCAAAGGGATGGGATGAGGGGGAAGGATAAAAAGGGGGAAAAGGAGGGAGAGAAAAAAGGGAAGGGGAAAAGAGAGGGAGGAAAGAAAAAAAGGAAGCGGGAGAAGAAAAAGATAGAAGAGGAATTTAAAAGGAAGGGTTTTTTAAAGAAGAAGATTTTTTTAAAGAAGGATTTTTTTTTTTTAAAAGGAAGGAGGGGGGTTTTTTGGGAAAAGAGGGAGGGAAAAAAAATTTTTTAAAGAGGAAAGGAAACGTTTTAAGGAAAAAAATTAGAAGGGAGGGGGGGGGGAGGAGGGGGAGGGGGAGGGGGGAAGAGGGGAGGAGGAGGGGGAAGGGGAGAGGGGGAGGGGGAAAGGGGGAATGAGAAGGGGAGTAAAGAGGGGGAAGAAGAGAGGAAAGAGAAAAGAAAAAAATAGAAGAAAAAGGGGAAAGAGAAGGAAGAAAAAAAGGAAAAGGGAAAAAAAAAAAAACTTAAAAAAAAGAAAAAAGAAAAAAAAAAAAAAAAAAAAAAGAAAGTAGAATGAAAAAAAAGAGAGAAAAGAGGAAAAAAGAGAGAGAGGGAAGAGAAAGGGGAGAGGGGAGAGAGAAGAGAAAAGGGAAGAAAAGGGGATAAGGAGAAGGAGAGAGGGGGAAAATTTTAAAGGGGAGAGGGGAAAAGGGGAAGAAAAAAGGAAGGGGAGCCCAAAAAGGAGAAAAAAAGGAGAGAAAGAAGTTTTAAAGGAAGGAGAGAGGGGAAAAAAGGGGGAGAAAGAGGGGGAAAAAAGGAAGGAGAAAGGAGAAAAAGGATGAAAGGGGAAGGGAGGGAAGAGGGGGAAAAAAGAAGGGGAAGGGGTGTAGAGAGAGAGGGAGGGGAAAGGAGAGGGGGGAGGAAGGAGAAGAGGGAGAGAGAGAAGCGGAGGGGAAGAAAAGGGGAGGAGGGGGAAGAAAAGGGAGAGGGAAAAGAAAAGAGGGGAGAGAAGAGAGCGAGAGAGAGGGGGAGAAGAGGGGGAAAGGAAGGCTGGAGGGAAAGGCTAACGGAAGGGAAAGTAATACTAAAATAAATAACAAAGAAGTGAGAGATAATAAAAGATAATAAACGATGAGGAAGAGGAAGAGGAAGAGAAAGGGGAATAATAAACGAGGAAGAGGAGGAACGTAATAACATCAGTGGTTTACGAATTGCCACTTAAAGGGTTTTCCCTAAAAAAGTCCTTACAAAGTGGGGTGTATTTTTTTTTTGGCCCAAAGGGCTTTTTTTTTTCAAAGTTTGATAGAAATTTTTCGGGTTCTTTTTTG
>JACEEZ010023610.1:124134-149134 GCA_016584305.1 Chionoecetes opilio
CTCTTCTTATTTATTCCTTCTCTCTCTCTCTCTCTCTCTCTCTCTCTCTCTCTCTCTCTCTCTCTCTCTCTCTCTCTCTCTCTCTCTCTCTCTCTCTCTCTCTCTCTCTCTCTCTCTCTCTCTCTCTCTCTTCACCTTTCTTTTATTCCCTATCTGCTTATTTATTCCTCCTCTCTCTCTATTCATCTTTTCTTTTATTCCCTATCTTCTTATTTATTCCTTCTCTCTCTCTCTCTCCACCATTCTTTTATTCCCTATCTTCTTATTTATTCCTTCTCTCGCTCTCTCTTCACCTTTCTTTTATTCCCTATCTTCTTATTTATTCCTTCTCTCTCTTCTCATCACCTTTCTTTTATTCCCTATCTTCTTATTTATTCTTCTCTCTCTCTCTCTCTCTCTCCTCTCTCTCTCTCTTCTCTCTCTCTCTCTCTCTCTCTCTCTCTCTCTCTCTCTCTCTCTCTCTCTCTCTCTCTCTCTCTCTCTCTCTCTCTCTCGCTCTCTCTCTCTTCACCTTTACTTTCATTCCCTATCTATGTCTTTATTCCCTCTCTCTAAACTCTGACCTGATAGCAGTTTTCTAAGACACTTATACGATCCAACACTGTTAATATAGGCGATTATTACACACTCAACGGATTTAACATCACTATCAGTATAAAGGATTGTCGATGCTAAGCAGCAAAAAACAAAGAATTCTGAACACTTATTATTTTTCTTTCCTATAATCGTGCTGTGAATATTTGGAATTGTCTTCACGTGCATATTATAAGCAGTAATACTCGATAACGTTTATATAGTGACTTATTTCAATACCTTTGTTTAATACTAATATGATGGTAATAATAATACTTAGACTAATTTATATATCTGATAAATATACTGGCTTTAACTTCACATTTAACCCAGTGAAATTATTTGACACTTTTCAAGCAGTTGTTGGTGAATTTTAACTTTATAGAATGAACTTTTCTCCTTATTCGTGTACGGAAGAAGTAGAATATCCTGTTTCTATTGTTCCACTTTCCTATGACTTGCATCTTTTCAAGAGAGGAGTAACAAGACACCTCCCGAACTAAATTGGCTCACCCCTCTTTTTTATTTTATTCTCTTACTGTCTTCTTTATATGGGACTGGCAACTAAGCGGGTTTGTGTTACCATTTTTGTTGTGCCCTTGGCAGTTCCTGTGATGTAAAAAAAAAAAAAAAAAAAAAAAAAAAAAAAAAAAAAAAAACGAATTTGCTATCGCTTCCTTGTAGGTAGCGTACGTAATTAAGTAGTTCCCGCTAACAACCTCGTTATTAGGGGTTAATTGTATGTTATTACTATTCCATTCTATTCCTATATATATTTCTTTCTCTTCTTTCATTTCCCTTCTTTCCTCTCCGCTTTTCTTTTTTATTTCATTGTCGGGCTACACACCTGTCTTCTCTTTTTCTTTTCTCGCCTTTCTTTTTTTTCTTTTTTTCCATTTATTTTCTTTCCATATTGAACTTAACACTAGTTCTCTCTCTCTCTCTCTCTCTCTCTCTCTCTCTCTCTCTCTCTCTCTCTCTCTCTCTCTCTCTCTCTCTCTCTCTCTCTCTCTCTCGTCTAGCCTTGCAAGCCCCGCAAGTGTTTGTTTATCTTAGGGATCTGTAACCTTTTATGCCAACTCTTTGTATTTTCTTTTACTCTTATCATCGCAAAATGGCTCGCCTGTGTTTGCTTTATGGACTTTTATGATGACTTTGTTGTGTTGTGTCGTGTGTGGAGTGTGTGATGTGTGCACCTGTTGTTGTGTGTTGATGAGCTGTATGGTTGCAGCTGTTGTGTTCCGGCCGTTTTATTTTGGGTTAATAAGTATTATTTTTAGCAAATGGCTAAGCTACGAATATCTACTACACTACTAACTACTACTATTAACCTATTACTCCACTACTGAAGGGCTAATACTCCACTACTACCTATCTACCCTATACTACCCTTTTTAGACAAGTATAGTATACTTACACTACAAGGTATACTTTCACACGGCCTCTTTATAGCGGTGGTATTTCGCCTACCCCACCTCCTATTGACCTGTGGCATCCAACCTTACAATCTACCCCTAAAAATTTATTACTACATTTATTACTAATACCCCTTAACTTTATATACCTCTCTATTCCTAACCCTTCCACCTTTTATTTTGTGGTACCCCACTCCTCTTACCTTTCATTTAGTATTTTCTTTCTGGTCACTTATTCCGTGTTAGAGGGATTGTTTGGATATTCGTTACCCCTGAGACACAGGTTAGGGCGACGGAGCAGGAAAGAGATGTTTGACACCTCATCCAGGCGGCGACGGACTCCTTGGCTGGTGCTTCTTTACTGACATCAAGTCGCTAGTCTTACGTAAAGCTCCTCGCCTTTGGGGCCTCCCTCCCCCCCCCCTCATAGCCTGCCGCCAGATGTGGTTGATGACCAGGGGCTGAACTGTTTACATGGTCTTTGACTTGCTGATCCTAATCGCCATAGGCCCTTATCTTCTCCAGCTCGTCCTGTGTGTGGACGCTCGAGGGAGGAGCTCACGTGGTGTGTGTGGCCTCGGGTCGAAGATCGATGGTTGCCAAAAGGTCCGCTGCCTCTGGCCAGAATCCCTGTAGTCACAGATTTTCACGCGACCTCGGGGCGTATTGGACTCCTGTACCGCGGATTCCCATCTAGAGGCAGAAGGGTTGGCTCGGTGGAGACGTCGCTGGCACACCTCCTGAGCTATGCTGGCTTCAGGTCTCCTCACCTCGTCGTACGTCTGATACACACGAATCCCCCCTACTACTACTACTACTACTACTACTACTTAACTTGCATTACCAGCCAGTCACGTATGTCGATGAAACCACTAATTTCTAACAATAACAAACAAAGACCAAATTATTTAGTATACAAGCTAGGTAACAGCAATGATATGTTTTGTTATATAGAAAGGTGACGTTTTTATTTATGGATACAGACTACTTGGGTGTCATGTTATATTATCATTACTCCTAACCTGTCTTTTAATACCTGCTTCTATTTTCTAGTCTATTTTTTTTATTATGGTCAAAATGCAGTAAGGAAGCCACGCCCCCTGCCTCCCCTTCTATTCTACGGGGCAGCTGGTTGGTGCACTCCTCGTCATCATCATCACTACCAATCACAATATTTTCACTACTTAACAGCGCGTGACCACTGGACAGAGCAATCTTCACTACAGAGGGATTTTTGATTTTGTCACCCTCTGTAGTGAAGATTGTTCTGTCCAGTGGTCACGCCGCTGTTAAGTAGTGAAGATATTGTGATGGGTAGTGATGATATGAGGAATGCAGCAATCAGCTGCCCCGTAGAATAGAAGGGGAGGCAGGGGGCGTGGCTTCCTGACTGCATTTTGACCATAATAAAAAAAATAGACTATAGGTATCATATTTTATTCCCTATTATAGCTTGTTTTCTTTTTTACTTATTTTATTATCATGTGTTATTTACCACGCCTTTTTTTCCTTCCTTTTCTCTCCTCGTTACCATTATTAGCGTTTATTTTTATTATTATTATTATTATTATTACGGGTATTGTTATCATTACTTCTCTTACTTAAAATTATTAGGTATGTCAATGTATAATTATCAATAGTCCACTTTAGTCCCCGAGAGACAACTAAATTATCATAGCATGAGGTCCATAAAAGAGCTTGGGCTTTTAATGGACCGTGGCTTATATGACTGTATGATTGATTATATGAACCCTATTGTATTACACCAAGCCAAATAAACTATCAACTAACTAACTATCTCTCTCTCTCTCTCTCTCTCTCTCTCTCCTCTCTCTCTCTCTCTCTCTCTCTCTCTCTCCTCTCTCTCTCTCTCTCTCTCTCTCTCTCTCTCTCTCTCTCCTCTCTCTCTCTCTCTCTCTCTCTCTCTCTCTCTCTCTCTCTCTCTCTCTCTACATTTCTCTCACCTTCTTTCATTCTACATATTTCCTCAATCCTCCCATCTCTCTCTCTCTCTCTCTCTCTCTCTCTTCTCTCTCTCTCTCTCTCTCTCTCTCTCTCTCTCTCTCTTCTCTCTCTCTCTCTCTCTCTCTCTCTCTCTCTCCCTCCTCTCTCTCTCTCTTCTCACTTCTTTTCTTAT
Source organism: Chionoecetes opilio (assembly GCA_016584305.1). Classification (NCBI taxonomy): domain Eukaryota; kingdom Metazoa; phylum Arthropoda; class Malacostraca; order Decapoda; family Majidae; genus Chionoecetes; species Chionoecetes opilio. The sequence continues at coordinate 128,260 of JACEEZ010023610.1, forward strand.
TTTTTTATCCTATCTTCCTCAATCTTATCTTCGTTGACACAATGACGAACCATTTTTATCCTTTCATTGTCCTTTTCTTTCTTCTTATTCTTTTTTCCTTCATGCTCTTTTATGTTCTTTTTATATGCGTCACTAAAAGACCTTATTCGACCTTTCTTTCATCGACGGAGTATGAATAAATGATGCCTTCTTATCATTCATTCCAAGCATTATTCTCTTTCAGACTCTCATCCCCCTCCCTTCCTCTCCCCTTCCATCCCTTCCTCTCCCCTTCCCCTCCCTCCTCTTTTCCCTCTCCTCCCCCTCTTCCACTTCCCCTCCCTTCCCCTCCCCTCCCTTCCCTGCCACTCCCCTCCCCTCCCCTCCTCTCCCCTCCCTTCCCATGTTGTCGAAACCAGCACAATAACTACATTTAAAAACAGGCTTGACGCGCACTGTAAAGTAAATGGGTATTGATAGTGCCCTGCGAATTTATATTTAGTCCCCCGGATCGATTAGTTGTAGTGGTAGTGGTAGTTGTAGTTAATATATTTCATACCCTATCTTTCTGCACTACGAAACTTCCATGTTCCTATCCTCTTTAGGGACATGGTATCATTTTCCAACTGTTTTCTTACAAGTAGTTGATAGTAGTATGTAGTTTCAGCAAATACCCTCGTCGGACCAATAGGTCTCCTGGTGTCTGTTATTCCTATGTAGTCCTATGTAATTCCCTTCTTCTTTCCCTCCTCTCCCTTCCTCCCCTTACCTTCCCTGCCCTCCCCCTTCCCCCTTCCCTTCCCCACCATTCCCCAGGGCAATGTGTTGGGGGGGGGAGGGAGGAACCGGTATTTTCTTAACACTTCACTTAACACTTGTACACTATCCTATTGTGTCCGAATTATTATGGGAAAATAGGTTTGAAAATTTAATAGAAAAAATTCCGTAAATTATTATATATATATATATATATATATATATATATAAATTTGGGGGTGGGGGAGCTTTTTCTATTACCGTATGTATCTTATTTGTTTTTGTCCCATTTTTTCTCATATATATTTTTTTGCCTTATCCTATATTTCTTTTACAATTATTATTTTTTTGTTAGCCTTTCTTGTAGTGCGTAGGTAGTTCAAAGCTTCCATTTATTTACGTCGTTATTTTTTTTTTTTTTTTTTTTTTTAAAGAAATAATATAAAAAATCTAAAGAATCATTTTTATTTATTTTGTATTTTTTTTATTCTTTCGAGTTTTTTTTAATATTATTTCTTTAAAAAAAAAAAAAAAAAATAACTACGTAAATATATGGAAGCTTTGAACTACCTACGCACTACACGAAAAGCTAACATTCTTCTATTTTATATAGTGTACTTATCTGTATATGTATTTATGTATACGTTATTTGTGTAGATGTTTGTTTCTTAATAATATATTATCTGTAATGTTTCTCTTTCTTTTCAGTATGTGTGTGTGAACGAGCAACTCCAGTTTTTCATCTAATGATGCTGACAGAAATTAAATCCTTGACCCTCGTCTATGAATAGTAAGTATTGGTAGAAATGATAGTAATAGTAGTAGTTATAGTGCCACCACCATGACTACTATTTGTCTTCTTGCACTACTACTGGTACTACTGTTGTTACTACTACTACTGCTACTACTACTGCTACTACTACTACTACTACTACTACTGCTACTACTACTTTTACTACCATCACTACTACTACTACTACTACTACTACTACTACTGTTACCACCACCATCACTACTACTACTACTATTACTACCACACTCACCACTACTACTACTACTACTACTACTACTACTACTACTACTACTACTACTACTACTACTACTACTACTACCACCACCACCACCACCACCACCACCGCCACCACCACCACCACCACCACCACCACCACCACTACTTTTACAAAGGCAACAAATCATATTCGATAGTAAATATCAACTTAACCTGAAATTCGAACCCAGGGCCACCCACCTCCGTGTCGAATGTAGGAGCCGATTAGCCACGCATGTCTCTACCTTCCCTTATATATATTGGACCTTAGTCACACCTGTCGCACCCTACACAGGTGTGCTAATGAGTCCTTCGTTAATTGATTCCCATAGTCTGGCTCAGATAACTTTGCTGGGGTCATTACTTTTATTTTTATTTATTTATTTATTACTTCAATATTTTATTTTTGTCATTACTGTTTTTGTTTGTTGGAATTATTTTTGTATTATGGTAGTTTTTGAAATTTAATTATTTTTTATTTTAGTTTTTCGTTGTTAGCATATATACATTATAATTTTATTTTGTGTACCTATTATTCTATTATTTATTTTCTATATTATTCTATTTTCTTATATCTTGTTTTTTGTATTTTTCTCTTAGTATTTTGATTTTTCTATTTACGTTTTTCTCTTGCATTCTTTGTTTTATTTTCTTCCAAAGTAGCTATTGTTTTTTTGTCTAATTTGTTCGATTTTTTCTATTCACAGTTTGCTTACGCGTATTAGTATAGATTTTTTAATGCATAATATCCTCCTATTTTTCGTACTTCCTCTTATTATCCACTTTTTTTTACCACCTATATTTTCCTAGCACTTTATTTTTTTCACACTTTCCCTCTTTTATTTTCTTCCTACATCATTTAATTTCCTACATTTTTCATCCCTACACTTTTTCCCTCCTATTTCCCTATCACTCAATATTTTCACCCTCAAGCTTTTACTCATTCATATATTCACACCAGCGTCATCACGTCAAGTCATCCTTCACGTCATCCAACCCCAGGGACGTACAACCAATCATAATCATCCAGTGTCATCCTAATCACCCAACCAGAACGGACCCTGCTATCCCCTGCAAGGTAAGGGTTATGGTAGAGTCCCCCCTCTGTACCCTTGCCCAAGCCCCGTTTTCTATTGCATTGTTTACCTATTGATTTAGGGAAGGGGAGGGTAGGGAATAGGGAGGGATAGAGGAGAGGAGTATAAATAGGGAATAGGAGGGAGGGAATAGGAGGGAAGAGAGAGAGAGAGAGAGACATAAAAGGGAGAACCGAGAAGAGAGAGAGAGAGAGAGATGAGGAGAGAGGGGTGTATGTAGGTAAGAGGGAATGGGTGGGACGGAAGGGAGAGAGAGAGGGAGAGGGAAAGGGAAAAGGAAGGAAGAGGAAGGGGAAAAAGAGTGGGAGGATGAGAGGAAGGGGGAGAGCAAGAGGGAGAGTAAAAAGAGAGGGAGCGATGAGAGAGAGAGAATATGAGAGGGGTAAAAATGAAGGGGAAGGAAAAGGATGGAAGGGACCTTTTCATCATCTGTCTCTTCCGGTTAATGCCATTTTGAAGGATTTAGTAGAAGTAGAAGAGAGAAAGAAAAGGAAAGGAAAAGAGAAAAGCTACGTTGAGTTCTATGAGCCAAGTTTTTTCTGTTACATTTGTTCTTCCATGTTCTGTTCTCTCTTCAGCTAAGCCTAAACTCAATGAACAAAAGAGAAAGAAAGAAAGAAGAGAAAAGAAAGAAAGAAAAGAAAAAGAAAACGAATGAAAATTAATCAATCAGACCCCAAAAAAAGTAATGGAAAAAAATAAACCGCACTGTATTCTTCAACTTTGCGGTTTATTTTTTATCATTATTAACCGCCGCACTGTATTCTTCAACTTTGCGGTTTATTTCTTATCATTACTAACCGCACTGTATTCTTCAACTTTGCGGTTTATTTTTTATCATTACTAACCGCACTGTATTCTTCAACTTTGCGGTTTATTTTTTATCATTACTAACCGCCGCACTGTATTCTCCAACTTTGCGGTTTATTTTTTATCATTACTAACCGCACTGTATTCTTCAACTTTGCGGTTTATTTTTTATCATTACTAACCGCACTGTATTCTTCAACTTTGCGGTTTATTTTTTATCATTACTAACCGCACTGTATTCTTCAACTTTGCGGTTTATTTTTTATCATTACTAACCGCACTGTATTCTTCAACTTTGCGGTTTATTTTGTAACATTATTCAACTTGAAATATTAATTTATCAGTCAAAATCAGAAAATGTTTCGATACATTTCCCAGAGTTGGTGCCCGTTGTGGGGGCCTCGATGTCTGCCGGGCTGGAGGAGTGGCCCGGCGCCACCTTGACCCCCGGGACCACCACGTAAACGTCCTCACAGGTGGGTCCTCAAGGCACTAAGGCCGAGTTCGTTAATGATGGGAAATTTTTACTCTTGATAAGACTGTGTGCCATTATAAGGGTTACCATTGATTCATACGAGTAGTTATAAGACAGCTATATCAGACTCTGGGGTTAACGGGACGATAAGCCACGTAGTAAGGGGATCCACCTTGGTGAGGACGTTTGCGTGGTGAGCGATTTTCATACGAGAAGGACACAAAAGTGAATAGTAGTTAAGTGTGTCTGTGTGGTGACTGGTGTGTTGACTGTGTCGCGTGAATGTTTGTGTGACTGTGTGGTGAATGGTGTGTGTGACTGTGTGAGTGAAGGTGCTGTACTTGTGGTGAATAGTGTGTGACTGTGTGGTGAATGGTGTTGAACTGTTGTGTGAATGGTGTGTGACTGTGTGGTGAATGGTGTGTGACTGTGTGGTGAATGTGTGTGTCCTGGTGGTGAATGGTGTGTGACTGTGGTGAAGGCCTGTGACTGTGTGGTGATGGTGTGTGTGACTGTTGTGGTGAATGGTGTGTTGACTGTGTGGTGAATGGTGTTGGACTGTGTGGTGAATGGTGTGTGAACTGTGTGGTGATGGTGTGTGACTGTGTGGTGAATGGTGTGTGACTGTGGTGAATGGTGTGTTAGACTGTGTGGTGAATGGTGTGGTGACTGTTGTGAATGATGTGTGTGGACTGTGTGGTGAATGGGTGTGTTGACTGTGTGGTGAATGGTGTGTGACGTGTGGTGAATGGTGTGTGACTGTGTGGTGATATGGTGTTGACTGTGTGGTGAATGGTGTGGTGACTGTGTGGTGAATGGTGTGTGACTGTGTGGGAATGGTGTGTGACTGTGTGGTGAATGGTTTGTGTGACTGTGTGGTGAATTGTGTGTGACTGTGTGGTGAATGTTGTGTGTCGTGTGGTGAATGGTGGGTGACTGTTGTGAATGTGTGTCTGTGTGGTGAATGGTGTGTGACTGGTGAGGAATGTGTGTGTCTGTGTGGTGAATGGTGTGTGACTGTGTGGTGAATGGTGTGTGACTGTGTGGTGATGTGTGTGACTGTGTGGTGAATGGTGTGGTGACTGTGGTGGTGAATGGTGTATGTGACTGTGTGGTGAATGGTGTGTGTGACTGTGTGGTGAATGGGTGTGTGACTGTGTGGTGAATGTGTGTGTGACTGTGTGGTGAATGGTGTGTGACTGTGTGGTGAATGGTGGTGTGTGACTGTTTGGTGGAATGGTGTGTGACTGTGTGGTGAATGGTGTGTGACTGTGTGGTGAATGGTGTGTGAGACTGTGTGGTGAATGGTGTGTGACTGTGTGGTGAATGTGTGTGTGACTGTGTGGTGAATGGTGTGTGACTGTTTGGTGAATGGTGTGTGTGACTGTGTGGTGAATGGTTGTGTGACTGTGTGGTGAATGTGTGTGTGACTGTGTGGTGAATGGTGTGTGTGACGTGTGTGTGACTGTGTGATGAATGGTTGTGTGACTGATGAATGGTGTGTGACTGTGTGATGAATGGTGTGTGACTGTGTGGATGAATGGTGTGTGACTGTGATGAATGGTGTGTGACTGTGTGGTGAATGGTGGTGTGACTGTGTGGTGAATGGTGTGTGACTGTGTGGTGAATGGTGTGTGACTGTGTGATGAATGGTGTGTGTGACTGTGTGGTGAATGGTGTGTGTGGACTGTGTGGTGAATGGTGTGTGGACTGTGTGGTGAATGGTGTGACTGTGTGGTGAATGGTGTGTGTGACTGTGTGGTGAATGGTGTGTGACTGTGTGGTGAATGGGTTGTGTGTGACATGTGGTGACTGGTGTGTGACGTGTGTGTGACTGTGTGATGAATGGTGTGTGTACTGTGGTGAATGGTGTGTGTGACTGTGTGGTGAATGGTTTGATGTGTGTGACTGTTGGTGAATGGTGTGTGTGACTGTGGGAATGGTGTGTGTGACTGTGTGGTGAATGGTGTGTGTGACTGTGTGGTGAATGGTGTGTGTGACTGTGTGGTGAATGGTGTGTGACGGTGTGTGTGACTGTGGTGAATGGTGTGGTGTTGAATGGTGTGTGTGACTGTGTGGAATGGTGTGTGACTGTGTGATGAATGGTGTGTGACTGTGTGGGAATGGTTGTGTGACTGTGTGGTGAATGGTGTGTGACTGTGTGATGAATGGTGTGTGTGACTGTGTGATGAATGGTGTGTGTGACTGTGTGATGAATGGTGTGTGACTGTGTGGTGAATGGTGTGTGTGACTGTGATGAATGGTTGTGTGACTGTGTGGTGAATGGTGTGTGACTGTGTGGTGAATGGTGGTGTGTGACTGTGGTGAATGGTGTGTGACTGTGTGATGAAGGTGTGTGTGACTGTGTGGTGAATGTGTGTGTGACTGTGTGGTGAATGGTGTGTGACTGTGTGGTGAATGGTGTGTGACTGTGTGATGAATGGTGTGTGACTGTGTGGTGAATGGTGTGTGTGACTGTGTGGTGAATGGTGTGTGACTGTGTGGTGAATGGTGTGTGGACTGTGGTGGTGATGGTGTGTGGACTGTGTGTGACTGTGTGGTGAATGGTGTGTGTGACTGTGTGGTGAATGGTGTGTGACTGTGTGGTGAATGGTGTGTGACTGTGTGGTGAATGGTGTGTGTGACTGTGGTGAATGGTGTGTGTGACTGTGTGGTGAATGGTGTGTGACTGTGTGGTGAATGGTTGTGTGTGACTGTGTGTGTGAATGTGTGGTGGTGTGACTGTGTGGTGAATGGTGTGTGTAACTGTGTGGTGAATGGTGTGTGTGACTGTGGTGAATGGTGGTGTGTGGACTGTGTGGTGAATGGTTGTGTGTGGGGGGGGGGGGTGAATGGTGTGTGTGACTGTGTGTGTGAATGGTGTGTGTGGACTGTGTGGTGAATGGTCTGTGTGACTGTTTGGTGAATGGTGTGTGTGACTGTGTGGTGAATGGTGTGTGTGACTGTATGGTGAATGGTGTGTGACTGTGGTGAATGGTATGTGTGACTGTGTGTGAATGGTGTGTGACTGTGTGGTGAATGTGTGTGACTGTGTGATGAATGGTGTGTGTGACTGTGTGATGAATGGTGTGTGACTGTGTGATGAATGGTGTGTGTGGACTGTGTGTGACTGTGTGATGAATGGTGTGTGACTGTTGGTGGAATGGTGTGTGTTGTGTGATGAATGGTGTGTGTGACTGTGTGGTGAATGGTGTGTGTGACTGTGGATGAATAATGTGTGTGACTGTGATAAATGGTGTGTGTGACTGTGTGGTGAATGGTGTGTGACTGTGTGGTGAATGGTGTTTGACTGTGTGGTGAATGGTGTGTGACTGTGTGGTGAATGGTGTTTGACTGTGTGGTGAATGGTGTGTGACTGTGTGGTGACTGGTTGTGTGACTGTGTGGTGAATGGTGTGTGGTGACTGTTTGGTGAATGGTGTGTGACTGTGTGGTGAATGGTGTGTGACTGTGTGATGAATGGTGTGTGTGACTGTGTGATGATGGTGTGTGTGACTGTGTGGTGAATGGTGTGTGTGACTGTGTGGTGAATGGTGTGTGTGACTGTGTGGTGAATGGTGTGTGTGACTGTGTGGTGAATGGTGTGTGTGACTGTGTGTGGGTGAATGGTGTGTGTGACTGTGTGATGAATGGTGTGTGTGACTGGTGAATGGTGTGTGTGACTGTGGTGGAATGGTGTGGTGTGACTGTTTGGTGAATGGTGTGTGACTGTGTTGTGAAGGTGTGTGACTGTGTGTGATTTCTGTGTGGTGAATGGTGTGTGACTGTGTGGTGAATGGTCGTGTGACTGTGTGGTGAATGGTGCGTGTGACTGGTGTGGTGATGGTGGTGTGTTGACTGTGTGGTGAATGGTGTGTGTGACTGTGTGGTGAATGGTGTGTGTGACTGTGTGGTGAATGGTGTGTGTGACTGTGTTGTGAATGGTGTGTGTGACTGTGTGGTGAATGGTGTGTGTGACTGTTTGGTGAATGGTGTGTGGACTGTGTGGTGAATGGTGTGGACTGTGTGGTGAATGGTGTGTGTGACTGTGTGGTGAATGGTGTGTGTGACTGTGGTGAATGGTGGTGTGACTGTGTTTGTTTTTTGGTGAATGGTGTGTGACTGTGTGGTGAATGGTGTGTTGACTGTGTGGTGAATGGTGTGTGTGACTGTGTGGGTGAATGGTGTGTGTGACTGTGTGGTGAATGGTGTGTGAACTGTGTGTGAATGGTGTGGACTGTGTGGTGAATGGTGTGTGTGACTGTGTGGTGAATGGTGTGTGACTGTGTGATGGGAATGGTGTGTGTGACTGTGTGGTGAATGGGTTGTGTGTGTGACTGTGTGGTGAATGGTGTGTGGTGGATGTTTGGTGAATGGTGTGTGTGACTGTGGTGAATGAGTGTGTGAACTGTGTGGTGAATGGTGTGTGTGACTGTTTGGTGAATGGTGTGTGTTGACTGTGGTGAATGGTGTGTGTGACTGTTGGTGAAGATGTGTGTGACTGTGTGGTGAATGGTGTGTGACTGTGTGGTGAATGGTGTGTGTGACTGTGGTGAATGGTGTGTGTGACTGTGGTGAATGGTGTGTGTGACTGTGTGGTGAATGGTGTGTGTGACTGTGTGTGAATGGTGTGTGACTGTGTGATGAATGGTGTGTGTGACTGTGTGGTGAATGGTGTGTGACGTGTGTGTGATGAATGGTGTGTGTGACTGTTGATTGAATGGTGTGTTGACTGTGTGTGAATGTGTGTGACTGTGTGGTGAATGGTGTGTGGACTGTGTGTGATGAATGGTGTGTGTGGACTGTGGTGATGAATGGTGGTGTGTGTGACTGTGTGATGAATGGTGTGTGACTGTGTGGTGAATGGTGTGTGTGACTGTGTGATGAATGGTGTGTGACTTGTTGTTGGTGAATGGTGTGTGACTGTGTGTGAATGGTGTGTGACTGTGTGGTGAATGGTGTGTGACTGTGTCTGAATGGTGTGTGACTGTGTGGTGAATGGTGGTGTGACTGTGTGGTGAATGGTGTGTGTGACTGTGTGGTGAATGGTGTGTGACTGTGGTGAATGGTGTGTGACTGTGGTGAATGTGTGTGGACTGTGTGATGAATGGTGTGTGACTGTGTGGTGAATGGTGTGTGTGACTGTGTGGTGAATGGTGTGTGTGACTGTTTGGTGAATGGTGTGTGACTGTGTGGTGAAGTGGTGTTGTTGATGTGTGTGACTGTGTGGTGAATGGTGTGTGACTGTGTGGTGAATGGTGTGTGACTGTGTGGTGAATGGTGTGATGTGTGTGGACTGTGTGGTGAATGGTTGTGTGACTGTGTGGTGAATGGTGTGTGTGACTGTGTGGTGAATGGTGTGTGTGACTGTGTGGTGAATGGTGTGTGACTGTGTGGTGAATGGTGTGTGTGACTGTGTGGTGAATGTTGTGTGTGTGATTGTGACTGTGTGGTGAATGGTGTGTGTGAACTGTGTGGTGAATGGTGTGTGTGACTGTGGTGAATGGTGGTGTGGACTGTGTGGTGAATGGTGTGTGTGACTGTTTGGTGAATGGTGTGTGTGACTGTGTGGTGAATGGTGTGTGTGACTGTGTGGTGATGGTGTTGTGTGACTGTGTGGTGAATGGTGGTGTAGTGGACTGTGTGGTGAATGGTGTGTGGTGAATGGTGTGTGTGACTGTGTGGTGAATGGTGGTGTTGTGACTGTGTGATGAATGGTGTGTGTGGACTGTGTGATGAATGGTGGTGTGACTGTGTGATGAATGGTGTGTGACTGTGTGATGAATGGGTGTGTGTGACTGTGTGATGAATGGTGTGTGTGACTGTGTGATGAATGGGTGTGTGTGACTGTGTGATGAATGGTGTGTGACTGTGTGAATGGTGGTGTGACTGTGTGGTGAATGGTGTGTGACTGTGTGAGTGAATGGTGTTTGACTGTGTGATGAATGGTGTGTGTGACTGTGGTGAATGGTGTGTGTGACTGTGTTGTGAATGGTGTGTGACTGTGTGATGAATGGTGTGTGACTGTGTGGTGAATGGTGTGTGACTGTGTGGTGAATGGTGTGTGTGACTGTGTGGTGAATGGTGTGTGTGACTGTTTGGTGAATGTGTGTGACTGTGTGGTGAATGGTGTGTGACTGTGTGTGACTGTGTGGTGAATGGTGTGTGGACTGTGTGGTGAATGGTGTGTGACTGTGGTGAATGGTGTGTGTGACTGTGTGGTGAATGGTGTGTGTGACTGTGTGGTGAATGGTGTGTGTGTGACTGTGTGGGTGAATGGTGTGTGGGACTGTGTGGTGAATGGTGTGTGTGACTGTGTGGTGAATGGTGTGTGTGACTGTGTGGTGAATGGTGTGTGTGACTGTTGGTGAATGGTGTGTGTGACTGTGTGGTGAATGGTGTGTGTGACTGTGTGGTGAATGGTGTGTGTGACTGTGTGGTGAATGGTGTGTGTGACGTGTGGTGAATGGTGTGTGTGACTGTGTGGTGAATGGTGTGTGTGACTGTGTGGTGAATGGTTGTTCTGTGGTGACTGTGTGGTGAATGGTGTGTGTGTGGACTGTGGTGAATGGTGTGTGTGACTGTGTGTGAATGGTGTGTGACTGTGTGGTGAATGGTGTGTGTGCTGTGTGGTGAATGGTGTGTGACTGTGTGGATGAATGGTGTGTGTGACTGTGTGATGAATGGTTGTGACTGTGTGTGAATGGTGTGTGTGTGACTGTGTGATGAATGGTGTGTGTGACTGTGATGAATGGTGTGTGGACTGTGTGGTGAATGGTGTGTGACTGTGTGTGAATGGTGTGTGTGACTGGTGTGAATGGTGTTGTGTGACTGTGTGATGAATGGTGTGTGACTGTGGTGAATGGTGTGTGACTGTGTGGTGAATGGTGTGTGCTGTGGTGGTGAATGGTGTGTGACTGTGTGGTGAATGGTGTTGACTGTGTGGTGAATGGTGTTGTGTGTGATGTGTGGTGAATGGTGTTCGTGGACTGTGTGGGTGAATGGTGTGTGACCGTGTGATGATGGTGTGTGTGACTGGTGATGAATGGTGTGTGTGACTGTGGATGAATGGTGTGTGACTGTGTGATGAATGGTGTGTGTGACTGGTGGTGAATGGTGTGTGACTGTGTGGTGAATGGTGTGTGACTGTGTGGTGAATGTGTGTGACTGTGTGATGAATGGTGTGTGACTGTGTGGTGAATGGTGTGTGTGACTGTGTGGTGAATGGTGTGTGACTGTGTGTGACTGTGTGACTGTGTGGTGAATGGTGTGTGTGACTGTGTGGTGAATGGTGTGTGTGACTGTGTGGTGAATGGTGTGTGTGACTGTGTGTGTGAATGGTGTGTGTGACTGTGGTGAATGGTGTGTGATGTGTGACTGTTTGGTGATGGTGTGTGTGACTGTGTGGTGAATGGGTGTGTGTGCCTGTGTGGTGAATGGTTGTGTGTGTGCTGTGTGGTGAATGGTGTGTGTGACTGTGGTGAATGGTGTGATGTGGACTGTTTGGTGAATGGTGTGTGACTGTGTGGTGAATGGTGTGTGTGACTGTGTGGTGAATGTGTGTGTGTGGTTGTGTGGTGAATGGTGTTGTGAGACTGTGTGGTGAATGGTTGTGTGACTGTGTGGTGAAATGGTGTGTGTGACTGTGGGTGAATGGTGTGTGACTGGTGGTGAATGGTGTGTGTGACTGTGTGGTGAATGGTGTGTGAACGGTTGCTTGTGTGTGACTTGTGTGGTGAATGGTGTGTGAGTGGTGGACTGTGTGGTGAATGGTGTGTGTGACTGTGTGGTGAATGGTGTGTGTGACTGTTGGTGAATGTGTGTGTGACTGTGTGGTGAATGGGTGTGTGACTGTGTGGTGAATGGTGTGTGTGACTGTGTGGTGAATGGTGTGTGTGGACTGTGTGGTGAATGGTGTGTGTCTGTGTGACTGTGGTGGGATGGTGTGTGTGACTGTGTGGTGAATGGTGTGTGACTGTGTGTGAATGGTGTTGTGTGACTGTGGTGGATGGTGTGTGTGACTGTTTGGTGAATGGTGTGTGACTGTGTGGTGAATGGTGTGTGTGACTGTGTGGTGATGGTGTGTGTGATGTGTGGTGAATGGAATGTGTGTGACTGTGTGGTGAATGTGTGTGAGACTGTGTGGTGAATGGTGTGTGTGACTGTGTGGTGAATGGTGTGTGACGGTGTGGTGAATGGTGTGTGGACGGTGTGGTGAATGGTGCTGGACGGTGGTGTGTGACTGTGTGATGAATGGTGTGTGACTGTGTGATGAATGGTGTGTGTGACTGTGTGATGAATGGTGTGTGACTGTTGGTGATGGTTGTGTGACTGTGTGATGAATGGTGTGTGTGACTGTGTGATGAATGGTGTGTTGACTGTGTGGTGAATGGTGTATGACTGTGTGATGAATGGTGTGTGACTGTGTGGTGAATGGTGTGTGACTGTGTGGTGAATGGTGTGTGACTGTGTGGTGAATGGTGTGTGACTGTGTGGTGAATGGTGTGTGACTGTGTGTTAGAAGTGGTGTGTGTGGACTGTGTGGTGAGTGAAATGGTGTGTGTGACTGTGTGGTGAATGGTGTTGACTGTGGTGAATGGTGTGTGACTGTGTGGTGAATGGTGTGTGACTGTGTGGTGAATGGTGTGTGTGACTGTGTGGTGAATGGTGTGTGTGACTGTGTGGTGAATGGTGTGTGCGACTGTTTGGTGAATGGTGTGTGACTGTGTGGTGAATGGTGTGTGACTGTGTGTGACTGGTGTGTGAGTGTAATGGTGTGTGACTGGTGTGGTGAATGGTGTGTGTGACTGTGTGGTGAATGGTGTGTGTGACTGTGTGGTGAATGGTGTGTTGACTGTGTGGTGAATGGTGTGTGTGACTGTGTGGTGAATGTGTGTGTGACTGTTTGGTGAATGGTGTGTGTGACTATGTGGTGAATGGTGTGTGTGACTGTTTGGTGAATGGTGTGTGAGACTGTGTGGTGAATGGTGTGTGACTGTGTGGTGATGGGTTGTGACTGTGTGGTGAATGGGTGTGTGACTGTGTGGGGAATGGTGTGTTGACTGTGAGGTGAATGGTGTGTGGACTGTGTGTGAATGGTGTGTGACTGTGTGATGAATGGTTGTGTGACTGTGTGATGAATGGTGGTGTGACTGTGTGATGAATGTGTGTGTGACTGTGTGATGAATGGTGTGTGACTGTGTGGTGAATGGTGTGTGACTGTGTGATGAATGGTGTGTGTGACTGTGTGTGAATGGTGGTGTGTGACTGTGTGGTGAATGGTGTGGACTGTGTGGTGAATGGTGTGTGTGACTGTGTGATGAATGGTGTGTGACTGTGTGGTGAATGGTGTGTGACTGTGTGGTGAATGGTGTGTGACTGTGTGGTGAATGGTGTGTGTGACTGTGTGGTGAATGGTGTGTGTGACTGTGTGGTGAATGGTGTGTGTGACTGTTGGTGAATGGTGTGTGTGACTGTGTGGTGAATGGTGTGTGACTGTGTGGTGAATGGTGTGTGTGACTGTGTGGTGAATGGTGTGTGTGACTGTGTGGTGAATGGTGTGTGTGACTGTGTGGTGAATGGTGTGTGTGACTGTGTGATGAATGGTGTGTGTGACTGTGTGGTGAATGGTGTGTGTGACTGTGTGGTGAATGGTGTGTGTGACTGTGTGATGAATGGTGTGTGTGACTGTGTGGTGAATGGTGTGTGTGACTGTGTGATGAATGGTGTGTGACTGTGTGGTGAATGGTGTGTGTGGACTGTGTGGTGAATGGTGTGTGTGGACTGTGTGGTGAATGGTGTGTGTGACTGTGTGGTGAATGATGTGTGTCGACCTTATCTGCCTTGTCTTGACCCGCCTCAACACACCACAGACCACGGTTGGGGTCAGGGGAGGTCGGTCATGGTAGTGAAGGTGTTGCACCGCTCGGCGGAGTCCTGAAGTCCTTCCCTCACGCCCCGGCCATCCCCAGGGAACCCTCTCGGCGGAGTCCTGAAGGTTCCTGACCCTGACTGTAGACTGTGTATGTCTAAACTATGTGGTTGGGTTAGGTTAGGTAGGTCAGGTGTGTGTGTGTGTGTGTGTGTTTATTTATTTTATTGTGACAATTTATTCTTATTATTTTTTCCCTTCCTTACTAATTGAAAGAAAAAAAAATTCTTCAACTTCCATTAATGAAAAAAATCAATATCTAAAAGGTGTGCAAATAAGAATACAAATTGGGAGGAGGAGGAGAATGTAACCAAGTAAATTTTTGAAAGCCTTTTTTTTAATTTTTTTTTTTTTATCTATTTTGGTAGGTTTATTTTTACCTCCAACACACGACAATGGGATAAAAGTTTGTGTGTTGAGGTAAAGGGCTGTGAAATGGAGGCCAATATGCTCTTCCATCCTTCCTTCATTCCTTCTTTCATTTCTTTTCTTTCTGTCTTTCCCTCTTTCCTTCCTTCCTTCATTTATGTTCTACTTCCTTCATATTCTATCCTTCATTCCTTCTTTCATTTCTTTTCTTTCCCTCTTTCCTTCCTTCCTTCTTTCATTTCTTTTCTTTCTGTCTTGCCCTCTTTCCTTGCTTCCTTCATTTATGTTCTACTTCCTTCATTTTCTATCCTTCTTTCATTTCTTTTCTTTCTCTTTCCCTCTTTCCTTCCTTCCTTCTTTAAGTTACTTTTGGTGCTTTCTCATCCAGCCCTTTTTCCTTCCTTTCCTATCAGAAATTATGTTCTAACTTCCGTCATCTTCTACCTCATTCTTCTCCTCATTTTTTTTCTGTTTTTCCTCTTTCCTTTCCGAAATAGTACTAAAGGAAATAGAAAAGATACAAGAATTTTTGAGTGTCTTATCTGTTGTGTGTGTGTGTGATTGTTGGTTTGTGTTGATTTTGTTTTTGATGTTGATGGTGATTTGTTGTGTTTGTGATTTTTTTTTGATTTGATTGTGATGTGTTGTTGATTTGTTGTGTGAATGTTTTATGTTTGGTTGTTTGTTGTTGATTGTGTTGATTGATGTGTTGTTGTTGTGATGTGGTTTGTTGTTGTTGTTGTGATTTGTGATGAATTTGTTTGTGTTGGTTTGATGTGTTTTGTGGTTGTGTTGGACTGTGTTGATTTGTGTGTGATGTGGTGATTTGTTTGATTTTGTGTGTTTAAGGGTTTGGTTTGTCCCGTGTGATAAAATTGTGTGTGACTGTTGATAAATGGTTTTGGGGACTGGGTGAGAATGGTGTGTTGACTGGGGTAAATGTGTGGCTGTGTGGTGAATGGGGGGGGGACTGTGGGGGGAATGGTGTGTGTGACTGTGTTGTGAATGGTGTTGTCTGTGTGGGTGAATGGTGTGTGACTGTTTTGGTGAATTTTGTGTGTGACTGTGTGTTGAATGGTTGTGTGACTTGTGGGAATGTGTTTTGGGGACTGGGCTTTTGGTGAAATGGGTGGGGACTGTGTGGTGAAGGGGTGGACTGGGGTTGAAGGTGGGGCTTTTGTGGGGGGCTGTGTGGTGAATGGTGTTGTGGCTGTGTGGGAATGGGGGTGTGGCCCGGGTTTGGGGGAATGGTGTGGACTGTGGTGAAGGGGTTGTGACTGTGGTGAATGGTTTTTGAACTGTGGGGGTGAATGGTGTGGGGACTGTGTGGTGAAATGGTTGTGGGACTGTTGGTGAATGGTGTGGGGACTGTGGGGGAATGGTGGGGTGTGATGTGTGGTGAATGGGTGTGTGACTGTGGGGTGGGGGGTGTGACGTGGGGGGAAGGGTTGTGTGACGGTTGGGGGGGAATGGGGGTGGTGACTTGGGGTTGGTTTTAGGTTTGTGGGGGGAATGGTGTGTGTAAATGTGTGGTGAAGGGTTTGTGTGTGCCTTTTTTGGGAAGGGGGGTGTAAACTGTGTGGGAATGGTTTTGTGTGCTGTGTTGTGAAGGGTTGTGTACTGTGGTGAAGGTGTTTTTGACTTGTGGTAAATGGTGTGGACTGTGTGGTGAAGGTTTGGTGACGGGGGTGGGACTGGTGTGTGCCTGGGGTGGTGAATGGGGTACTGGGGTGTTTGGGTTTGTGTGACTGTGTGATGAAGGGTGTGTGTGACTGGTGGGATAGGGGTGTGTGACTGTGTGGGGAATGGGGTGTGTGACTGGGGATAAATGGTGGGGTTTTGAGTGTGTGTGAATGGTGTGGACTGGTGGTGAATGGTGTGGGGTAAACGGGTGTGATAAAGGTGGGGGTGTGGACGTGGGGTTGAATGGGTGGGGACTGGGGTAAAGGGTGTGTGACGGTTTTGGTAAATGGTGTGTGACTGTGTGGTGAATGGGGGTGTGATGTGTGGTGAAGGGTGTGTGGGGGTTTGGTGGTGTAAATTTGTGGATGAATGGGGGTGTGTGACGGGGGGGATGAATGGTGTGTGTGACGTGTGATGATGGTGTGTGATTTGTTGTGATTGGGTGTGGACTGTGGGTGAAGGGGGTGGGGAAACGTGGGGGTGAATGGTGTGTAATGTGTGGGGGAAGGGTTTTTTGGGGCCCCGTGTGTAAATGGTGTGTGACTGGGGTGAATGGGTGTGTGCCCTGTGTGGTGAATGGTGTGTGACTGTGTTTTACGTGTGACTAGTGTGGTGAAGGGTTTTGGTGGACTGTTTGGTGAATGGTGTGTGTGACTGTGGGGGTAAAGGGTTGTGTTTACTTTTTTTGAAGGGTGTGTGTGCCCGGTTTGGTGAATGGTGTGTGGGACTTGGTAATGGGTGTGGGGGTTTTGGGAAATTTGGGGGGGTGGGGTTTTGGGGGGTTGGTGAAGGGTTGGTTGTGCCTGTTGGTAAAGGGTTTGGGGTGTGACTGGGGTTGAAGGGGTTGTGTGACGGTGTGGGGGAAATTTTTTGGTGTTGACGTGGGAATGGTGGGGGCGACTGTGTTTGTGATTTGTTTGGTGAAGGGTTGTGTAAACTTTTGTGGTGATGGTTGTTTTGTGACGGGTTGGTGAAGGGTTTGTTTGTGGTTGGGTGGTGAAGGGTGTGTTTGGTTGTGTGGTGAAGGGTTTTGGGGGGAAGACTGTGGGGGTGAAAGGGTGTGTGTGACTTTTGTGGTAAATGGTGTGGGGTGTGGGGTAAATTTTGGGGGTTGTGGGGTTTGGGGTGGTGAATGGTGTGTGGGGCCTGTGGGGGTAAATGGGGGTGTGTGACTGTGTGGTAAAGGGTTTGGTTGACGGTGTGTGTGACTGTGGTGAATGGTGTGTTTACTTTTGGGGGAATGGTGGGTTTTGACTGTGTTTTGAATGGTGTGGGGACGGTGTGGTGAATGGTGTGGGGTGACTGGGTGGTGAATGGTGTTTTGTAAACTGGTGGTGAATGGTGTGTGGGGGAAACTGTGTGGGGGATGGTGGTGTGATGGTGGTGAAGGGTGTGGTGACGGGTGGATGGTGTGTGTAAATGTGTGGTAAATTTGGTGTGTGGGCTGTGTGGTAAAGGGGTGGTTTTGCCGGTGGGGATGGTGTGTGTGACTTTTTGGGGTGAATGGTTGTGACTGTGGGTGAAGGGGTGTGTTGACTTGTGGTAAATGGTGTGTGTAAAGGGTTTTTGGGTGGGGACTGTGGGGGAATGGTGTGTGAGACTGTGTGGTGAAGGGTGGGACTGTTTTGGGAATGGTGTTTGTGACGTGTGGGGGAATGGGGTGTGAGGGTTTTGGTGGGGGGAAGGTTGGGGGTGCCCTGTTTTTGGGTAAATTTGGTGTTGACGGTGTGTGGGGGCCCTGTGTGAGAAGGGGTGTGGGACGGTGTGAATGGTGTGTGTGATTTGTGTGAAAATGGTGGTGACTTTGGTGAAGGGTTGTGTGACTGTTGTTGAAGGGTTTGTGTGTTGACTGTTTTTGATGAATTTTTGTGTGGGGCCTGTGTGGTGAATGGTGTATGACTGTGTAGAAGGGTGGGTGACTGGGGTGGTGAATGGGGGGGTGCTGTGTGGGGAATGGTGTGTGACTGTGTGGGGAAGGGGTGTGTGATGTGTGGTGAAGGGGTGTGGGGACGTGGTGAAAGAATGGTTGGTGTGATGTGTGGTGAATGGTGTGGACTGGTGATGAATGGTGTGTGGGGACTTTTGGGGTTTAATGGGTGTGGGTGTGGGGGGAATGGGGGGTGACTGTGGGGTTAAATTTGGGTGTGCCCTTTTTGGGGGAAAATGTGTTTGCCTGTGTGGTGAATGGGGGGTTTTTGGTGACTGTGTGGGGGAAGGGGTGGGGTGTGATTTTGGGAATGGTGTGTTGGGGCTGTGTGGTGAAGGTGTGTGACTGTGTGGTGAATGGGGGATTGTGGTGAAGGGTGGGGGAGGGGTGTGGTAAAAGGGTTTGTGTGGGACGGTGTGTGACTGTGGGGGTGAAGGTGTTTTGGGACTGTGGGGGGTAATGGTGTGTGGGGACTGTGGGGGTTTAATGGTGTGTGTGCTGTTGGTGAAGGGGGGGTTTTCCCTTTTTGGTGAATGGGGTGTGTGACTATGTGGTGAATGGTGTGTGTGACGTTTGGGAAGGGTGTGTGGGGCCCGGGTGTGGTAAATGGTGTGTGAGACGGTGTGGTAATGGTGTGACTGTGGGGGTAAAAGGGTGTTTGACTGTTTGGGGTTGAATGGTGTGTGACTGTGTGGTGAATGGTGTTTTTGTGACTGTTTTTTTGAATGGTGTGTGACTGTGTGGTGAATGGTGGTTGGACTGTGTGGTGAATGGTGTGTAAACTGTGTGATGAATGGGTGTTTTGACTTTTGTGTGAATGGTGTGGTAATGTGGGGGTTTAATGGTGGTGACTGGTGATGAATGGTGTTTGTGGGGGTTTTATGAATGGTGGGGGTTTTACGTGGGGTTTAAAAGGTGTGTGACTGTGTGGTAAAGGGTTTGGTGTGATTTGTGTGATAATGGGTTAAACTGTGGGGGAAAGGGTGGGTGACTGTGTGGGGGAATGGGGGGGGGACGTGGGGTGAATGGTGTGTGTGACTGTGTGGTGAATGGTGTGGTTGACTGGGGTGGGGGAATGGGGGTTTTGGACTGTGGGGTTTAATGGTGTGTGTGACTGGTTGGTGAATGGGTGGCTGTGGGGTAAGGGTGTGTGTGACTGTGTGGTGAATGGTGGGGTGTGCTGTGGGGGTGAATGGTGGTGTGACTGTGTGGTGAATGGTTGTGTGTGACTGTGTAAATAAATTTTTTGTGTGTGACTGTGTGGTAAATTGGGTGTGTGACTGGGGTAAATGGTTTTTTGGTAAATGTTTTTATGAAATGGTGGTTTTGCTGTGGGGTTGAAGGGTTTGTGTTTTAAGTGTGTGAAGGTGTGTGACTGTTTGGTAAAGGGGGGGGGGTGGACTGTGTGGTGAATGGTTTTTGTGGACGTGTGGTGAATGGTGTGGGTGACTGTGTGGGAATTTTGTGTGTCGCCCTTTTATCTGCCTTTTTCTTGCCCCGCCTCAACACACCACAGCCCCGGGTTTGGGGGTCGGGGGAGGTCGGTAATGGTAGTAAAGGTTTTTCCCACCCTCGGGGGGAGTCCTGAAGCCCCTTCCCCTCACCCCCCGGCCACCCCCGGGGGAACCCCTCTGGGCGGATTTTTCCTAAGGGTTTCCCCGACCCGGGGGACGGGTAGACGTGTATTTTAAACCCTTTGTGGTTTTGGGTTTAGGTTAGGAAGGTAGGTGTGTGTGTGTGTGTGTTTTGGTTTTTTTTAATTTTATTGTGAAAAATTTTTTCCTTTTTAAATTTTTTCCCCTTTCCTTATAATTTGGGGAAAAAAAAAAAAAATTCTTAAATTTCCATTAATGAAAAAAATAAATTCTAAAGGTGTGAAAAATAAGAATACAAATTGGGAGGAGGAGGAAAAAGAAACCCAAGTTTTTTTTGAAACCCCCCCCTTTTTTTTTTTTTTTTTTTACATTTTGGTGGGTTTATTTTTACCTCCAACACACGACAATGGGAAAAAAGTTGGGGGTGTTGGGGTAAAGGGCTGTAAAAAGGGGGGCAAAATGCTTTTCCATCTCCCCTTTCCCTTTTCCTTCCTTTTTTTAAATTTTTTTTCCCTTTCTTTCTTTCCCTTTTCCTTTCCTTCCTTCATTTAATTCTACTTTCCTACCTTTTTCCCTTTTCATTCCTTTTTTAAATTTCTTTTCTTTCTTTTTCCCCTCTTTCCTTCCTTCCTTCTTTCAATAAATTTTTTTTTGTCTTGCCCTCTTTCCTTCCTTCCTTCCTTCATTTATATTTTACTTCCTTCATCTTCTATCCTTCATTCTTTCCTTCATTCATTTCTTTCTGTCTTTCCCTCTTTCCTTCTCGCCTAATAGCTACTAAAGGTAAATAGAAAATGATACAAGAATATATTGAGTGTCTTATCTCAGATCCAGTCACGTGTGTGTGTGTGTGTGTGTGTCCAGAATGAGGTCAGGCGTGTGAAAGGTCATGAAAAATCCTCATTGTTAAGACCACTACCCACTACCACCCACTCACTACTACTACTACTACTACTACTACTACTACTACTACTACTACTACTACTACTACTACTTTTTTTTTCTACATAAAGATACCTCCACCACTTGTTTATTTGTGGGCCCCATTAACTGGAGGCCAGTAGTCCCAACTCTGGTCGCTACTGACTGTGGCATCCAACCATAGACTACTATTACTTATCTTATCCTACTACTACTACTACTATACTACTACTACTACTACTACTACTACTACTACTACCACCACTACCACACCACCACCACCAC